>CM040244.1:277829823-278229823 GCA_022545495.1 Chrysanthemum lavandulifolium
TTATGGTAGATTATGTTTCTAAACTCTCTTAGTAATCTTTAAAGTAGTAATTTTTTAAGAAAGTAATCTTAAGTTCCTCATAAGCTTGTGCACCAAACATTGTGATAAGCTTCTATGAGTTAAATCTAATAGAAATGAGTATAGTTTGTAATAGGTTATATTTAATGATTTACTCTTATGTTTCAGCCATTATAACTTCATGCATGCACATTTGATCCATATCAACAAGTGATATCAGAGCTTGTGTTAGTGTATGGTCAAGTGAAGTCATGGTAAGTTCATCGTCTTTAATTAGTTCATGATGAATGTTTACAAGCGAACGGTAAGGACTACAATGTTACTTTACGTTATCCACTGCTCGTAAAGACATACTACTATGTTTCGGCTTTGAAAATGCTGGTGAATTTGCAAGTCAACCCGCTCAAACAATAACCGCCAGTCGCACAAAAAGTACAAGGTTTAGTTTAGGAATTTGGTATTTTTGGGCTATAAAGTGGAATACCAATTATTTTTTTGATAATTATAGAATTTTCTCTTATTTATATAAACAGTTCGTGACTATCACTATTTAGTCTCTTTTTTAATTTGCGAAATTAGAAGCTATAGCTAGGGCTTATATTACACATTGAAGTTAGAGTTTTATTTTTATGAAAATGTTTGGTGAGTTTGTTATAACTAAAGCTTATTATGTAGAATTATATCAAATTAAACTAAATTAACAAATTTTATAAAATGAACCTATTACAAACTCTACTCATTTCTATTAGATTTAACTTATAGAAGTTTATATCTATAAAAACTTTCGTAAACTTATCTTTAAGAGAAAACACTTTTTCTTCAAACTTAAAAACTTAAATAAAGAGTACTTTGGTACTTTGGTTTGCTAAATGTTGGTTATTGGGCTTGTTATACTCGGTTAGTGAATGAACCCAAAGATGGAAGTAACGGGCTAACGATTTCTGTTAGAAGCCCATTGTTTCGTAAACCATATACCAACACACAAAATTATAACCTTAAAAAAACTACATATATAATAGTCATATTTTAATCAAACATTAATTATAACTTGATAAAGATTAGCTAAACTGCATTATTAAGTGGAAATAAACTCAAGAAGTACACTATGCTAAATAGATATGGATCATTTTTAGTTTTAACACAGTGCATACAACTGATTGAAGAATATAAAGATCATAATAATTTTTTATTTGTAATCAGGGGCGGACCGAAGGATCTCCGAAGGTGCACATGAACTCTTGGATTTTTTTACGCAGTGTAAAATTATGTCAAATATACCGATTTTCCTAAAATATGTCTGGTTTTTTATTTATGGGTTACGAATTTCGATACTTTTCATAAAATAAACCTGATTACTTTTGATTTTGGGTCCACCATTGTTTGTAATGCAAGAGAAAAGATGTCCTTGACCACATCAAAGACTTGTCATTAATGAATTAATACCGACCATGTGTGAGATCATCAAATAAAGATCACTGGAACATGTTTCACTATTGAAGGATTAGCTCATTGTATTACTCTTTCATCGGCAAACATCTGTATGATCGGTCAATAAAAACTTTGGGAAATAGGTTTTGGGCTCGATCCAACTCGTGAATAAAGGTTGTTAGAAGATGTGCACATTGTTTGGAGTTGGTTTCCTGTAGAAGAGTCAGTTTTAAAAATAAATAAAAAATGAAAAAAAAAAAAAAATAAAGCATGAGATCAAAGTTTTATCGTAAAACAAACTTTTAAATACATCATGAGATAAAAAATAAATTTGTCCCTAGTCAAAGTTGCCAAGTTGGTTACCATTTCGAAAAAACCCCTGCTAGAGGTGCGCTACGATGCCACAACAAATTAAAACTTTTGCAAAAGGTTTAAATCGTAAGGGAAACCCTGATCTGGTGTATTTTTTTGGTTGCCGATTGATCATTTTCTAAAAACCTAGCCTCAGATAATGAGCACATGTTTTTAGAGGATGAGATTATAGATCGCGGGCTGGACCGACCGGACCGGACCGAATGCATTACGATCCGGTCCTCGGTTCACTCTTTTAATCATTTTCGATCCACTCTTTTTAATCATATCCGGTCCGGTTCGATCCTAGGCACAACTAGACCAGATTGGACCGACCCGTACATGGACCGAACATTTCGGTCAGGTCCTCCGGCCGGTGTTTTGTCCAAATCGGTTTTCCGTCCAATCGGTTTTGGTTGGTCTTGTTCGGTTTTCGAATCGTGGTCAACCTAAATGTTCTAGTGGCCTTTAGCCATGAGTCGAGATTGAACCCATAACCTATTTCTTCAAAAAATCTTCACTGATTAGGCAACTGAACAATCACGATGAAAACATACAAAAGAACACAAATATCAAAACTTGTTTGACAACGATATCCATTTATATAAAAATGGGATGTAAAACCCAGCCCAGGATATACGACGATACTTTATGAACACGTTATTCCGTGTAACTTGCAGTTTGACCAAACCATTAGAATGATTTTGCAATTTACGCAAACAGAAAAAATAATAATATAATACATGAAAAGACCAAAATACCCTTCAAATTAACAGTTACTAACAGAATTATTAGTCAAAGGACCAAACCTGTAATGAGTCGAAACCACATGAAGAAGATTTGCACAAAAAAAAATTAAGGACAAAATCCGTGAAACCCAATAAACCACAAGGACTTTATGTGATTAACTCTTATAAACGAGTATTAAATTAACATGAATTAAATAAAAACCTATAAGTATTAAAGACGATGCTAACCTCAATCTATATATGGCATGCATCGAGTTTCCAATTCGAATTACATAACAACTCTATCTCGCAAGAAACTTTTACTATAAATATTTTCAAAGGCTCTCATTAAAGCATCATTCAACTTTTGTTACAACAAACCCTAAATTCGACTTTTGTTCAAAGAAAAAAAAATCAGTCGACTTTACTATGGAGCACAAACAATTGTCATTCGTCTCAAAGTTGCCGATAGTCATGGCATGTATTGAAGAAACACAAGCCGAGCTTTCTGCCAAGAAGCTAGAAGCGTTGGAAGTGAGACGTTTGGGAGGAGATTCTGAGGAACTTGAACTCGAGTGGCGCGCTTTGGAAACCACGATGGATCGGTTGGTGCATACGGCTGATGTGATGAGCAAGAATTTGATGGAGCGCGGGTTGCTTGCAATGCAAGGATAGATTTTTTATCGCTAATGGTATTAGACACGTTAAGCATGTTTTGTGCGACGAAAACTTCTAGTTATTTTTTGTTTTAGTTTTGTTGGTTTTTATGTTTTTGGTTAATCATCAACATGTTTAACGTGTGTTATTAAGTTTTCCTTCATCAGTATAGCTGATTTCTCTTTTGACTTGATTCGCTAAGCTCTTATCAGCTCCTACAAGCTTATACCTAAACACACGATAAGCTCCTACAAGCTTGTATCCAAACACACACTATAGCTACATATGTTTTGGTTTGCATAATGTTATTGATTGGACTTGTTATACATGAAAACTGACCGTGCCCAAAGAGAAGTAACGGGCTAACAACATCTATCTAAAGCCCATTGTATCTAGGGGTGTTCATTGGTTCGGTTAAAAAAAATTTATGGGTAAAACCAAAACCGAACCGAATTCAAATTTGATTCAACCGAATTGAATTCAAAGCTATACAGAGGCTAATTTGAAGAAAAAGTCTTTTATTTATCTTGCATTGTGGATGTTTTAAGTGAAAACTAACTGAAGTAAGTAGCTCTATGCTAGGGCTGAGCATTCCGACCGTTCCGACCGGACCGACCGACAAAACCGACCGGACCGGCGGTCCGGTCTCGGTCTCGATTTTTACCTTATTTCGGTCTCGGTCCGGTCCTGTCCGACCAAAACCGAAAATTACTATTTGGACCGGGACGTCAAGAGACCGGACCGACCACATTCGGTCTCGGTCTCGGTCCCGGTTTTACCTTAAATCGGTCTTGGTCTTGTCGGTCCGGTCCGGTCCCGGTCCCGGACCGATGCTCACCTTACTCTATGCTAAACAATTATCACATCGGCCATGTCAAATATCCTCTTTAGTTTTAACACGATGAATACAACCGATTGAAGAATATAAGATAATAATCGTATGTTGTAATGTAAGATAATAAATGTTACCAACCACATCAACGACTTGTCACTGATGTATCAAATCCCGACCATGTGTGAGATCACAAAATAAAGGTCATTAGAACATGCTTCGATACTGGGGGCATTGACTCAGTGGTATCACTTTTTTATCCGCATACATCTAGTTGATCAGTCAAAAAAAGTTTTGAAAAATAGGTTTTGGGCTCGATCCAACTCGTGATTAAAGGTTATTAGAAGATATGCACATTGTTTTTGGAGTTAGTTTTGTGGTAGATTAACTTTTTAAAAACATAGTGTATCCTATCAAAAACAAAGTAGTCCCTAGTCAAAGTTGCCAAGTTGGTTACCATACCGAAAAAACCCACTAACAGATTAAATATCTGATGATGTGAAAGCCAAAAAAAATACGAGTAATTGAGTTAGTGGTATGCTATTTAGTGATCTCCTGTGTAATCAAAGAACGAGGTTTCAAATTTTCTTGCCTATTGATTATTATTTTACGTCTATGTCATAACTTTTCCAAAAGGTTTTGATCGTAAAGAAAATCTTGACCGCGTAGATTCTTTTTGGATGCCGATTAAGCATTTCTTAAAAACCTAGCCTCGAGTACATGTTCTAAATCGGGATTAAACTCATGACCTATTTCTTTAAAAACCCATTGACCAATCAATTGAACAGTCATGATGAACACATCACAACTATCAAAACTTGTCAGACAACAATATTCGTTTATATCAAGGTTGCAAAAATTACGAATCGCTATTCGATCATTTGACCTCTTGTAGCTTGAAATCAGTCTTAGCTGGATTAATCAGTGATTAATCAGATTGACATTTTTTGAAAGTTTTTCGTATTTTCGGCGAGTTTTAGGTGTTTACCGCACAATTTGCCTTATACCAACAACTTATAATATATATAAACAACAAGTATACGAGATTAAAATAAGTTTCTGGCGTGTTTATGGTATTTCAGGTAAGATTTGCCGGTTTCTAATAGGTTTGACCCTCGTTGATCATCATTGACCAACGCTGACTACTTTGTTAGATCGATTTACACAAATTAAAAGGTTGATGGCCGAATAGCGTTAAACAGGGATGAGAAAAGTTCTGTATAGAACCATTTTTTACTAAAGATCAAGATGGTTGATCTTGACCATCCATCCACTTTCAAATCAATGGCTAATATTAATTGTATTTTTTAATTTAATTTTCTCTTAAGGGTACTTTTGTAATTTTCCTTCTAACCTTATCCTTCCCAATTCACACCGATCCCTCATTTCGTTTCAATCTCACACACTAGTTTTCACACTAAAACCCTAACCTTCAAATCATGTCAAATTGATCAAAATTAGCTCGATATAATGGATATTCGACAAGAAATATCACTATCTAAAGGTGATCCGGTACCTCAATCATCATCAAACCCAGTTTCCGATCAAAATAAGTTTGGAAATGTTTATTCTGGTATACATTTTTTTTTGTTCATATTTCAATGCTTATAATTATTATAAGTTGCTTATTATTTTGATATTCGGTGTTAGTTTTTGGTTATTAGCGAAAATGTGGTTGGGTTAGATACTTATTCGTGTTAAGTTTTCTGGTATTGTATTTCGTGTCGAAAAGCTGGACGTGATTGCTTATTGTAAGAGTAATGTTCAACGTGTTGATGTTCCTGTTACTGTATGTGTTGATGTTCCTGTTACTGTTATTAGCGAAAATGTGTTAAGTTTCTGATTAATTTGCTTATTAGCGAAAATGTGGTTAGGTTAGATACTTATTCGTGTTAAGTTTCTGGTAATGTATTTCGTGTCGAAAAGCTGGACGTGATTGCTTATTCGTGTTAAGTTTCTGTTAGTGTATGTTGATACTTACTTCTTTTATATAGATTTACGAGTTGATTGTTTTGTGTCGTATTGCAAACTGTGATCGCTCATTGTTTTTAGGGCTCTGTTCATGTGTAGTTTTTTTTCTGTTTGTGAGAATGTGGTTAGGGTAAGTTGTTATTTGAGACTTTGACTACTCGATTTAGTTTCTAGTATTGTATTTGATGACGACCACCTTCCACATGAGAATGAGTATGGTATTTGATGATGGCAAATGCTTCTCTTAGTGAGCATTTCAGCATGTTCTGTGTGTCTAGCGTAAGAGCTGGAGATAGATGGTGTGAAGTGATGTGTGTCTAGCATAATTTGTGTGTCCTTGGACAGTCTCTTCCTTGAGTTTGAGTTTTGAAGCCAATCTAAGCAAGACTGGTGGATTTAGCATTTTGAGGCAGCTTCAAGTACTAAGACTGGACGAGCGGTTTAGGGGAATCAACAGCCTTGTAACTGTGATAATATATTTTCTAATTATTTACTGTATACAGCCTTTGTGTATCTAGACTGATATTATGTATTTAAGTTTTTGTACAGATGCTAGAATGATACAAAAGCTATACTAACTTTTACCACACAGATGCTAGAATGATATTATATATTTTCTAAGTTGTTAAGTAAGTTTTTCAAGTGAAAATTCAAATCAGTTTAAGAAAAATCAGTTTTTTTAAAGGTTTAACACCCCATAAAGGGGTGTTTGGCATAAGCTTATTAAGACCCAAAACTGTTTTTTTTTACCCACTTTGACTCTCAAGGTCAAAGTATTTTGAGGTATAAGTAAGTGGCAAAAGGATTTTAACTTGAATCACATAATTTACAAAAAAAAAAAACTTTTTCATTTTTTTGTCCTGCACGAACAGCAGCATAGCTGCTGATTTAGTAGTCTTTTTTGTAGCGAAAAATTTGTCCTTTGCCCATATCAGTTACTGTTACAGCAACTTAAGTGTCCCACTCCCCTTCCTTTTTAGATTTTTAACTTGCTTAATATTTAGCCTTAGGTCCTGTAATTTTGCATGCTTAATCTTTGGTTGGTAGAGTAGTTATTTCATATTTTTGTGAAATTTTGATTTAGCTTGTAGGTAGCTTAATATTGCCCTCAACTACCCCCCCCTTTTTTTTCACTGTTCTGCTGTAGTCATAGCAAATTGCATTTTTCTAGTTTAGCTTATTTAGATTCCATTCAGCTTATTTTTCCTGAAAGTGAAAGTTGATCAAAAGGGAAAGAAATCGAAAGTGAAAGTTGATCATTCTGATGATGAAGTTGATCGAAAGACAAAGAAATCGAAGAGAAAAAGGAACTATTCAGATTCAGATTCTTCGTCTTTTGATGAAGAAAAAGCAAGGCGAGTGTATAAGGCATTGAAGAAAGTTAAGAAAGAAGAATCTGATGAAGAGAATGTCCCGAGGAGAGGTAAGAAAAATGAAAAAAAGTTGACGCGTGAAGAAATAGAAGAAGAAGAGTATCTTAAGAATTTCCCAACTATGCGTGCAAGGACAGTTCCTAGATCATTTTTTTCTGCCATTCGGGAAGCAAGAGTTGATATGCGTACATTTTTGTCTGAAATAGGTTTTAGCTCATTTCATAACATCCCCATAGAAAAAGTTCCATCAAGGTTGGGAAGGTATGTCGTGCAAAATTTTAATCCAGAAAGTTTTTTGTTGAGATTGGATACTGGCGATTCTATCAAGGTCACTCATTCAAAGATTCATGAGATCTTAGGCATTCCTATTGGCGGTGATTCGTTATTTTCATTGGATCTCAGACCTATTGAACATGAGTTTGTAAGGTTGTGGGTTGCTCAGTTTTTTCCTAAGTCATTGAAGGATATCCGAGTTGGTGATATTGCTTCCGTGTTGATTTCTGCCCAGGAAGTTGATTTTCTTTTCAAAGTTAACTTTCTTACGCTATTTACCAACACGATGGGTATGGTTCTTGGATGCGAAGGGATGATATGTTTAGATGTGGTTAGACGGATGCGTGAAGAAACAATAATTTCTAATATTGATTGGTGTGACTACATTCATCACTGCCTTCAATACAGTGAAATGCCTGATAAAAAAACTGTCCAGTACCTTGGTCCATTTCTTTTCCTCATTGTAAGTTTCTAAATTAGTTTAAATTGTTTCATTTTTGTTCATTTTTTTCATTCTTTTGGATTTACATATTTTTTGTTGTTATCAGCTATTGTATTTAGATTCAACCAAGTTCGAGAAGTTCCCTTATGTTCGAACACGTCCCGCTATCAGAGACTGGACGTCAACCTTAATGAGACAAAGACTGGATCTCGAACTAAAAGAACATGTGGTGGGGCTATTAGAACTCAATAAGGAATGGACTGAAGCCGAGTGTCAAGAAACTGAAGGCTTTACTGCTGGTGGTTCTTTGGGAATTTCTGAGAAAGAGGTTTTTTGTTTTTATCTTTTACATTTTTTATTTTTAGACAGGAATCACATGTGATTCGTTTTGAATCACATGTGATTTTTTTTGAAGCACATGTGATTAGGTATTGATTTTTCATATGAACCATTTAGAATCACATGTGATTAGTTTATTGATTACAATACTACTTGTGAATAAATACAGGATTTGTTTAAAAAAGTTGAAGAAAAGCTTTCTATAATATGTGCGGAAAGAAATGTACTTGAAGATTATTTGAGGAAAGCTTCTTTAGATTATTCTGCTGATGGAAAGTTCGTTGAACTACATGAGAAGTATGTTGAAATTTTTAAGAAACCAATTTCATTCAACGATGGAAGTTCAGATGGTCATGGAAATGATGGTGATGGGAATGACGACGATGATGATGAAGATGGTAACAATGGTCATGGAAATGATGGTGATGGGAATGACGACGATGATGATGAAGATGGTAACAATGGATCTGGTGACAAGGAAGTAAATGATAAAGATCCATCTGATATTAGTAAGGTGAGTTTAGAAGATTTTCAGAATGAGCCATCTCGAGCAGATGAAAATGAAGCTATTGTTGGAGAGGTGATTGGCGGTAAAGATGATGAAAATGAAGATGATTCGAAGAGGATGTGATCACAAGCACACGAGACTTATATGCAATGGCTAGAAAATAATATTGATCTTGTTGGAGAGGTGATTGACTGTATAGTTGATGAGTACCTATACGTAATATTCTAACATAATACAGCTTTTTCTTCTTTTGATTAAAATTTCTTTCTTTTTAATAAAGTTTTTTTATTTGATTCAGGGTGCTGAGCTTGATTTAGAGATGCATCAGAGAATGGAAGTTGTTAATGATGGTCCGAGAATGGAAGTTAATGATGGTCCGAGTACTCCTGAAAGAATTCCTACTCGTGTTCCTGTTATAAGTCCCATACCTGAAAAACGAATGGTGAAACCGTCCCCGTACCTCTTATCTCCATTCATGAACAAAAAGACAATTGTTATAGCCAAAATGACAAGGTCGGAGTTTATGCTTGGAACCAACGTGTTTGCAATGCAGGGCGAAACGATGTAAGTTCTGTAAATCATTACATGTGTAATAATTTTTTATAAATCATTAGTTTTATGAATCACATGTGATTCACTGTGGATCACATGTGATTCACTGAGGATCACATGTGGTTTAATGATAATCACATGTGATTCACTTAGGATCACATGTGATTATTTTGTCTGTTATATGTTTATATAAGTCAATCTTTTTTGTCTATTATATTTTTTTTCCTTTTGCATACAGTGAAAAGTTTTTGAAACACGGTCCGGGAATAATGTATTTTCAATTTGTTTGAATATGGAAACATTAGCACCGGGACTGTGGATTGATGCTAATGTAGTTGATTGCTGGGCTGCCATTCTTAACTATGAAGAGAGATTCAAAAAGGTTGATTCTCCATCGAGGCATTTTTTCCCGACTGGTTGTATTGTAAGTGTCCTAAATTTTTTAAATTTACTATGCAAGTATATACTTTGATGATATATTTACTTGTGTTATTTTGATACAGACAAGCGCTATGTTTGATGGAACCTTAACTACTTTTACGCAAAAATGGGAAAGTTTTTCACCATTCTGACTCGGTTTGAAGATAATCGCGGTGGCTTAGCTCTTGAAGGAATCGACTTGGTAGAATTCATTTTTTGTTTGAATTATTTACTTATTCATTTTTTATAATGTCATTTTGTTTTGTTAAAACAGGTCTTTTTTCCAATTTTAGAATCTCGGCATTTTTATGTAGTCGTCTTCAGCATTACAAAAACAACATCAATGACAATCCTGGATAACTCTTACGGTGGGGCAACTTATGAAGAAAAGTATGAAAAAACATGTGAACATCTTGTAAGTATTACTGTATGTTTTCATGCTTTGATTCAAAAATAATTAGGTGGTGGGACAACGCGACTGATATGTTCCCATAATTACATTTGATTAATTTATCTTTCTTTTTTGTAGAAAAAGCTGTTTGCACGTCATTTGAAGTTGCATAATCACAAAAGACATGCCATGATTCGTAAATTGAAGCCAAAAATCCCAAGATTGAAATGGAGGACCAATGCTAATTTCCGAGATTGCGGGATTTTTACTATGGTTCATATGGAATTGTTCATGGGTGGAGCTGTTAGTAAATGGGATTGTGGGCTTCCTTCTGAGTCAGACGCGCATCGTGACATGCTAAGGCGTTTGCGATTCAAATATGCAACAAAGATATTGTTGCACGAGCTCAATGTGCATGCAGAGAAGATGATTCAATTAGCTCACGAGTTTAATAAAATTGAAGGTCATGTAAAGATGTCCATGATTGTTGAAGCAACTAAGAATAGGGAGCAACGTGAGAGGAGCTAAGCATGCAAGGAGAATGGCAGCTAAGATGTCCATCATTGTTCTGTCAATATGGTTGATCACTTTGCCCATGTTTGAAAAACAGCATATTTTGTGTTTTGGGATATTTCCTATTATTGTATGGTAGATCATATGGTAGATCATATGGTAGAACAGCAGCAACATTTTATGGTAGTCTAGTTTGTGTTGATCGAAGAACAATTTATGCTACAATTTATGGTAATATCAGTTTAGGTAGTCAAGTATTTTTTTGAGCAATATTTACTTTTATTATACTATTTCATTGTCATCACATGTGGTCCAACCAGAATCACATGTGATCCAACAAGAATCACATGTGATTATGTTTCACACATAATCACCTGTGATACACTCAGGTAATAAATTTTCAAGTAAACACAATCCCTGTAACACCGTTGCTTTACGAAAAATTCAAAAAAAGTATGAAAAACAAATGTGAAGTTTTTCATTTGAGCAATATTTACTTTTATTATACTATTTCATTGTCATCACATGTGATCCAACCAGAATCACATGTGATCCATCAAGAATCACATGTGATCCATCAAGAATCACATGTGATCTAACAAGAATCACATGTAAATCTACCAGAATCACATGTGATTCTACCAGAATCACATGTGATTCTACGAGAATCACATGTGATTATGTTTCACATAATCACTTGTGATAGTTGTTCGGTAATAAATATTCAAGTAAACAAAATCCACATGCACACTTGCACCAAAATCCTTAACACACTTGCGGAAGTTCATGTAATAAATTTTCATGTAAACAAAATCCACCTAACACGTTGCTTTACCAAAATTTCAAAAAGTATGAAAAATCAAAACTAAAACAAAAAAAAAAAAAAAAATTAAGAATCGTTTGTCGCTTGTGTGGCAGCAACAATTTTCTCTAGTTTTTCAATATACTTCGGATTCAATGGACATGTTGTCTTGGTGTGCTTGTTAGTCTTCTCTCCACAACATCCACATTTCTTTTTCGGCTTAAATCTTTCTTCAAGTGCCATTTCTCTTCCACTTTTTCTACATGCTTCTTTAGACCAACCTTTGTTTGAAGCTTTGGTTGGATTTTTAACCGCAGTTTTTTTAGGTTTCTCAACTGCATATACATCCTCAATCACATCTCCTGTTTTGCGTGAAGGAGGTTTGGGCACTTCATTCTCAATTTCTTTCTTAATTGATTTCAATTGTTCCACAAACTTTCCTAACTTGCCTTCATCTTTACTCAACAAAATAAACACTGCTCTACAACGAAAGTAGCCTCATTTGTTAATTTTTCAATTGGTTCATTTTTCTCTCCATACCTGTTTGTTTTTCTTCTTAATGCAGGTGGTATTATATCCCTCCTCCAACGCCTCAAAATGTACTTTTCCGGGATCATTTGAACATCACGGTTCTTTAAAGCACAGAATGCATGTCGACATAAAAACCCAAATCGAAGAAAATGCCTACAAGTACATTCCACTGACCCATCTTTAAGAGAACGCAGAACCTTATGGTAAAAAAAGGGAAAGAAAGTTAGAAGTTTTTATATCTGGAATCACATGTGAATCCACAAGAATTACATATGATTTCAACAAGAATCACATGTGATTGTTTTCCAAATCACATGTGATTCTTGTAGAATTGTAGAATCACATGTGATTCTTGCTGAATCACATGTGATTCTTACTGAATCACATGTGATTCTTGCTGAATCACATGTGATTCTTGCTGAATCACATGTGATTCTTGCTGAATCACATGTGAATCTACAAGAATCACATGTGAATCTACAAGAATCACATGTGATTCTTGTTGAATATTTGAAAATTAGAAGTTTTTAAATATTCTGCAAGTAAATTTACCTTGTATTCTGCCACTTTTTCGCATTCCTGCACCTCTTTTCTTTTTCTTTATAAAGTGTCCTATAAGAAGCTGCATTCCTGTCTCTAACCCTAACAATCTCACAATCCTCTTCCGTTTAAACTCTTCTATTGTGCAAGACCAACAACCTTCATATTTCCTTTTGAACAAGCAAAATATTGTTCTTGTATATACTTTAGATGCATGCTGTTCCATATTTAACTTTGTAAAGTTTTGGAGCCGAGTCAAATGTGTTAAAGTCCAATTGTTCTTGCCTATACCTTTGCTCTCTCCATTCTTGATTCAAAGCACATCATGAAATTAACCAATGTCGCACCGTGATTTGTGAAATTTTTGAAGAATGCGTTTTCACTCTCGCACCTTGAAGTAGTTCTCATCAATCCAAACAATGGTGAGTCAATAAAATATGCGCTGGCAGCCACATTTCTCGAAGTCTAAACATCTTTTTCATCCATTTGTGGTCTTGCAATTTAAAATCTTCAATCAATTTTGTCCATTTTTCTTCAAATTCCAATGGTTCCAAGAACATATTCCACACAATCTTGTTCGCGCTTTTGAAATCGGCTTCATCATAAATTGTTTTACAAATCAGTAAACAAAATTTCATTTATTCATGATATAGATAAAATGAATCACATGTGATTCCATGTAAATCATGTGATTTAATGTTAATTACATGTGATTAAGTGTTAATCATCGTGATTAAGTCTTAATCATATGTGATTTAATGATAATCACATGTGATTCGATGTTAATCACATGTGATTCAGTGCTAATCACATGTGATTCACTGCTAATCACATGTGATTCACTGCTAATCACATGTGATTCAAAAGTTTAAAATAGTATATAAATTAAAATACTTTTGCTGGAATTTTTTGAGTGATATGCCACATGCATAGTCTGTGTTTTGATTCAGTAAAAACTGCTTCAATTGCTAACTTCATGGCTCCATCTTGATCCGTTACAATCATTTTTGGTTGTTTTTCATGCGCACTCATGAATGATTTTAGTAGCCAAGTGTAAGCTTCTTCATCTTCTTTTAAAAGCATTCCCGCCCCAAGTGTCACACACTTTCTGTGATTATCTATCCCGGTGAATGGAACAAACACCATGTCATATCGAAATATCACAAGTTTCACACAAAATTAAAAAACACACATATTATTTCCTCTCGAATCACATGTGATTCCAAATCAATCACATGTGATTAACTCTGAAACACATGTGATTCATGAATGTTTCAATTTTTGATTAAGATGACTTACTTGTTAGTTCTAAATGTTGCATCAAATGACACTATATCTCCAAATTCCTGATAGTTGCATTTGGCAACTTCATCCGCCCAAAACATTGCAACCAACTCACTTTTTTCAACCTTATAATGAAATGTAAAGTTCGGCACATACTTCTTTCGGTTTTCCATTTTCTCCTATGCATGCATTTATATCCCTTTGTTGATTCTTAAAATCATCAACAGTGCCATGAACATATTGAGTACCACCTTTCATGCTAGAGTATAAATGGTGCGCCCTTGTTGCTCCAAGTTTTAAGGTTGAAGCTTTGACAACGAACATTCTTTCAGCTTGCGTCATTTTCCTTTGTTTCTTTGTTAGATGCACATACTCTTTCGGAATCATTAAATGATTGTGCTTAGCAATGAATTTAGTTACTTCTAACGTCCGAAAACAGGATCCAAAGTTATGAATATTCGCGCTTTACAACTTTGTTATCCGTTGTCTTGTATTCCCGACTTGCTTATCATCGCTTTTAAGATCCAATGTGTTTATATTTATGTCTTTGAAGCCCTTGCCTATTACACATAAGGTACTTACTTTTACCAAACCACTTCTAGTATTTTTTGTGCGATTTTTAACTTCAAAGCCTGCTAATTCTGCATATTTGTTGTACATTTCAATACATTCCTCTAACGTGTTATACGTTTTCCCCTCAACAGGTAAATAAATATCATCAACCACAGGTTCCCAATACACTGATCCTCCAGGAGTTTCTTCATGCGCGTATAAAGTTGGTCTTGGTGTCATCATAGGATCTGTATTATATTACAGTAGTTTTTTAATAATAGAATCACATGTAATTTTATGATGAATCACATGTGATTCCAGATGAATCACATGTGATTCTCACATAACAGAATCACATGTGATTATAGTGGAATCACATGTGATTCTTTTCTTATTTGTTTCAGAAAAACAGTTAAAACAGAATACGCAGAATAATCAAACAAAATAAGCTGAATATGCAGAATAAGCAACAAAATTAGCTAAATCACATGTGATTTACCTAAAAATATAAATAAGCAACAAAAAAAGCAGAATCACGTGTGATTCTTTTTCGAAAAACATTTAAAACAAAATATGCGTAATAAGCAAACAAAATAAGTCGAATATTCGTAATAAGCAACAAAATAGCTAAATCACATGTAATTTACCTAAAATATGAATAAACAACAAAATAAGCGAGAATCACGTGTGATTTACCTTGAATAACGAGATATAGTTTCTTCTTATAACCTCAACATCGCCCATATGCTCGATTCATCCATAACCACATCATCCTCCATAGCTCGATTCATCAACCACTCTTGAATTTGCTTCGTTTATCGATTACTATCCATAACCACGGCGGCGAGCTACGGGCGTGAGCGGCGGTTATGGAGGATTGAAGTGATGATGATTGACGATCTCATGGCGATGATGATGATTGACGGTTATGGAGGATTGAAGTGATGATGATTGGCGGTTATCGAGGTTTGAAGGTGAGGATTGGAAGGTGAAGCTGATTGGCGGTTAGTGTGTGTTTTTGTGTGTGTTTTTGACCTAACTTTTTTGGGGGAAAAAATGAAGGTTACGGTTTTTTTTTGGGTTATATAATTTCTCTTTTTTGCCCATCAAGAGTAAATATCAGATTTGATCTCAGCCCTTGGATCTAATTAGATTGGATGGTTGGGATGGGTTCAAAGGTTCTATAGTAAAAGGTGGGTCTTTAGGGATCTCATCTCAAACAGGGATTAATAGAGTTTGTATACTTTTTTCTACAACACTCATTTATATAAAGACGGGATTTAAAAACCAAACTAGGATATACGGTGACACTTTATGAACACGTTATTCCAATATACTTGTTTCATGATTGCTTTTTAAGAGAATCTGGTTATTATTTTACTCGATAACACATAACAGAATAGATCGATATTTGTGTTGAGCTAGATACTTCACATGTCCCCAAATAGTCAAAAAGTTTGTATCATTGCTTAATCACCAATATTGCTTTAAAGTACTCAAATTTGTGTTATTAAAGTTGTGAAATTTTGTGACGGTTAAAATCGTTGTCATGAATGTCAGATATGCTTCTGGTCGATGCCATGAACGCTACATATATATTATAGCGTTTAACGGTTAGTGGTTAGCGTTTGAGTTAAAAGATCGTTGCTAAACGAGCGTTTAACTTTTCTAAACGCTACTCTTCAAATGCTGCTTGAATAAGAATTTAGCGTTAGTATTTAGCTTTTCCTATCATATTATACTTTGTGATAACCGCATAATAATCAACTACGACTAGTTGTTACCGCTACGTGGTACTTACTAACATGCCCGTTATGAATCGGAATGCCACGTCAGCAATTTAGACACACATTGCGTGCACGTCAAAGTCAAACTCTGGAACTCGTTTTTTTCTTTCGGTTAGTGGCTTTTGACGAGGACATCATATCATAGCTGATACTTTCCTCGCCAGTGCAACCGATTCTTATAGTGGCATTTTAAACCGATAAATGTAGACTTCAATAGAAGTTGCAAGTCGATCATTAGCTAAAATCTTACGACAATTGATATAAGATATGTTCGAGTGATTTTATTGGATAAATATTTACACTTGTTTATTAGGCTAACCACGGTGGGTATCAATAATATCAGTTGAGGCATGGGTCGACCGACTTTAAAGTCGGTCGAGCTCAACGTGGGTAAATCAATAATATCGGTCAAGTTACATTATTTTTTATTTTTATTTTTTTTTTTTTTACATAAAATAAAATACAAACAACACAAAATATTATCCACACTGTTTCAAATTCAAATTAAAGGCTACAGTACGAGCGGGAGGATTCACAATTCAAATTCAAAAATTTCCCTATATATACCCACACTCTTTTGATTGCCATACACACAACTCACACACAGATTCTCAACAATGTCTTGCAAAGACTCCTCCCAACATTTCTCCAGTCACCACGACTTCTCAAAACAATTCCCCAATCACCGCGACTTCTCACAACAATTCCCCAGTCCACACGACTTCTCACCACAAATCCCCAGCTCCAACCAAACGGAAAATGAATATAACACTCCATCGGAAGATATCTTTTCGGTATTCCCAACCGAAAATGAACCGGTTAACACTCCACCGGTTGTGGAACACCAACCTAATCCGTTTAATCTTACTGAGGATTAACTCCGACTACATGAAGTGGATGAGGAAGTCAGGAGAGAAACATAAGAAAGAGAACTACGAGAGGAAGCTGCTCGTATGAAGCAAGAAGCGAGGGAAGCCCAATACCGCCAGGATAACTTGTTTGACATCTTGGAAAAAGAGTATGAAGAGGACAGGATTGTTGAGGCTTTGAAGAATTATATGACGAGGGTTACAACTCAGACTTTTCGTTGTAATTTGTATTTTCATTTTTATTTTCGTATCGTAGTTTGTTAATCTGTAATTCGTGTTTTCAATTTAATGTTTAATTTATGTAATGTTTTGTTTTTAATGAATTTTAAATTTATTATTTAAAATAATTGAATTAAAAAAAAAAAAAAAAAAAAAAAAAAACCTCACCGATCGTGGCAATTTAGTCGAGTCACATTGTGGTCGAAAAAAAAACTGATATAACAGGGTCATGTTGGGTCACGAATTTGTCCAGCCTTACAAGTTTATGAGTAGCAATGCATATTAATCCTTGATGATTGCTGAAAATGAATATTATTAGTCAAACAAAAAAAATGCAAATAACGATTATTACTTTATTAGCTCTACTTTAACTGCCTGTAAAGTTTTGTAAGAATAAATTGTTGCTTTTAAAAGAAATAATATGATTGATTTTCAATGTTACATGAAGAAACAAAGAATGTGCAAAAAGGAACAATGATTCATATATAAATCGCATTGGAGGGACAAGTAGTATCACTTTTTAATATTTGCTTTTTGGCTTTTTCTCTATTTTCTAATTAAAAGTCTTTAATCCTACTACTTTATGATAGATCATGGCCTAATCATACCCTCATCAATCTTTAAAGTAAGAATTTAAAATACTTACTATCCATATCGGATAGAAAGTATATAAAAACCTACAATGGTGTGCAAGACTTTTAAGCAAGGTTATGAAGATCGTGAGTAAACTTGTAAGACCGTATAATTTTACGTGCTCATTAGTAAAATCCGTGTAGGATTGTAATAGGATCGTATGTTGGATAGGATTGTGAGTAAGATCGTGGAATCAAACGAAACTCGATCGCTAAACTCATAAGATATATATATATATATATATATATATATATATATATATATATATATATATATATATATATATATATATATTCTAGCTAGTTAAGCGATCCAAGTTTACCTAATTAGCTCACATCTATTTTTTTTTTTCTATCTTTTAGCTGATCCATTTATGCTTAAGCCCAAAAATAAAAATGATAAACAAATAAGGATTGGTTTTCTTATTAAATTATCATACTATCTTATAATGATGATCCACTTTTATTGCATTTATTGACAAAGACATTAAATACTTAAAATTTTTAGCGTTACAACAAATAAAGCACAAGTTATAAACCAATTAAGCACAATCTACCAACACATTTATCCATTAACTTTTCAATTAATGTCAATTAAAAAAAAAAAAAACCCCATACAAAATACAAATTATCTTGTTCAATTAATGTAATTTTTAAAACACCACTCAATGAAAAAAACGGCCTGACGGTGATTATACATATTTCTTGATATCCGTAAATTTATTGTTAAAATAACATAATAAAATAAAATACAGGATAAAAATTACCATTCACTATTTATGTTCAAACAAGTCGATCATTTGGAATTTATGTGCAAACAAGTCGATCATTTGACGGACGGACGGTTGGTTTAACCGCATATTCATTTATAAATTAAGAAATATTGCTCGAAAGAAACATTATTGCCAAAAACAACGTAGTCATAATTGATAACTCGATGGCCAGAAATTTTAATCATAGGGTCCAATATATATATATATATATATATATATATATATATATATATATATATATATATATATATATATATATATATATATATATATATATATATATATATATATATATATATATATATATATATATATATATATATATATATATATATATATATATATATATATATATATATTATATAGTTATACACTTTTGCCCCAAATCATAATTCCAATAAATAAAATATTGAAGTCTTCTCCATCACTCGAATCAAACATCTTTGAGCACGTAATTGAAGTCTTCTCCATCACTCGAATCAAACATCTTTGAGCACGTAATTGATTTTTGAATTATGGCTCGTATATATATTGAGACGTTTATGATTCATGTTATGTAATCTTATTCCGCTAAAGTGTTAATGCAACAATTATGGGTGTTCTTTTTTTTTTTTTTTTGAACAACAATTATGGGTGTTCATCAGTTCAATTATATGGTTATTCGATTTATTCAATTCGGTTAAAACAAAATTCTGGGTATCCGAAAACCGAACCGAATTTAAATTTGATTCAATCGAACCGAACCAAGCCAAATAACCCAAATTACATAATTTTAATTATTTTTTTATAAATTATATGTATTTTTAGCACAAATTTTTTTCAAACTTAAATAAAGTTATATTTATACTAAGAAATAGTTTTAGTAATTTTATTTACATATAAATATATAGAAAAAGTGTATATTTATATGAATTCGGTTTTCGGTTCGATTTTGGGTTTTCTTTGCCAAAACAATATCCAAACCGATAACCGAATATTTAGTTATGTTCGGTTCGGTTTTGACCAACTCGGTTCGATTTTTCGGTTCGGTTTCGGTTTTGGTTACCGTGGATATTACCCGATCTGTGAACACCCCTAGTTGAAACTTGACTTTTTGTTTTACTATTACTTTGGTGTTTAAAATTTTAACTTTAACATTTTCAAAAGGATATTATATGAAAATAGACGAGTACCCGTGCATAGCAACTGTATTTTATAGCGATTGACCGTTTAGTGATAAAAAAAAGTTTATGGGTTATAAACGAAAAATAATAAAAGTTTGAAGATTTGGTGATTATACATAATGTTTTGAAACCCGGTTCGACCCGGGTGGTTCAACTGGTTGAACCGTCCCGGTCGAAAAACGGGTCGATATAAACTACGTCAACCCGACGGGTTGGGTCGAGCACGAGTCAAATTAAACCGGGTCAACCCGTCGGGTTTGAAGCGCCCCGGGTCAACCCGGTTTTCGATGTATATTAATAATAGCTTCTTTTTGAAATATATGTTTTCAACATTTCTATTTTTAGTTTCAACTTTTTACTTTTCACTTTTTTTTTTTCCTTTACGCGGGTATCCTGTGACGATTAACCAGAGAATAGATCTCGATGAGGCCTGATTTACCATTTTGTTTCGGTTTCAACGGGTTCTCTCTGGTTCGTTTTCAGATGGCTTTTATTGGTTATCCGAACCGGTGGCGACACCGGTTCCCGGTTGAACCCGTTGGTCAGGTCCGGTCCGGTTTTCAAAACTATATCTACCATTAACTTGTTAGCTTATATGAAACTTTGTGTGTTTTATTAATTTGTATAATATGTATAATAACATGTACTTTTCATTTTAAGGTGTTTTAAAAATAACATTAATTAGTGTGATTAATTATTTTATATTCTTGATTATATTTTAGCTTGTTTAAATTGTATATTGTGAAAATTTTATTGCACATTTTAGTAAGGTGTGTTTTAATTGTTTATATTTAATTTGGTATATATGTTTTTAGTTGGTTGTACAATATGAATAAATTACTGTACTTTAAAATAATTGAGTGTTTTAATAAGAGTATTAGTTACACTATACAATTTTTTCACCTTTGACTAATTTTCAACATTTAACAATTCAACAATTCCACTTTGATCATACATTCTTTATATGTAGTATAGATTATCTTTAATGTTGAGTAGAAATGTAAAATAGTTCGATTGTTTTATCTTTTGTTTACAAAACATGGCAATCAATAACGCTGAGTGAAATCTTATGATCCCTCGATCTGCGTTAACGCCACGTTACTCCACTGCTAGGCCCAACGCGCAGAGGCATAAAAAATAATAATAATAATAATAATAATAATAATAATAATAATAATAATAATAATAATAATAATAATAATTCAAATTTTTTTTACAAAACACCCCTAAAACGGTTAGTGACCGTTTAAATTAAAAAAATTACATTTTAGCAAAAAGTTTTGATGGTTGATATCACAAAGATCCAAATGTCCTTAATGATATGTTTTTAATAAATGAAGTGTTTGTTTTAGTTTAGGGTTGAAATTGAAAATATGAAATGTTAAAGTTTAACTTTGACGTTATGGGTGTTTTTGGAGATGTTAAGGTGAAATGTTAAAGTTCACACGTGACACACACCTGCAACACACACGCAACTTATACAACTCTTGGCCTATGCTCTAAGCCTCTAAAAGTCTAAACACAATGATATAACAAGAAACTTTGAGACATAGGAGAACCTTAATCAGCATTACCAACCTCTTGATTCTAAAATAATAATATTCTATTATATTATACTGTATATTACAAATATTAATATTTAAAGTAATAGTTAGATTCAAAAAGTCAAAATAAATTTATATTTTTGGACGAAACACTAGAAAAATATTCATCTATTATCCACATTTATTTTGCTATGGTATGATCAGGTGTGGATATTTCTTTATATAGATAATAATTTTGCTACATTAATAAGTGTCACAAATATTTTAAAAGTTAATCCACATATATAAATGTGTACAATTACAATAAATCTACACAAGCTACACTTATATGTGTAGCAAATATTTTCACACTTTTTATTATAAACTTTTTTTGCAATTTTAACACACTTTTAAGTGTGGACATTTAAAAAAAATCATACTTTTAACTATAGAAATTTGGATAAAATCTCCATACTTATATGTATAGAAAAATTTGTCACACCCATTATTATCGCACTTAACTGTAACCATTTAGCTTTTAAAATATGAAGAATTCAACTAGTTTTTTGTAATGGTACCTGAGTATTATTCCACAAAAGGTGTGGGTTGGCGAACACACGATCTCGGTCACCGTGCCCATTGTTCACCCCACGAAGACACAAGACCATTGTCCACTGATGAATGAAACGAGTCAAGACAACTCTCTCTTATTCCACAAAGTCTCCAACGTGCCCATAAGTTTTGTGAGTATTATACGAGCAAAGCCAATATGAGACTTGAACTTGGCTCTTATTCCACAAAGTGGTCTCCATTGGACTAAGCTTTATTGGTACTGAGTATCATTGTAGATTAGGGTCGAGAAGCATGAAGCGGTCTTGGTCCGATAAGGGCTTAAACTTGGTTCGAACCGGACCACAAACCGACTATTTGACTAATTTGAGTCTGTTGGACCGGATTCAACCATCAAGATTTTTGAAATCGGTTTGGTCCGGTCCGATATTGGCGGTCCGGTCTGAGTATCATTGTATCTAGTGATACAGAGTCTTTTGCATTATTCCATATAGTTTGACGCTTTGACGTTTGTCATGGAAGTATTGTTTTTCTATTGCATGATTTCAGGAATCTTTCGAGAGAACTAGATCAAGAATCTCATGCTACCCCATACGTGCATATGTTTTGTGTTCTTAACAACCGCATTATTTAAGTTGAAAACACATAAAATGTTGGATATTTTAGTGTAATTGGATTAACTTGTTTTGACCAATTTCATCATAATAATACATCATTTAGGTTTGGCGGTCTTGGTCTTGCTACTGAATTTATTATGATCTTGCGGGTGACGGAGTCCGGGCGGCCCAGAACCCTAAACCGCATTTGGCGGTTATCCCGTTTATATATGGTTATTTGGTCGTTATTATTAACTAAGCGGTTCGATATCTCGACACACATAAAATTTCAATCCGATTAATAATTTGGTAGAACCGTTGATTTGATCCGAAAGTGATTACACAGATTAAGTATATCCAGCAATTACCCTATATCCCCTACATAAAAAACCAGCAATATCGAGCATCATAATTTATAAATTGGTGAGTCATAATAAACTTTATTACTGTAACAAGATCGATTGACCATGGTTTCTGCATGGCCTCACATGTTTGTTTTTTTGGCAAAGGATAAAGTATCATTAAACTTCAACAATAGTGGAGAATAAATACAAAAACTTGGAGTTATCTTTACAATGTCATAAAATGACAATATAATACTTCCTCTCTCCGTTTTAAATTTATTGTTCACGTTTTTTTAAAGATTTTCTAAATTAAATGTCCACTACTAAAAATATGTATAAAATCTTGAATATGTTTATCATATTACTCTCAATTGAAGCTATTAGTACAAACTTTAAAGAAACTATATGACCATCCGTAATGGATGGTCATATACTTGAATAGTTGCCCCCTGAACGCGTCCCTCCCCATTACGACACCCTCATAGAACACGTCCCCATGGAAAACAACCCCAACTTGGTCACATACTCGACCGAGTGCTCCCCACCTTTTATGTGTGTGTGTTATTTAATTGTTTTTGTATGATATATTTGTGTTTAAGTGTGATACGTTTTTTGGTAATGACTTTGATCGTCTTATTATACTAACTTTGTCATGTAGAAAGTCAAGGTGAGGTGGAAGTGGTGACTATCGTCATCTGCGATTACTATTACATCTAGCCTAAAGTAATTGTTTAAGAGTAAAACTGTCATTTTACAAAAATAAAAATCTAAAATGATTTTTTTTAATGTGTAATTTTTTGCAAATAGACAATTATCTTAAGACGTGAAAAGTATATATTTACCTCATATTTCCAACTTGATCAATGTACATGTTAGTTTAGTCATTTTTACTTGCACATTTTAATTGGATCATATAATGACCAAATATTAGACATCATAATAGAGAATCTATAGCAATACTTTTTCTTATTGTTCACTTTAATTTACATATAGTAAAGTGAGAAAATCGCACAATGCATCAATAAACTCTTGACATTTAAAAAGCATTTCGATATGTCATAATCTGAAAATTGGCACAAAAGTTTAAAGGTTTTATAGTAAGTTAAACTAGCAAACACAATGTAACATATATGTAAAACAATATAAGTAACTTGTTGTTCTATAACTTTAACCCTTAGATATTACAAGAATATGCATCACTAGGGGCTCAAAAGGTTCATCATCCTTTTAGATTACATCAACAAAAAAAGAACAACAAAAAGTACTTTAGGTAACAAGTAAACATAAAACCCTAATCTTGATTACTTAACTATCATAATTAATTACCATGCATGCCATTGCTTACAGGTTTAAGCCCCAAGAAATCCCTAGTCATTCCTTCATTTTTGATCTTTGCATTGACATTAGCATGGTCATCAACATTATCTTTGTTGTTTGACTCCAATATTTGACTAAACTCATCTTCAAAAGATGAAATGTCATCACCAACACCAAAACCATCTTCTTGACTACTCATCATCATCATCATGCTCATGCTCATAGGAGGAGGAGGGTGTTGCTGATAATATGTTGTTGTGGGCCCACTTGCACATGGAGTACTGGTCAAAACACTTGTACCACAAATGTTGTTACTTGACATGTATTGTTGTTGGTAAGTAGTTGTTGTGCATGGTGCATGAATACTTGCTCCATTCCTGCTTAAGTGAGTTGCACCAATCTGAGCTGCTTTTTGCAGCAATGCAGTAGCTGACATGTATGCTGATGATGATGGATGGTAAGCTAACAATGTGGGGGGCCCACTTGTAGTACTAGGGCTACATTGTTGGTCTTGGGATTGGTGTTGGTTTTGTGTTTGCAAAAGCCATGATGGAAATGGGTTAATAATAGCATCATCTTCTTTTTTCAAAAAAGATCCATGGGTCATTGGGTCAAGTAGTTGACTAAAATGGGTTGGTATTTGAGTTTGACCCGATGGGTCTGCTAATCCAGTGAGTGCTCGTGCACTCTCTTCTGCAAGTGCATCACAAAAAGCTCTATGTGTGATAAAACTATCCCTCCTGTAAATTATATATTTATTTCAAGTATTAAAATATGAAGCAAAGAAGAATATATACCATGAGGAATAAGACTCAAACCACAAGAAAACAAAAACTTTTATCAAAAGAGAAAAATACCCATCTTGCAACATGTTTTTAATCAAAAAAACACAGACAACCACATAGAAATGTACTTTTTTAAATAGTTGAAGAATTTAAAATGTCAATGACTATGAAAAGGTTGTTTAATATATTTTGATACTATAACTAACAATGAAGTAATCTTGGTCCTATACAATTATACAAATAACATATCTTCATTAGAACCCGAAATTTACATATAGTCCCATAAATTTTCTCTTTCAAGATAAAAATGTTGTTACTAAAATGCATAATGTGCAATAATCTAGTGATTTGCTATACTCCTAGGAAGATCATTTCATTTGTACATCAAAGATTAGCTTATACAATGTAACGACTACTATTCGGCAGTTTACAAAAAATCGCCGAAAATGTCAATACTTAAAAATGCACATACACTAACACTCGTATGCAATGTTTTAAAAACCGGATTTTTAATCGACCAAATCGAGCTTCTAGTTCCCGGTTTTTAAAACATTGCTTCTAGGTATTGTTTTGTGCCATATGTACTTTGTGTAGTCAATATGACTTGTCATGGAACTCTATATAAGAAGTAAATGTGAATGATTTTGCTATAGGTGGTCATAAATAGGCATAGTAAATATGTTTGAATGATGGAATAGTAGTAGTAAATGAAAGGAATTTTGTTTTACCTAGAAAAAAGGGTACCACAATCACATTTGTACTCTCTGGTGCCACAAGTCTTGGAATGAGCTTTCCAATCCGACTGAACTGCATACCTCTTTGAACATTTATCACATTTCCATTTCTTTTCACCATGTTTTCTGCTAAAGTGTTTCTTGATACCAGTTAAGTCACCTAGTGCCCTTGATGGTTCATGGTGCACACAGTTGAGTTCAGGACAGACATACACTTTTTTCCTAACAACTTCATTTTTGTTCCTTTGTTTTAGTTTCCATGGTAGATTGTGTCCTCTTCTATGAAGCTGCAAATTTTGATCCCTTTGAAACCCTTTGCTACATATTTCGCATACGAATCGGTTTGTGGCCATTAGTGTCTTGGGTGATAATGCTATCACTTCTGCATCTGGATCTACAACACAAATAACACAATCACAATCTTTAAAATACACACTTTGTAAGTTTTAAGAAATTATAACATGACACATACATATGTTACTCTATAGACTATAAGTTTTTCAACATTTAGTATTATTTTTTAGCGACTCAACATTACGAGCCGACTAATCGCAAGGCGACTAACCGGATAGGCTAGAGTCGGCGCAGATGAAACTATGTAGTCATGGGAAAATTTTGTAATGTTTGATAATGAGTTTCAACTTATGATTCTTTTAACATTTTTGGACACATCTACTAACTATAAACATTGGGATAATAACCTAATTTCTAGTTTCTCCCTAGTTTAGTTAGTGTTAAAATAAGGAGTAAATGAGTAATCATTTTTTTTTTTTTTTTTTTTTCCAAGTAGCTAAAATTAAAACCAACCATTATTTATGAAAATGGTGACAACCCATGAAAAATAATAAACTTGAAGACAATCTATAAAAAATCTAAAAATGGGAAAACTCATGTCAAAAGGTTAAAGATGTAAGACAATCTAGACCTAGGTCAACTGTTACTAGCTCTCTTTTGACTGTTTCCAAAAAAAACAGCTTTTCATTTCATATTGAAAAGACAGTAAATATATGTAAATGAAGTGAAAATTTACAAAAATAAAATATAAACCTGGGTTGCCTGGAAGGTTTCTTTTTCTCTTAAGTGAAGGTTGACTTTGACTTGGAGGAGGATGTTCATAGTAGTTTTGATGAAAACTGCTTCCATTTTCTTGATCCTTTTCCTCTGAGCAAAAACTGCCAACAGGTTTTGCATGAAAACCACCCAGCTTTGAAATGGTATTATCTTCCAAAACCACCTTTTGTTGTTCCATCATCATCTTGTTTTTGTTTCTTTCTACTTGTCAATATGTGAGTGAGTGTTTGTTGGTATAATATAGTATGAGGGTAGTTGACAAAATAAGAATTAAACTTGGAAAAAGGTTTTTGTTTGAACCCTAGTAGTAAGTATACTTCTTGAAATAATCACAACTGTTTTGTTGTATGGTGTTTTTTTGTTTAGTTTGGCATCAACCAAAGAGACAATATATGGTTTTCTTGGAAGAGATAAAAGCTAGGTGACAATAGTATATTTTTGATTTAGCTAGCTAGCACTATATGATGAACCTCACACACACACTAGAGTGTGAATGTGTGTGTTGAGTTCTTGATTCTTGGTATGGAGAGAGAGAGAGTGAGAGATATGTGTGTGGATGTAAAAAGAAAATGAAAAATGAAGCTAAAAAGATGGATGAGAGAGAGTGGGGTTAGGGTTGATGTGTGACATGGGGTGACTGCTTTCTGTCCTTATCTCTCTTCTGTTTTCCAATTCTTATCTTTTTTCTTTTTTGCATATTACTGTAGTAATTAGTAGTAGTATCTCTTTTTGACAAAACAAAAATTCAAAGTTTTTTTTATGGCTGAATACATTTTTACATAGCATTTCCATTCATACGGATTACATATACTCTTTTCGTCTCAAAATTATTGTCAGAATACAAAAATTACAAAACTTAATAAATTGGAACCACTAAAATATAATATTCTCTCACTAAATTTCTTTTCTCTTACTAAAAATGAAAAATATACAATTAATTTAATACCCCTAAAAAAAGAAATATAAACTATAATTTTGAGAAATGATATGGGCAATTATATTTAATACACCGACATATCAAATACATTTTCTCTCTAAATCTTCACTTTTGAATTTTTCACACTATCATCTTATTCTTGTTTTTAGATCAGTGATTTTAAATCATCGTTTCCTTTTGAGACAGAAACTCCGGTTCTTAAATTAATGTCGATTTTTAAATATATAAAAATTTTGAAAATTTATTAGTTACATTATCCACAAATTAAATATCATCTCTACTTGCTAAATTTCGTTTTAATTAGTTAAAATTCATAACATAAATTTATTTTAAAACATTCCAAAATAAATTTATTGACATTTATTTGAGTATGAAAGAAGTATAATATTGAAGGTAATGTTTGGCGATGATAGCGAGGTCAGGTATCACATGAATGTCACATTATTGTTCACTTTAACATCAAATCCGCCACTTAAACACAAATATAGCACACAAGATACACACAAACATAGAAAATATTTATTTTTGTTTGATTGTCGGGGATAACGAAACAACAAAAATTTCCATTAACTATGCGTAATCATGAATAATGTGTGATCTAATATAAAATATTTATACTCATTCTGTCTCAAAAAAATTCATTGACCATGCGGAATAAGGTCATGGCCACATATTGTTACTCATGACGTATGAGACATAGCTAACAACGTATGGCCATGACTTTATTACGCTCGGTCTAAGACTAGAGGTAATGCATGATGAAGTTACACTTGAAAAAACACATCTAGTACGTGTGGTCTTAAACTACCCTTATCCGTCACCACAAAACACACTCACTCACATTTCACCTCAACGCCACATCAACTTTCTTTGTCCAACTTTTCACCACACTCCCACTCACCATTTACCCTTATCAATCTCACCACACTCATAGGGTTTTTATGTGCCCCAGGGCGCATACATCAGAGGACGGCGGGACCCAAAAGGACATTCGGACCCAAAAAATACACTTTTCAAATAAAATATGGGTCCTCGTCCCTTTTCGTAAACAAATCACTAATAAATACGCCTCTTGAGGCACGTTAAAAACCCTTTATTAAATACCTACTTTATACAAATAAACCCTACTAATAACCTAAAAACCGAAAGTTGTAAACCGATCCTCTTTTCTCTCCCGTTGGCGATTTTAAAAACCCTTGCTCATCCTCAACGTTTAATTCCGCTCCAATAACTCTTGTAATCGTTTCAACCACGATCAATTAGTGGTATTCGGTCTTGAATATCATTAGTAGATTAGTTTTTCGCCGATTATCGGTGTTAGGGTTTGTTTCAACGTCTATTCGTAGGGGTTTTTAATCGCTTCGGCATATCCGCTTCCTTGATCGCTTTATTTGCACTATCATATCTTTTCTCTTATTATCCTGCGGTGCAACCGATTGATTATGGGTTAGTTTTATTGATCTTCATGATTATAAACCCTAGTTATTAACTAGGGTTTTATTGGCGATATTGATATTGTACTTGGTTTTGTCTGAGATTGAGAAAATTAGTGGTGTTCGTGGGTTTCTTGAGGATGGAAAAGGGTTCTTAAAGAGTGCTTGAGTGGTAAGAAGAGTAGCGAGAATAAGGAGGATCATCGAGTTCGTTGTTGGTGACTCGGCCAGAAAGTAAGGAGTCTTGATGGTACTATTCGTGATATGGATTCTATTGGTGGTATGGATTACGATTGTTTTTTAGCGGTCGATTGGTACTCCTCTTGTTGGTCTGATGGACAAGTGGAGCGGTTTCACTTGATTCAAGCCCTAGTCATGATGTACTGCTCGATTCGACCTCTAAAACTAATGTGGGCAGTTGATTGCTGTCGCATCGTAATTTTGATGCGACAATGAATAAAATTGACGATGATATTGCTAAGATGGCTTCATCTTCACCCGTGAACAACTCGTTTGGCATTAATGGTACTAAAGTTTATTCGCAATTACTCCTCCATCGAGTTTTGATGTGGCAATATTTCAATCCTCTATGGTTATTTTCTTAGAAAAAAAGAATTTATATTTACAATTTTATAATTCATGAGGAGAAATAATGATATGCATCACACCTATTACAAGTATTTAAGTAGGGCTTTACTATGGGTACGCCCTCTATCTACTGTTAGCTCTTAGAGCACTATGTGTCAAAACTAGATAAATTCATTTCATTCAAATTAAAAATACAATACATAATACAATAATAAACAAACAACACTTACTAATAAAAGCGATCAAAAAAAAAAGCGACACGTAAAAACAAATACAACACATACTACTCGTCGAGATTTGATGATATTTCTTGACTAGACGCTCGCCTCTGCGGATGATTTACCTTTTACCGGGTCGGGATTGGTACTGGATCTATCATGAAAAATCCATCTCGATCTTCTCTTCGTTTTTTCTCCTTCTCCGCCTGAATAAGCCCTTTGAGCATCGGCTTTTTGAGCATATATTTCGGATATATGTCCCGAAAATACTCGTTTGACTTCAACGGGCTTGCGCCGCAGACGTTGAAGTCGACTTCGCTTTCGCGGCTCGTTTGCATCCATCTCTTCGTGCGGAGCGTCTGCCGGACCGAATATATCCTCGAGACATGTAATGTCAATAGGATCTTCACCATCCCACTTGGGATAATTTTCAAACACCCCAACATTTTTCATACGCAAACTCCCTCCCACCAAAACGTCAAGCGTAAAGTTAACTTTGGCATTCTCGACATGATCTTGCTCATTTTCACCATTTGAATGAAGATGTTTGTAAACAACGTTGAACTTCTCGACAATCACCATTAATCCTTGTCCATTTACCGCTATCATATTCTCACCACCGCGGTTATTGGTGGTCTTAGAATTGAACATGTCGAGAATGTCGTTCCAAAAGTACTCCTCGGATTGGTCATTTCCCATATCTCTATCTTGGGAAATTTCTATCCAACACCTTGAAGTAACATTTCTTGAGACTTGGTCCACTTCCTCCGATCGCTTGATGCATGACTTCAACATCTTCGTTGAAGTCGTGGCGTCGAATCTACGACAATTTTTTGCTCGTCGCTTTGTTGCCCGCTTTTCATCGGCTCACGTGCTTTTGGAACTTTGAATTGTGAACTACGGTTGTGATTCCATTTAGAATCTGCGTGGGCTGTGACGGTTAAAAGCTGTGGAGGTTGTGACGGGTTAAAAACTAAGGTGATGAAAATCGGTAAGGTAATTTATGAAACCTTGTTGAAACCGATATTGTTGGTTAAGCATTATTTCTTGTGGAGACAGTTGGAATTGGTCGAGGAGGGTGTTTGGTTGAAGAACCCCGTGTTAATGGTGGGTTTGAGTTAAGTAGGTTTGTGAAGTATCCTCCGTCGTTTGGGATTTGAGACATTGTGAGATATTTTTCTTTGGGTTAAGTAAGAATGGAAGATTTTGGGTTTGAAGATGTGTAAATGGTGAAGATGAAGATGGTTTATATAGGGGTGGTGGGTTTAAAAAATATTTCGTATATATATCCGCTTAATAACGGATATATATACGCTTTCCGCTGTCGGTCGCCTTATCTCGTTGTCACTACGATGACTTCAACAACGGCGAAGAACGACGAGGCACCCCGGTGTCAAAACGAGGCACGGCGGAGTGCCAGGGTGGACGACGAAGGGCGAAGACGAGCCCACACCGGGTGCTCTTAGAGCACTAGGTGTGATGAAGAGGGTTGGTTATTCATTCGGGACCTACGGGGTGTCATATCATTATAACAAACCTCCACAGCTAAGCCCCTTCACTCACAACTACCCTCAACTTATTCATTTGAGACCCACCACTAATAAAAACATTACATATTTACAAAATAATAATAATAATAAATAAATAAAAAATTAAAAAAAAAAATGTACAAATTTTACCCTCACCGTGCAAACGACGAGGGTTGGGATGGCAAGCAATAACAAAGAGGTGGTGTCATGAAGAGCCGCAACAAGCTTGCCATGTTGGCGATGGCAAGGTATAACAAAATCACACTGGGTACTCTTATACCTCATTTTTTTTTTACTCACTGTATTGATAAAATAAGATAACTTTTTATAGTTTTTTATTATGTAGCTTTTTGTTCTTTACAAGTTTTGACTGTTAAAATTTATATTATGTTTTGTATTTTTCGTCATTTTACCCACTTAATTAGTTTGACTTATCAAACTTTATCCCAAAGAAGAAGGCCAGGACGTTGCTATCATGCTACTGGTACTCTGTTACTACTTCTAACTCTTTTGGGACACTTGAGGTGCATGAGGACACGGGCATTCAAAGTCATGTGGTTGATTCTAATCTTGAAGGCGATGATTGGGGATTCTCTTGGTTGTTCTAAGGAAGCGAGATGTGGATAAGGGTCGTGCAATAGAGGTTAATGAGGATGTGGTTAATAAGGCGGTTCTACATCACATGTATAAACGTGAGTGATTCAATGGGAACAATGGATGTTGGTTCTACTCCATAGTTGAGAAAATTGGTAAGCTTGAAAACTACTTATTCTTTGGGAAAGCTACTCTTGTGGATGATGATGGTCGACATATTAGTCTACCTAAGTCTATTAAGAGAGCTAACCCTTTTCTAAAGTGGGAGAGATTGAGGTGTCGACTACGAAGATGAGGTTGTTGCTAATCCATTTGATGAGTCGCTAATTTATTGGTGGTGGCGGGTATGAAGATGAGTATGATGAATATGTCTTGATGACTATTCGAAACAGGTTCGTGATCTTCACAGGAATTTGGATGTCTTTAATGCCATGTATGGCACAACGTTCAAGGTCTAGGAAATAATTTCGTTGTGTCATATGTTATCATTTGAGTAGTGTTTTGTTTCTTGTTTAGATAATTGGAAGTATCTTGTTATGTAAGCTCTATGCCTATGTAACGGGCTGATATATGGGATCTCACTCATATACATTGTACTTAAACATTTATTTGGTTAATTTATTTTCCAGGGTGCAGGATTACTCCCCTTTACCCAAAAAAACCCTACTAATAACCTCGCATACACTCACAACCAAATAAATAATAAAAATTATGCACGAAAACCAAGTGGTGAACCACTCGCCTTTGTGAGTCTTTTTTTTTGGGAATTGATACTCACATCAATAAATTGATGCACACACCAAAATATCACATCACTAATACATATGTTACAACATGGTATGTGCATAATTGTGGTGTATTCATCAATTTATTTTGTGTGAGTATCACTTCTCTTTTTTTCTTGCCTATTCACCCGTAAGTTGGTTTGGCAGTAAGGATGTTTACTCGTGAGTTGGGCTCACTCACGCATGGATACGAGCAGTCTTACAGCAACATTTCAATCCTCTATGGTTATTTTCTTAGAAAAAAAGAATTCATATTTACAATTTTATAATTCATGAGGAGAAATAATGATATGCATCACAAATATTACAAGTATTTAAGTAAGGCTTTACTATGGGTACACCCTACCCCTTAGAGCACTAGGTGTGATGAAGAGGGTTGGTTATTCATTTGGGACCTACAGAGTGTCATATCATTATAACAAACCTATATAACTAACCCCCTCACTTACAACTAACCTCAACTTACTCATTTGAGGCTCACCACTAATAAAAACATTACATATTTACAACAAAAAAAAATACAAATTTTACCCTCATCGTGCAACGATGAGGGTTGAGATGGCAAGCAATAACAAGGGGGTGGTGTCATGAAGAGCCACAACAAGCTTGCCATGTTGGCTATGGCAAGGTATAACAAAATCACACCAGGTACTCTTATACCTCATCTTTTTTTTTTTCTTTTTCTTTTCTTTTTTTTACTCACTGTATTGATAAAATAAGATAACTTTTTATAGTTTTTTGTTATGTAGTTTTTTGTTCTTTTACAAGTTTTGACTGTTAAAATTTATATGTTTTGTATTTTTGTGTCATTTTTACCCACTTTAACTATAAGACAAGACAGTTTTTGAATTGTTTATGATTCGTATTTTTATTTAATTTTGACTTATCAAACTTTATATTATGTATTCCGTATTTTTTATTATCCAGTTTATAATAAAACTAAAATTATGAAAACAAATATATATATTACAATCATTTTAGAGCATCCATGATCGTAACACAAAAGACTTTTACTATTCTATTAACCTTTTGGTTGTTAATACAAATAAGCCGTAAAACGTTTATTTATATTTTACGATCTTTTAATGTTTTGTCGATAACAAACATAAAATCATTTTAACAAAACCAATAAAATACGTAGATGGTTTGAGCCAATAGTTTACTAACACACTTACGTTTTCATATAAAACACTAAACAAGCAATAGTGTTTTCATGATATAATAATGCATATGTACAACAACTAGTGTTTACATAATGGGTAGATATATACATACTTAGTATGTATTATAATGGGTAATAGAATGGGTAGAAGTCTAAGTATTTGACCCATTGACTAAATACATTGAATGTAGTTGGGTAAAACCCAAAGTCCATGACCCATACCCATGGAGCATGATCCATAACCCATGACCCATTGCATGACATCATGCATAAGTTATAATGGGTATTATCCATGACCCATGGAGCTAACCCATTGACTAGATGCATTGCATCTTCTAAATACATTGTATCTATTTAGATACCCATGATCCAAAGTCCATAACCCATGACCCATGATCCATGACCCATAACCCATTTAGGGGGAGCGTCCTACGGATCCCAAGAATTACACTGGACGGATCCCTCAAGCAAGGGATATGTGGGATCCGTGGAACAGTAGTGTTTTTTTTCTATAAATAGTGAGCCATTTCTTCACTGTAACTCACCCTTTTCACACACATTCTCTCTTAGTATTGTAAACTATCTAACCTCAGATCCAAAGGATCTTTCTATGTAGTTTTGTGTTTGTGTGATTCTCTAGGTTCCTCTTAAAGGCGAGATCACCACCTCTTGAAGTCGAGCAAGCTCAAGTCCATGGGTTGCCAAGCTTCGTCATCATCAAGACTACTGATGTTATCTTGTTGATAGTTCTTTCCTCTCTCATTAGAAGTGTTGTGTTGAAGACATAGGTGAAAGATGTCTAAAGGGTCAAGTCGAAGGCATTAGTGAAAGGTATCGAAGATCCGTGTCAAAGGCATTAGTGAAGGGTGCCAAAGATCCATGTCAAAGGCATTAGTGAAGGTGTCAAGATGCAAAGGCATTAGTGAAAAGTCCGTGTTGAAGGCATTAGTGAAGGGTGCCTAGAAGTCGTGTCAAAGGCATTAGTGAAAGGTGCCTAGGGTGTACATTCGATATGGTGTGTCGATGTACAAGATAGATTAGTATTGGGTCAAAGGATATTGATATCCTTGTTGATGTTGTTATAAGGTGGATCTCCTTTGGGATAGGTGTTGTGTAGTGTTGGGTAGTAGTTCCTCCTTTGTAATGGAACTCGGTATCTAGCCTTGTACCGGGATAAAGTGTAGGCGACGTTGTGATAGGTTTGGTTCTACCTCGTGGAAGAACCCGGTGTCTAGCCTTGTATCGGATAAAGAGTAGGCGACGTTGTGAAGGCTTCTCCGCCACAAGGAGTTTGTGTTGTGTAGTGATTACGAACTCGAGTAGGTGACTCGGGGAGTGGAGTAGGGCAAGGAAGGTGTCCTTGTAGCCGAACCACTATAAATACTCGCGTTGTGGTTTTGTGCTTCTTACTTTTATCTTTGCTTTACTTATTTATATGCTTATCTATCAACATCCAACACACACATTTAAATAGATTGACATAAGTCGATCTAAATAGTTTAAAACCAAGTTTTAATCGGTAAAACTATTCAACCCCTTTCTAGTTTTCCACAATTGGTATCGAGCTTAGTTACCAAGTTTCTTAGAGTATGTTGTACTTTAAAAACTTGATACGATCCGTGTATGATTGAAAACTACAAAGAAGGAAATCTTTTAAAACAAATTGTTTATGTTGGATAATGATAGATTATTCTAACAATTTCTCTTAAGAAATCTTCTTGCTAGGACTCTTCCAAAGTCTTCATTTCTATTCAAAGAAAAATGAAGTCAACTCTCAAGGAAGAACCCAAAAGTAATCACAACCTACTTATACTAAGTACAATGGATTACTTTAAAAGCTCATGAAGTATTTGGGTATATGGTCTCTAAAACCATATCAAGAGGTTAGAGGTATGTTCACTTATCCACAAACTAGCTAATTTTATCTATAGTACGTATTATGTTGATAATATGTGTCTTTCTTCTATGATTAAAACCTTACTCTTTAATTGTTTTATCAAACACATGAATTAGGACGTTAATAGTTGCAAGTCTCTAAAAGTCTCTCTTCACTACTTTCCCTACTTACTCATCATCGGAATAGTATTCCTCTTTGATTTTCTAAAGATCGTCAAACCAACGCCGTCGTCACAAAAAATAGATCCTTGATAGTTAACCTATCAAAACACGTTGACCAAAACGCTATTCAATTAGGAACCCCATTCTACAAAGTTCTTTTTGTACTATAAGCTATTGTATAACTTATTACAAAATAACACCAAACACTCCTTTTTACGTCCACGATGGCGGATCCCACAAGTTGTACTAGCGGATCCCTATTACAAGGGATCCGGGGAACCGTGTGACAAAAACAATTATATCGCTTTTCAAAACCAAAATAAATTCTTTTCCCTCTCCTCACAAACACAAAAACGACCCAAATTCTGCTTCCATCTCCATAGGGCTTCATATCCTCAAGCATCTCCTCTTGAACATCATTGTAAGTAATTACACTCATATGTTCTATTCATCATCATCTTCATCCTAGGGTTTATGGTTTTAAAATTTTCAATTAACCACCAATTGATGAAATTAGGTATTGCAAAATTAATCACAAAAAGGGTTTTCATATAATTAAAATTTTATTGTGTCTTACAACATTGTTAATACAAATCAAAACCATAAACCCATCTCGACAAATTTTACCTAATTGGAATATTTGTTTTTCTAGGATCAACCATGCCCAAAGCTACCCAACAAGACCACCATGACACCATCCACTACCTCTCTAGATACTATCGAAAAGAGGAGCTCTCAAAAACCAATCGTAAAATTTTCAAAAAGCTTGAAAAATGACTTATTCACAAAGGTCGTGTGGTTAAGGAATGTTTCCTTGAAAACATCAATATTCGTCAAGTATTCTCAGCAATTAACTTTGATTGTCTCCTAGATATTGATGAACAAATTTGTCCGGTTTTTATCTTTGAATTTTACAAAAGTGTTAGGATCATTCGTAACAATGATGAAAGCATCTCAATCACTTTCATTGTCAACAATCAAACCATCACCTTACCCCTCAACACCTTTGCACAAATTCTTCGCATTCCATGTGAAGGTATTTGTATGTACTCCCAAGATTGGGCAATATCCACTTAATCTTTTGCACTAGACCCAAAACCAATCTATCACACTCCACTCGATGACCCCACTCTTGTTCGAGACACCATCCTCAAAATTAGAGCCGACCAATCTCGCCTCAACCGCAACAAAGAGCTCATCCACCATGATCCCTTTCAAATGGAACTCTCCGAAATGAATCCCATCTATAGAAAGTAGGAAAAAATTCTTAGAGAAAATGTCATTTGTTTGGTCGGGAACAAAGACCATCCCAATGCATGTCTTGTCCAAATGATCTATTGCCTCATTCACCAAAGACCATTTAACCTTGCCTATTACATGGTGAAAAGAATGGTAGGTGTATTCAAAGTCAACAACATGGTACTTCCCTATGGTATGCTCCTAACACGACTCCGTGAGTATGTTAGTGCAATGCAACCTTCTCCTATCAACGATGATCATTTCCTTGCCGATCACGTCATGGTACCACTCACCAAACAACCTTCTAAACGGTTCATGATCAATGGAAAAAGGCCTCGTGCTCTCTCGGACTCCTCGGACGAAGAAGAAGAAAAAGTCAACCCGTTGCCAACGTCCACATGGACCCCATAACCTACTTTGAACAACTTCCAACTCTTCCAAACGAGTCCGAAGAATTCAAACAATTGAAGGGTATGATCCAATGCCTAACTAACTACCTCATGACGTCGGGAAAGAGGAAGAGAAGAGATTGACGAAAGAGACATTAGGATTATGGTTGTCTTAGACATTTCTTTTATCAAGTTACAATGGATGCTTATGTTTGTGCAAGATTTACCTTGTTTGTTTGGATATTATCGTTATTACTCGTATTTGTGTTATGAATTATGAGATATTTACTTATTTTGCTGTTCACGTACAGTAGAAACTCGTAGCAATGAGTATGCATAATATAGTGCAAAAGCGCACACCTACGTAATGCTCTTGATCTGCGGGGCCGGATCCTCAACTTGTACTAGACGGATCCTCCATTTAGGGATCCGTGGGATCCGGGCAGCAAATGCGATTCTTGAGACCTCCACACATCAAACCAGCCCACTAGACCACTTCACACTAGCTAAACATAATGCCTTAGGATCACTTAAGTCTTCCTCAAGATCAGTAGGTATCACACTCACTCATACTTAACTTAGAATCACATTCAAGGTGCTTTTTGATTTATCATTTTACCCAAACTAACCATTCTTCTGCTTAAATGCTCACACATCATTTCTCACATTTCAACACATCTAGTTTTATAATTCTCTCAATTTTAGCAAATTGATTTTAGTCATCCTTACCTCAAAATGGGTCAAAAACTAGTTTTTCATTTCTTATAACTTTTAAGGAATTTTCAAAATTTATCCTAAGTTGCCATCTGATCTCTAGGATCATTAAAGACCACTTGACACTCTCAAATCTCCTAGTGTCATCTTTGATCACCCATTAGTGCTCATAAAGTCCCATTTTCTTCCATAAAAGGCAACCTTTGATCATTTAAGTCTCCTTTCATTTAAGACACTTAAGAAGACTGAAACACTCAAGATGTATAGGTACTAGACCTTACAAACATCATTTTCCTCTTTTCTTGGCTGCTGAGAGCAGGATCCCTAGGATTAGCCTAGACGGATCCCTCATTAGAGGGAACCGTAGGAACCGGCTGACAGATTCAGCTAATCCTAGCTAAAATAATCATTTCAAGCTCTCCCTGCTAACTTGAACACTCCATCTTACTTCAAATTAACCTTCTTGATCAGTACAAATCTGAAGTTGACTCTTGTGCATGCAAATCATCACATTTCAAAGGATCTTAGTGGCTTAAGTCTTGAATGCACTTGCCAAATCCTTCCCTTTATAAACCATCTTGTTAGGACTTCTAAGTCATCATCTACAACCTCATTCTCAGCATTTAGAAACCTTACATCACTAACCTTTAATCATCTCATCATGAGAAAAGCTCCTAGTGCTAACTCATCCACCAAAGGACCACCCAAGAAACTTGCTCGTGTTGTTCACAAAATTTCTTCAACCGAATCATCTCCCGTTAAATCCACAAACGCTAGGATTTCCCCTCCACCAACTCAACCAATCAAACCAATCCCCAAAAGGATTGTTCCCACAAAACTACCAATGCCAAACACCACTATACCTCCTAAACCAAACACTCCTATTTCCACTAAACCATCACCATTAGTGCCTAGAGCCATATCATTTACCACTCCACATTCATCTCCACACCTCTACAACTTAGAGGAATTGCCTTCTAGGCCTCTCATCCTCCACCATTGCCAACATTCTCCTCTATAGAGAGGATAGCACAACAAAATCAAGGTGTTGAATCGACACTAGCACCGGTATCCTTTTCTCCGTCACCCTCAAATAGTCCCTTTTGGATTATGAGGAATCATCAAAGTCAACCACCCGATCACATGGAAGTAGATACTTCTCTACCACCATCCTCGACACATGTTCCACCACCACCACCTTTGGTTGAATCACCTCCAAATATACCTCCTTCTTTTGAGAATCCTCAACCTTCCTCACTTAACCCTCCTCCTTTTGTGGAAACTCAACCCAACCTTTCATCTCAAGCAATTCCATTTCTACCTCCACCATTTCCTAGCCATGACAAAGATTGTTATCATTGTCAACATGTTGAAGGCTTGATACATGAACTACGTGAAGAGCAACGTTTCATGTTTTATCACCTCCTCGAACGTTTCGATGAAGTCAACAAACCTAAACAACCTTGAGCTTAAGGATTCAAGTGGTGTCCTAGTCTTAAGCTTAACTTAGATAGTTTAGGAATCATATTTCATGTTTAAATCATTCTCTTAGTTTTAGAGATATGTAGATCATTTCTCGTGTTTTTATTGAATGAAATTACATGTTATATGTCGTATTATCATTGGTGCATTAATACGTAACTCATTTTGATGTTAACTTCACATTTTACATCAACATTGTTGTCTTGAGTTTCTGGTGAGACGGATCCTCACTTTAGCCTAGACGGATCCTCCAAGGAGGAACCGTGGGATCCGTGCAATGTAAGACTTGTTTATTACTAACTTAAGTCTTATTTGCAGGAAATTATGCATTATATACTTGTTTTCTAACCTTTGTTTTGTAGATTTTCAATATACACGTGAAGACTTTGACACCCTTAGCTAGGGGAGTTTCTTGTCAAAGTAAAACAATTGCAAAAACATTTGCAATACTTTCACATAGGATTACAATAACTACATGACGTCCTCCTTACAAAGGAGCACTCGTCAAAGGGGAGCATGTTCGTCAAAAGGACGAAACCATTTGCAAACATAATTGCAAAGCACTCGCTTAGTATTTCTAATTACTTGACGCCCTCACAAAGGGATGGACCGTCAAGGGGAGCTAAGACGAGAATACTTCTCTTCCTTTACTCTATATTTTTCATATTTTTCTTTTCACATGTTTTTCTTAAAACAATGTGTTAGTTTCTTTTCGACGCTTTTTTGTTTCGACAAAAGGGGAGAAGAGAGTAAAACTCAATTCAAACTTTTACAATTTTAGTTTTTCCTTAAAATAATCTTATGTTTTGTCATCAACAAAAGGGGAGATTGTTAATACAAATAAGCCGTAAAAAAGTTTATTTATATTTTAAGATCTTCTAATGTTTTGTCGATAACAAACGTAAAATCATTTTAACAAAACAAATAAAATACGTAAATGGTTTGAGCCAATAATTTACTAACACACTTACGTTTTCATATAAAACCCTAAACAAGAAATAGTGTTTTCATGGTATAGTAATGCATATGTACAACAACTAGTGTTTACATAATGGGTAGATATATACATACTTAGTATGTATTATAATGGGTAATAGAATGGGTAGAAGTCTAAGTATTTGACCCATTGACTAAATACATTGAATGTAGTTGGGTAAAACCCAAAGTCCATGACCCATACCCATGGAGCATGATCCATAACCCATGACCCATTGCATGACATCATGCATAAGTCATAATGGGTATTATCCATGACCCATGGAGCTAACCCATGACCCATTGACTAGATGCATTGCATCTTCTAGATACATTGTATCTATTTGGATACCCATGATCCAAAGTCCATAACCCATGACCCATGATCCATGACCCATAACCCATTTAGGGGGAGCGTCCTACGGATCCCCAGAATTACACTGGACGGATCCCTCAAGCAAGGGATCCGTGGAACAGTAGTGTTTTTTCCTCTATAAATAGTGAGCCATTTCTTCATTGTAACTCACTCCTTTCACACACATTCTCTCTTAGTGTTGTAAACTCTCTAACCTCCGATCCAAAGGATCTTTCTATGTAGTTTTGTGTTTGTGTGATTCTCTAGGTTCCTCTTAAAGGCGAGATCACCACCTCTTGAAGTCGAGCAAGCTCAAGTCCATGGGTTGCCAAGCTTCGTCATCATCAAGACTACTGATGTTATCTTGTTGATAGTTCTTTCCTTTCTCATTAGAAGTGTTGTGTCGAAGACATAGGTGAAAGATGTCTAAAGGGTCAAGTCGAAGGCATTAGTGAAAGGTGCCAAAGATCCGTGTCAAAGGCATTAGTGAAGGATGCCAAAAGTCCGTGTCAAAGGCATTAGTGAAGGGTGCCGAAAGTCCGTGTTGAAGGCATTAGTGAAGGGTGCCTAGGAGTCGTGTCAAAGGCATTAGTGAAAGGTGCCTAGGGTGTACATTCGATATGGTGTGTCGATGTACAAGATAGATTAGTATTGGGTCAAAGGATATTGATATCCTTGTTGATGTTGTTATAAGGAGTGGATCTCCTTTGGGATAGGTGTTGTGTAGTGTTGGGTAGTAGTTCCTCCTTTGTAATGGAACTCGGTATCTAGCCTTGTACCGGATAAAGTGTAGGCGACGTTGTGATAGGTTTGGTTCTACCTCGTGGAAGAACCCGGTGTCTAGCCTTGTCACCGGATAAAGAGTAGGCGACGTTGTGAAGGCTTCTCCGCCACAAGGAGTTTGTGTTGTGTAGTGATTACGAACTCTCGAGTAGGTGACTCGGGGAGTGGAGTAGGGCAAGGAAGGTGTCCTTGTAGCCGAACCACTATAAATACTCGCGTTGTGGTTTTGTGCTTCTTACTCTTTATCTTTGCTTTACTTATTTATATGCTTATCTATCAACATCCAACACACACATTTAAATAGATTGACATAAGTCGATCTAAATAGTTTAAAACGAAGTTTTAATCGGTAAAACTATTCAACCCTCCTTCTAGTTTTAGTTTTGAAATATCATTGTCACATCACCTGTGAACAAGTTGGAAAGGTTACACTTATCGATGTCTAGCTGGTTACAATAAAATTTATATTCAGTATGTTTCTTCGAAGATGATACACACACGCTAAAAATTACTCGTTAACTCTTTAAAATTGTAAATTAATGTTTTACGAGAATATTATAGTAGTGTGGCAATATCTCATAACTTCACGAGATACATATCTCAATGATCTTACGAGTTATAACTAATGTTTTGAAACTCGGTTCGACTTGGTCGATTCAACCGGTTTTGGTCAAAAAACGGGTAAGTGTTTTTCATTTTCGAAACCCAGTTAGACCCGCCAGAATATCTTTTTTCAAATAAAGCAAGTTAATTATATATATTTGCGGCTTTATTTACTTTTACATGTTATATTATTATTGGGTTTTTAACTCGTTTTGCATACAGCTTAAGACATCGTAAGTAAATAAGGCTGACGAAAAAGTCTGCGATTCACATAAAAGTACAGACAAGTATACTTTTTTGTGGTCCTTGTGTACTCTTTGTATACTTTTGTTGTGGGGCACAAGTTAGAAAAACTCTTATTCGAAAATAGTTTTTAAGCTCAATATATGGAATAGTCATGATTTATATATATATTTTTTAAATTGAAAATGTATTTTTTTGGGAAAATCAGGTTGACCCGATAGTCAAACCCAGAATCGATAACTCATTAAGTCGATTAAAGCAATCTTGCCAAAACATTTGTTACAACTATAGATCAGTCGTCTCTCAAGATGTAAGGAAAAAATCTTGAATGGTCAACCTTTGAACAATTGATTTACAATCACAAATGAAATTATCAATTTGGTCAAGTATGTCAATCCACACGTTAGAAAGTACGACATTGTTGAAGTCTTAAGAATGTTTAATATGTTTGAGTCTCATTTTTAAATTTCTTTTCATGATATGACAAAACTAGATTCAGCAAAATACATATGTGGTTGATAAGATCTAAAAGGAAAATGATGTGGGAAATGATTTGCATATTTTCAATTATTATTGGGATACTCTATTATACAAGCAGTTAAAGCAGATTATATTAAAAGTGTAATTGTCTGATGCATGCATTCGAGTGTGCTAATAAAAAGTGAAAGTGTGCAAATCATTTCCTAAAACTTATAGATAAAAACATGCATAACAAGAGGATTGAGACATGTAACAAAATGAAAAGTGGAGATAAAGAAAGACAAAATGTAAAGAATCGGGTCTCTTAATGTCACCAATCAGAAAATGACCCGTACGTTTAGATATGTTTTTAGCCTTTTAGGTATACTAATTAGGAATGCTAATCGAAAATCGATCTAAAATGCATTAATTTTCAAAGCATTTTATTATTGTTTTATATTGTTTCTAGTTGGTTTTTTCGTGTTTTACTTGTCCAAATCTTGATAAATGCCGCAAGTTGTTATTTTTTGACTTAGAAGTCGATTCACGCTCGAAAACATCTAAAAGATGTAAGAAATGAAGAAATATTGCTATGGACGTACGATAGACGTCGTCTCGCTTTATACTAGACGGCCTAATATAACGAGAGCGACACAGACGTCGTCGGTCAAAGAGCGACGACTATTCTATAGAACTTTAATATTTGGCATATAAGACCAGACGCCGTCACTGAGAACCTATGATCCATACAACGTCACAGGAAGATCAGGACACCATCAAGCTTGAGTGTGACGCCATCCAAAAAGACATCTAACGTTGTCAAGCCGCCAGTTAATGGACCGACATAAAATCCTAATCGACCTTAGACGCCGTTTGACCCTTCAAATTTGTATATACGAGCCGAGGGTTTTCATAATTCTCATGCAATCGGGAGCTACGGTTTAAGGATGAACCTTAAAGTCATTGTTTATGGTTTTTCATACATCCTATTGTCTTATTATCAAGTGTAAACACTTGTTATCTATATAATCTTTTGTTTGATTGATAGTGTATTTTACTATCATGCTTACTTCATTTACCTAGATTAATACTAATTAGGATGCATGAAACCTATATTAGGATGAATTAACAACTAGTGACACCTTGATATATGAAAGTGAACCTAAGCTAGTTGTGACACCCGTGCTAGCAACTGCATGTCTTTAGAGCTTAGTTCTCGCGCTAGGTCATCCACCCTTGAAAGTATGAGGTTGATTTGTTTGAGTTGAGATTTTGTGTAATGATTCTTTAAGTTAGGTTAAGATAAGCTTACCCAATCCTTTTCTTTATCTATCCATAGGTGGTGTCTCTCGATCGACCAAGTCGAGTATACCACATTTAAGATCATGTACTTTGCTTGGATTAAGTTGTTAATTTGTTTAAAATCTAGGTTGATTGCCTTAAGTAGTTGCCCATATCTTTATGACATTTATCCCTCTTTATTTTAATTGTCATTTTCATTTCTAGGTAATCAATCTCAAAACCTCGTGAATATGTGTTTTTTAATATATATAACTAATTAAAATACCAAAAATAGCCATCCCTTAGAGCATTAGGAAGCCGCCTTCATTTCCTCTTCGCAATTCTTTTAGAGAACGAACTTCTTCCCAGTATTTGCCTATATTATTCCAAGATGATTAGATACGCTACCTAAAAGTTGAAAACTTCCTCATCAGTAGTCACCCATTTGTCAAATTAGTCAAGCATATTACACATTATACCAACATGGTCTTGTGTAAGAAAATGTCATGTGTTCAAATCGAGCGGTTAAATGAATTGGTAATAATTTAAATATAATTAATAAAAGTCCCAGATAGATTTAGTGATTAGTAAGTGCTTAATGCATCATCCTTCAACTTTCTTTATCATTACTTGCTTCAACTTTCATGTTTGAATGATTAGCAAGTCATTGTCAATTGAAATCTCAATTATTAAAGCTATTTACAACAACACTGATTAGTTTTTAATTACCATCCAACCTAACATTATTTTTATAATGATTTTTGCATGATAAAAAGTTAATTTTTATCGCCCATATAGAATATACTAACTTCCATCATCACCTTGTATAACTTTTAGGAGATATTTAAATTTCTTATGTCTCTAATGCGCTAAATACAATCTGAACCTGGCCTCACCCACGCCACATCGCTTTTCTTTCTCCGACGACCAAGGCGTCCCTAATTCTTGAGATGGTGATATGAGATTTTTTTTATTTATTTTTTATTTTTTTAATTTTTAAATAATTCAAATATTTTTAAAAACAAATTTAAGATTTATTAAAATAAATAAAAATATTACAATATATTTAAAATAAAAATGATACGAAATACATAATACATAAATCCTAAATCCTAATCTGAATACTCCCGTTCGCAGAATCATACGAGGGAGATATATAACCAAGAAATTCTCGAAGTGCGAGCCAAAGCTTCCTCGTCCAATCGAGATTCCTCACCAAAGTTGGCGGTCGAGGTTGATGCACCATCATCTTTGTTCACCCGATACCCAATTGATTTTGGTCTTGATGTTGTTCGTTATGGTTTGAACACACCGCCACAACTTGTCAATAATCTCGCCGCCTTTGTGGCTCCTCCTTCGAAATGTCTCAATCACACCTTCTCGCTCATTCTTGATGTCGTTGCAACTCTCAGTAGTTTTCTCATCAGTAGCTTCTCCATCCTCGCCTGCTCAAACAATTCGATTACGCGTATAATAGCGTTTTTTCGAGCCTCATCGTCGTTATTGCATTGATTTACCACGTACGTTTGCATATCTTTAGCGGAATGCGGGAGACGACAAGCCATAATAATCTTGCGTAAAGAGAAGTGTGAATTTTGAAGTTGAATTGTGTTTGAAATTGTCTGTTTAAAAGTGTGTTTGAGTTAGTATTTATTGGATGTAAAAGTGGTAAAGTTTTTTTGTTTTTTTTTTTTTTTTAATATCAAACGGTCAAAATAGTATGCATTTAACTCGGTTGGACAAACGAACTAGGTTGGCAAAATCATCAGAACCGACCGGTCATGACCCACCTTCCACAATGGAACAACCGATGGTTTTGGTCGGTTGACCTCTCCCCCAACCGAATCATTGTGTTTAGCCTAACAATGTTAACTACAAGGGGTAATCTAGCAGTAAGAATACTAGCATTTTAAAGAGGAGGTCAAAAGTCTAAATCCAACAAAAAGAAAATTAATCCCATTTTGCACTTACTCTGGGCTGTATCCAAAAGAATAGTCGCCATGTGATTAGTCGGCTTGTAATGTCGAGTTAGAAACCCAGATTACCACAAAAACCATGACAATGTTATACCAAATATTATTAAGAGTGTGTTTGTTGAAACTAGCAGTAGTAGTTAGCACTAAACAGTTAACATTAGCAGTTAGCAGTAACAGTTTAATTTATAAAAATGCTTTGTTGAGTAGTTATACCTGTAATTTAATGTGTAAAATAACGTAATGCTAAACGTTTATTCAAAGAGTATTGTGAAAATAGCGTTTTTATAAATGCTATTTGCTTCCTTCCAAACGAGCTTTATAATGTAATAAATAATAATGTTAAATGCTTTAAAATGATTTTAAAAACTGCCAAACACACCCTAAACCGACAATAGATTTTCAAGAAAAACATTACACAGCCTGTACCATTATTTTTATAGTAACACTACTGAATCTACAGAATAAAATCTTAAAGTTTGAACATTATTTGTACACTAAATTCCATGTTTTATTCACCTTTCGTATGAATGTTTTTTGAATTTGTTATTAGATAATTAATTTATAGTATTTGTTTTGTCATTGTATGTGCTTTTACATATTCCCCAATAGTTTATGCTTTGTAATGGGATCTTGATCAAACCCAAAGCCAGCTATATGCTCTCCCATGACTCAGCTATATTATTGTTTTATGTTAAATGTTTTTCTTAATCATAAGATGAGCAAGCCATTTTAGAAAGGTTTAAAAATGCATCGATCGGATTTGTTCAGATTGACGGGTGAGAGAACCCCGTCTAAACACGATATGTTTAAGTAATCAGGGTTAGCGGGAAGAGATTAAATAAAAAGGCCTTTTGTCAATGTAAAAAGGGTTGAAAAAACTATAAATTTTTGATAAATTTTTGAAATTTTAACATAAGATAGGGAAATTTGAAGACATAAAAACTTTGTGAAAGAAGTTTTTGAAAATTTAATTTTTTATGAGGTCTTTTAGATGCACAAAAAATATAATTTTAATGCACAAGATATTCAATTTTTTATATGTTACGAACAATGAAATTTTGATGTAGATACTAAAAGAAACTTGGATACTACAAACGAATTTTTACTGCATAAAATGTTGATTCACAAAATTTTAATACGCAAACGTTTTTCTCGCAATATTTTTTCATCAAAGCTACACACTGCTAGAAAAGCTTCATTCACAACTTTTTTATCTAACAATGTCCTCTATCTTGTGGAATTTTTTGAAAACCTTTTACAAAATTTTTATATTTTTTGAATCTTTTTTACGCTTATCATTAATATTTGTCTTTTTATTTTAACCGTACCATCCGATTAGTAATGTCAATAATAACTTGTTTACATATAACTCGAACGCGGGTTGACCCGTGTATCTAAAATAGTTGACGAGTTAAACATGTTATACGAGTTGAACAAGTAGAAACGGATTGTCTCCATGACATCCAATATTAGTCAAAACTAAAGGTTTACTAACTATGTAGGTATGCAACTCTCTCTCCTTTCCTTTTTCTTATTGTTGCGGAGGCCTTACAAGTAACTGCAATAAAGGAATTTATAGCGGTCTTTATCTTGCCGATGATGGTGCTAATATTTCTCTCCTTAAATACGCAGATGATGCACTATTTTTTGGCGAATGGTCAAAATCAAACTCCCTCCACTTGGTTCATATCCTTGATTGTTTCCATGATGTACTAGGTTTGAAAATCAACTTGGCAAAGAGCAGGTTATTCGGTATTAGGATTGCTCCGAAAGATGTTGCGAATGTTGCAAGAGCCATAAGTTGTTCTCATGATTCACTCTCATTCACTTATTTAGGCGTATTTGTTGGAAGAAACTTAAGAAAGGTCGAAGCTTGGAGTGAAGTGATCAACAAGTTCTTAAAAAACTCGTCGCATAGAAAAGTAAGCTTCTTTCTATTGGAGGTAGGCTTACTCTTGTGATATCAGTATCAGGGAGTCTTCCTCTTTATTATCTCTCCTTTTCTAGAGTGTATAAGTCAGTCATTTCTCATCTTGAAACAATTAGAAGACGTTTCTTATGTGGATTTAAATAAAACGAGAGGAAAATGGTATGGGTCTGCTGGCAAAAAGTTCTTTCGGACAAAAAAGATGGAGGTTTAAGGGTCGGAAGTCTCAAAGCAAAAAAACATGGGGCTTCTTGGCAAATGGAAGTGGCGTTTTCTTAGTGACAAAAATCTCTTGTGGAGAAAGGTAATCAAAGAGATTTATGGTTCAGAAGGTGGTTTTGATTTAAATATTGGGACGGGGTTGACTTCCGGAGTTTGGTAAAATATTATTAGTTGTGTTGAAATAGATCAGATTGGTATTCCACTTGATAATCTCATTTAAAAGAAAAGTTCATAGTGGTAGGCAAACTGAGTTTTGGAACGATAGTTGGATTAAAGATCGAGGCCCATTAAGAAACTATTTTCCTTGTCTATATGCCTTAGAGACTCATAAAGGCTTTTATGTTTCAGAATGGGGTGTTAGAAGATGGCGTTTGGCGAGGCAAGTGGGCATGGAGAAGGCAACCTAGTGGTCATGCAGAAGGTGACTTATCCTTGTTACCAAGTCTCATTAAAATGATTGTTCTTTACTCTACACAAGATGATAAATGGGTATGGACTTGAAACGACTCAGGTATGTACTCTGTTAGCTCTCTAAGTCGAGTTATTCAAAAGCAAGTGTTCGTAAATAATGACGTTCTCTCCCCTTTCATATGGAATTATTGGGAGCATTTCTTCCTTTTTTGTCCAGTAATTAAGATCACATGGCTTAAGATTTGGAGCCGGTGGAGATGTCATTCGTTGTTGTCGCAAATTCTTAAAGGTAATGCAGGTTTCTTGACAAACAAGTGGGTGGCCAAATTATTTCACGCAGTGTGCATGACTTTTATGTGGATCATATGGAACTAGAGAAACAAACTTCTTCACGTGGCGTCGGAGGCGGAAGCGATATCTATTCGTCACCAAGATATTTTTTCTTCGGTTTCAAAGGATGTCTCTCCTATGGGCTTCTCACTGGGCTTCTAAGAACCGATTCTTGTAGGACATACAGAATAATTTGAATTCCATGCAATGGATACTTTGGATGGGGATAAAGATAAGGATAAAAAGAGATAACGTTCGTTCTCTTAATTGAATTTCAATAAAACTCGGCCAAATCTTTTACTAAAAAGATTGAGCCGAATTCAACATGCATATAGTTTAGATAGAGACTTATATAGAAAATATCAAATAAAAACTCGAAGACTAAACAACTCAAATCTTTCTTTTTTTGTGTTGGATCCACAATTAATCCTATGGATCCTTAGGATTGGGATATTATCACAACTCTTTCTACTCATCCTGTATATTGTCCTTTTTGTTCCATATTGTAATAGTTGTAATATAAAATTAACTTATTAATAGACGAGTTTTTACGAAAAAATTGTTCGTAGGAGAGAACAAATCTTTTTATTTCAATACTCGCACTCCTTATTAGTTAATAATCCTAGTGATTGTATTTATATGTTTATTCTGATAGAAAATACGATATTCAAATATAAAATAAATTCTTTTTCGTCGAATGACTATTCATCTATTGTATTTTTATGCAAATATTACAGATCCAGAATCAGGGTAACTTGCTTGTTGTACAATCTTTTCTGTGTAGATTTTTTTGTTGTTTTTTAATGCTCCGCCTTAAACCACATCCTCTTATATTATATTTTTTCGCGTTTCTTGCCTTGATGACTTAATATATTTGTATTTCAAAAAAAGGTATGCAACTCATTAAACATGTTAGAATCATTTTACATAGAGAATAGGAGATAACATTGAGGTCTCTATAGAATCGTTCTACTTATAAAACAGGATAACATTGACCTTATAAATTAGCACATTCATCAAAAAAATAAAAATGAAAGCAACTTTGTATGATGCTGACATACATACACCAAATTGAAAGCACAATGGTATTTCGGCAAAAAAGATCTATCTAATCTTTCCTCAGACTTGAAGATCCCACTCTATACGTCATGCACAACTTTGACCATTCACTATTGTTCAACTGTATTGAAATTCGTATATAAGTCAATGAAAGAGTATTACTCAAATGAGATCATCTTAAACAACATAACAATAGTATATGTCACAATTATATAAAGAAATAGGGTTTTTCTAAGGCTAAACACAATGGCTTCGGTTGGGGGAGAGGTCAACCGACCAAATGCTTCGGTTGTGCCATTGTGGAAGGTGGGTCGCCACCGGTCGGTTGTGCTCAAGCTGCCAACCTAGTTCGAAGATCCAACCGAGTTAAATGCATACCATTTTGACTGCTTCATATTAAAAAAAAAAAAAAAAAAAAAAAAATCGTGTCACCATGGCAAGAATCTGGTCGTCGTCGAGAAAGATAACGCAGATGGGTGAACCAGGTTATCATAGTGTTTTAACACGTGTCTTGCAGAGACACATATTAAACACCAAAAGCGACGGCGGACCCACATATTTTATTTTAAAAGTGTATTTTTTGTGAGTCCGGACGTCCTTTTTCATGGGTCCCGTCGTTCTTTTGGTGTGCTTAACATGTGCCCCCGGGGCACATGTTAGAAAAACCCAAAGAAATAACCTTTATCTTTTTTTATTGGGCGTTTATATGCACATAATTTTATTTGATAAATACACTATCTAGTACAAGCTATAAGTACACTATACAATACTGTAATGTATAAAATGTGATGTGTGTATCAAAAAAGTGATGTATGTATCATCCTCTTTTTTTTATTTCTTTAGACTGGGCGTAATAAAAAGGTAAAGACCGAGTCTTCTCTTTTTAGAGGGCGCGTCCTGTTTATCACGTCTTTGCGTGAACACACGTCTTCAGTTATATAAAATGAGAAATCGGTTATTGGGACGACCGAATTGTGAAGAAAAGTTTTGTGGGCTTAAGGTGATTTTTGTGAGTTGTTATCTTGTTTATGTGAGGCAAAGTTGTTTATAAATGGGGTATTTTTGAGTGGCGAATTTAGTTGTCTTATTTAAATAAAGAGTTTCCTCGATAAATGTATTACTCTAAAAAAACGTCTAAGTACATAGTTAGTCGGTGAAATCACACATCTCAGCCAGTAGCATAGGCGAAAAATAAACGCACCATTTTTCTTCAAACTAAACCTATCATAAGAATGACAAACCAAGCTTTGAACTACTATAAGGAAAACATCCACTAACTATGTTACATTTAACTCACAACGATACGAAATATAACATAGTGTCTACTTTGTCTCGGAGAGTGATATCGAAAGCATCACAAAATGCAAGTCGTTCTTCCGTTAAGTCTAATACCACATCTTCATATCCGTCATACAAGTCAATTTCAAATTGACTCGGGTCATTATTTCCGCCACAATATCACTTATATGAAAAGGCCATAAACTGAGTACTCTCATTATCATACTCTTCAACCTCACTTTTTGAATCAACATCTTACACATCCATTGAAGTACTAGGCATAGAACCAGATTTCACAGTCACCCGTTTAACCTTGTTAGCATCCTCTACACGATTAGGCGCTGGCCCATGTTCTTCCAAATTATTCACCTCCTTTTCACTAATGGAACTTAAATGACTTAATGACCCACACTCGTAGCATCCTCCATGTCACCCATATTGCTCAAAGCATCAAAAGAATTTGAAGTATAAGTAGTATTAACAACCTATGTGGCACACAGAACCTTCGACTTTGGTTGTCTAGAATCTGCCTTATTGTTGTTCTTTGGTTGAATTAGTTTGTAAACTAGATGCGACTTCGAACCAATATGAAGACCACGAACCATTGGCCTAGTTGCCTTTGTATTCTTCAAACATCGGAGACAATTTTCTTCGGGCATTGGTCCAATACGTGGCCAAACACCTTGCAATTGGAACATATTAGTGGTTTCACTCGTACTCAATTCGAATAGTGCTCAAAATATACCTATCACCCTCTATTTTTGGGATTGTCACCATAAGAGTATCTTTCAGCTCCAAATAAGCTTGTAAGTCAATCATAGCTCTCGCATAACTCGACCTACCCCATGACTCCGTACACTAAGTTTGTGATGAAGTTGGTTATAGAGAGAGAATACTGATGTGACACTGAGGTGGCGGTAGTAAATGCGGTCTTGAGGTCTCCTTGTTACATCTAGCCTTACTATACTAAAAGCAATCCGAACACTTCTATTAACATCGGGCAGGTTGAACCAAAGATAAACTATTGTTTTCTAGTTTAGTTTCGTTTCGTTTCATATTAGAATCGAAGAAGCAAAAACTTAATGCTGTTATGTTTTACACGTTAAGTTTTCATCATATAATCAATACATTTGTATCTTGCTTTGTTTACTTTTTATTTTTCTCGTTTATATGTATTTTAAGTTTGTTTACTTTTCATTTGAGCCTAGCTAGGTTGACAATTATCAATCATTTTATGCTCTGCAAAAAAAGATAAGGCGGGCGGGCCGTAATGCATGGCCGTCCTTGTGGTCGACCTCCAAATAAGACGCAATCTTCCCCATTACCTCCACCCATGTTAGAAGCGTCTTAGGCCAAGAAAAAGAAGAACTTGGTCTTTAATAAGACGTGTGAGATGGTCGTGTTTGTGAGTGTTTTATTTAAATGATTTTTGTGAGGTATATTTTTGTGGTGTCTTCGGTCTCCTCATTATACTAATTAAGTTTGTCATTAAGTTGTTGTACAAAGAAAAAACTGATATTTCGGTTTAGGTTTATGAAATTGCCAAATCAAGTTAGTCTGAACATTGTCTTCCACATATTTTCTTAGAAACGGGTCATTTTGAGCCTAGCTAGGTTGACAATTATCAAACATTTTATGCTCTGAAAAAAGATAATAAAGGATAGCAAATATTTCCACAAAGTGATCCATGTTGGACCCGTTTGACTCTTGCACATGTTAAAGTTAGTAGTTGAAAAACTTGAGTAGATTATTATTCCTTTGCCAAATGCAGCTTATGGCCTAAAGTAGAGTTCACGGGTACCCAAATATCAAAAGTAGATGGGCCTACACTTGATTATTTGTAGATTTTGATACGAGGCTATGAGCTGGATCAAACGAAAAATTAATGTTAACTCAATCCCGTCTTTCACGAGGTATAGATAAGGTGAGATGTAGACAACTTTATCCTTGTCCGAAAGTAGAGAGGCCCTGCATTTTTGCAAGGAGTGAGGATCAAACCATTAACCTCTGTGTCCAAAGAAGAGGAGTTTTCAAACTGATCTAACCCTACTTTATTTATGAGAATTAAAGATCACCGGCTTTTATTTCAAATTTTTTTTTCAAATCATAAATGTATAACCATGTCAAAAGGAATTTTTATATAAGTATTACCGAAGACGTTGATAACTGACAATGTTGATCGGCCCTCACGCCTCGTCTTTCCATCATAAGGACAAAAGCGGCATTTAGATTGACTACCGAAAAAACGTTGATAACCGAAAATGTTGACCGGCCCACTTGCCCTGTCCTCCGTCCCAAGGACAAAGGCGATATTCAGACTGACTACGACCTGCTCTATAGAGTGTCCCCCACTTTGCGACGTGATACTTTCTTGTAAAGTCAACTCCTTCGAAATTTAACTACGCTAGGCGCATAAAGACTGTCAAAGTTAATGATTGCGAAGTTTGAAATCGGGTCATACACTAGAAAATCTCAAGCCCCGTTATTCCATCCTTATACAAAAACGGGTAAACATATGTGGTTTTCCCAATTCAGACATCTTATAGGCGGCTTTTCGACTCGGATGTCTGCAATTTCATCGGTTAATCCCAACTGCTTTCCAACTCTTCCGTGGCCACCACCAAATGTACACACCTAGTAATCCTATTAAATAACACTTGGTAGCATCTTGTGAAATTTATATTCTGCAGAATGTTAAAAGAATGTTTAAAGTAAGGTCAAATGTCATTTAAAAAGTCATAACATAACAATGGAACCTAAGGTCAACAAGATGGCATCAAACTGCACATCTCAATGAGTCAGCTCGTCATTTGCCTTAAATAATCAGGCAAGCCTCCAAAAATGTATACAAAGGATATATCAAATCAAATTACGGTTTTGATATGGTGTTGGGAATGGGGTCTTTCCGTTTGACAAAAGAATGCAGTGTATGAAGAAATGTGCAAACGCTATAGGTCTATTGGAACACGAAGCCCGTCATAACTGAGTTGTACATCAAGACCTTCGGATTCCTTCAACTTCAAAAGACCTTCATTCACTATCTCATGATCCATCAGATGCATCATACCTACATTGACCACAGAAAATAAGTCCCATCCAAATGTCCTAACACGAATTGGTTTTCATTTTTCAATACAGATGGATGTTTCAAACCCGTTTATGAGAAAACAAGTTGACATATAAGATAGAAAGAATTACATACCTGTGAAAAGGGTTCTTTTTGGCTTGATTTTCCGTACTTCTTCCAAAGCCTAGAGTTAAAACTAACATAAGCATCAACATGATACACAGTTTTAATGAGAAGACGCTAGGAGAAAAGTAATTTAACCTTTGGAAGTCCAAAATGCGTTGAAGAAGAACGATCTGGTCTCAATGCATCCTGAAAAAAACACGAAAATGGTAACACTAAAAGTCAAAATTTTATAAAGCGAGCATAGATGTTTATGGAGAGATGAGGGGGTATGTTGTTAGAATCAATGATTACCATTATAAGGAGATCACAATCTTCTAAAAGAGGGTAAGTCTCCTCAGGTATTTCACTAACATCACTGCAACAAAACGCAGAAATAATAGTAAATGGATCTGCATCAAAATATTAGTATGTGTTTTATGGAGCGCTGGTGTGTCTTTATTACCTGATGTAACAAACGTTGCCAAAGCGGAAGCCCAAGGAACGATAATTACGTCCATGCCACACTGGTAGAGGAGTAATCTGATGACAAAACATAAACGTTACAATGTTCAGTATCATGTGAAAGCATGTTGCTATTTGCAATTTTCCCACGTTATGTTATGCACATATAAATATCATTCCAACAATGATACGAACATATAGTAAGAACTACTTTGAAGAGTAGTTCAAGCGAATTAAGAAAGTGAAGTTGAACCTTAAGGTCATGCACAACGAAAGGCTTCTCCTGTATGATGTCGAACTGCAACTCTGAGACTGCAGCTCCAGGTGTGACCACACTCGTGTCTACTAGATAATAATGGGTCTTTTTCATCACCTGCAATCAATTTATAAAACACCAACCTAATGTCATTGTTTCTATAATACGTTCTTTACATAAGAACCTATCAACTGTTTGTACCTCAAAATCACGCTCGGCTACATAGATAGGAATATGTGGCTGGACATTGTTTGTCCAATCACGAAGATCATCCAAACCTATAAGTAGTATAACAAAACAGCTTCAGGGACATATGTGTCGATTCGCTAGCTTAAGTACAGTAGCAATTTGCAAACATTACCTCCAATTGCATCAGCATGAGAATGAGTTATCACAACTGCATCTAATGTTCTTATCCTGATAAAAATCATTATAAGGAAGATGATTCAGCTTTTTTGTGACAGAAATATATAAAGCAGAATGAGTGATATCAATATTACCCGTAAGTAGGGAACCAACGAAGTGCACTTTGGTAGAAAAACCTGTAAGACAAAGAAACAAATTTATTTCGAAATGGGTCGATTTGGGTATACACTGAATCATTACAGAAAAGTTTAAAAGTCAAATACAGCATAGTCAATCGCTTCAAAACCTCCTAGATTTAAATAATAGATTTTGTTATCACATTCTAATTTCGTTCAACAAGAAACTGATATCAGGTCAATCAACCCGGACTTCCCTTGTTTTTTCTTTCTTGAACCGCAAAATTCCCTTGTTTTGACTCATTCTAATTTCATTGAATTCGGGACAAGACATCTACGAAATGAAATTGCATTGTGCAAAAATGAAAATTTCTTTTTAAAGATACTTTCAGAGAGGTATAGATTAAATCAACGATAAAAGCACTTTTACATACTTGCCAGCATCTATAAGAATGTTACATGTGCCAGAGGGTCTAGGATAGCGAATAAGGACGCTTGTATTAAGTCTCCTATTCTTGTTTCCGGGTTCAACAGCTTTTGAGCAAACCTGAGAAGCCATCAAGATACTCATATTGGACCAAAAAAAAAGCAACAAAAACACATCTTTAAAAAGGCGCTCATTTCGTACAAAAGAGTTGATTTAGTATGATGATTACCTTGCATTTCTTTAAGGGATTGGTAAGGCAGCTCACTCGTGGAATTCCTTCACTAGTTCCTGTCCCTATGAATATGAGCTCTGGTTGATCAAGAGATACCTGCTCTCCCTTCTGTGCACCTACAAGAAACATCATAGTTTACGCAACTAACTTTAGGCAGCGTCTGGTTTGCACAGAGGAATCACTATGGCTATGGATGTCTAAGTCCAACACTTTACGTGGGTTTGTAGGATACCTAGTAGCTAATGTTATGGTTATCAATGTATCAAACCCATACCCTTGAAAAAACATAGTCAAACACTATAAACCTGTACTCTCCATGTCGTTCAACCAAACACCGCCTTACTTTCTTTTTAGTATAATTCCCACCTGGCTAGCTCACAACAAAAATCTTGGTAATGCTCGGTTGTGGGATAAATGTAGCATTATCTAACTATCCCTATAAGTTGGTATTTTATTCTGATTCTGCAAATCAATAAATCAATCATCGGCCTCTACATTTTGTTTTGAAAGTAATTATGTTTATTGTGTCAAGTCATTAGTAATCAGTTCTAGAGTTTGGGTATAGTTAAAATGATTTTAGTTATCTTATAAGTTTGGCGTCACATAAACAGCTGTGATTATTTTGGGGCCATTGTACATATACAACCTCAAAGGTGTGGTCTAGTGGTGGGGGCTCGGGATTCTCCTATGGAAGTCTCAAGTTCAAACCCGACAGGCGGCAACTTTGGGGCCAGCCTTCAGGCACCTATTCCCCAAAGCAAACGTCCTTGTGGAGCCAGGAAAAGGAGGGCTTTTTGGAGAAATAGGTCGTTCACAGGAGAAATAAGTCTCAAGAATCAGCGTTTAAACATTTTTGAGGAATAGTAAGGAAAGGCGTCACAACCAAAACACTATCTCAACCCATTTTCCTACAAGCTTCTATACTGATTATCACTTGTAAAACACAATGCCAAACACCCCCATACCGAACCCCGAATAAACTTAGCATAGGGGGTGTTTGTTTCGGCTTATATAGCCTGCTTATGGCTTATTTGGTTTTGGGGTTATGTTTCACAAGCTCATTTTGTGTGACTTATTTTGAAACTTTCCGAAACTTATATAAGGGCCAGAAAGTTTCAAAATAAGCCACAAACATAATAAATAAACTTATATAAGTCGGAAAGTTTCAAATTAAGTCACAAAAAGTGAGCTTATAAAACATAAGCCCAAAACCAAATAAGCCGAAACAAATACCCCCTTACATATATAAAGATACAGGCCTGTTTGGCGAAACTTTTGGAGGAATTAAGCTTTTGTTACAAAATAATCTCCTATAAACTAAGTAAACCGTTTGGATGCATTAATTACAAGCTTTTATTTCAAACAAATAGCTCCAAAATGAAAAGTTGATTCATGAAACTTTTTAAATGTCTTATAGCTGTTAAAACATTAAATTACTGATATACCCTCCAAACATTTATTTACAATTATAAATTTTTCCTTTTATGTCATTTTACATCTTATAATTATATTTAACAGCTAATTTACCAAACAGTTTTATTGAAAAAAATTACAGCTTGTAGCTCATGTTAACAACTTTGCAGTTTACGGCTTACGGCATACAGCTTACAACTAGTTTTGCCAAACATACCCACAGAAAGACCCTCCTAATAATGTAACACATACTCAAACCATAAAAAAAAAAAAAAAAAAAAAAATAAAAAAAAAAAAAAACTCACTTGAAAGTATAATGGGTCGGTTAAATTGAGTATTTCTTCTTCTTCCAGCAGCAGCAGCATATTTGATTCTGGATACTGAAACTGGAAACGGGTTTGAAAGAGAAAGGGTTCGGGTCAAACGGGTCAGACAAGAAGGAAATGGGCCAACTGTTCTTCCATATGTTAAGATCATCTCATCTGTCTCAGACCCTTTTCTAACACCAACCAACTGTTTGTTGAATACTATGAAACCAAACCAAATACTATGAAACCAAACCAAACCCCCTATGTTCAAGAAAACAAAAAGTCAAAGTCAAAGATGGTTTTCTGTTTTGGAAAATTTTATTTCCACCCTTTTACTTGTGTCAATACTTCATTTCCACTTTTTTACCTGTTTGGGTAGGGCAGGTGTTCGAAACTCGACATGACCGAAAACCAAATTGGAAATTTAAATTATCGAAACTGGCAAAAGTTTGGTAATTTTTTGAAACGCTTCATCGGTGAATAGTGTTGCAAATGTTGATTAACGGCTTACGTACTTTATATCAAAGACAATATGTGAAAGACAATGTTTAGACTGACTCAACAGTTTGCTTAAGATTATTTTAAAGTGTGTAGTGAGCTAACTACAACTACGAGTTAGCTATGTGAGGCTAAATTCTTACTTATGTGAACTTACAAATGAAGAACATCATATTAAGTCGGTGATCAAAGCTCAGGCATCACTTCATTAGAAAGTGAAATGAACACATAGCCGAACTGCATATGCTTGCCCTGGTTCAACACGTTATATTTACTTTCAAGTTTTGCGCACACTGATAATATGCGTCAGACAACTGAGATTACCCGCATATTGGTCCAGGAAGAATGATTCACAAGACTTGAACACTCGGTGATAACTTGATCGGCTTTAAAACTGTTTTAACTTATTTACTATTCAGTTATCTTCATAAGACTCGTTAATAGCAAGCTATAAATATTAATCACGTCAAATGTGTTGCAAGTAGCCTTCATCATAAATCATAATCATGGTTTCATATTGGTTAATACTACACTTCGTTCGATACTGATAAACACCATAGTTTGACCCAATAAAAGTCCAAAACCAACTACATGAATAATGCTTGTAACCTATCATCAAAATTCATAATCATCGGAACATGCATTTCTTAATTCAAAGTAATCGAGTATAAAAAATTACTGTATTAAAGCAGCGAGGTTACACCTTCAAACACAGATTCAAATACCATAACGCATCAATCAGTCAAAGTTTTACATAGTTCAATACAAAGGTTCTACATCTTTCAAGATATGGTTCAAAACCACAGTACCAATGAGCTTAGTAACGGTACTTGGTGGAGTAATCTTTGGGTGCAATGACCAAACCACGGCCCTTCCTAGCTCCACGGTAAACTGTTTCAACAATGTCAATGAACTCCTGCTTGTCCTTCATTGCCCAGTTGATCTTGTTGTTGTTACCAGTACCGAGATCAATCATGATATGTTTGTTCCTGAAGAAGAACATGACAGTAGATGGGTCGTAAAGTTCATACATTGTATTGAAGTCGGGCACCTCAGTGATGTCAACCAAGTAAATAACAGCAAAGTTCTTTAACGTGTCTGCAACTGAAGAAAGCACTTCATCCATCTGCAGATACACAAACAGAACGACTGAATTAGATATCAGAAAGCAAGTACATATTACAGGAAATCACCATCCAAAAAAAGTGCACACTAGCATCAGTTTGAAGATAAAATTATGCAAAGTGACTAAGATGGTTTATAGTGCTGGTGTGGTCAACACAAGATACGTTATAAGGTGGACCAGTTTGGAGCCAACTCCAATGTATCACATATTCATATGTATGGTTCTCTCGAACTATGCCTAGTGCCTACACAACTTAACTGTATAGCCTTCCATTGGTCAGATGACTATTATCATCAAACCAGTTATATCTTCCACAAACCCCATAACCAATCCTAATACCTAGATAAATGCACAATTTGTAGCTCAGAAGTTTTTGCATGCACAAATTTGCACCTATGTCCACATCAATTTAATCAAAGCGCTCAATTGGAATGTATAAAACTAGAGGGAGAAAAAAAAGATTATAAGACGAGCTTTAAAAGAATATAACAAAGACTTCATCACCGACACAAAATTAACCCAAAAAAGTTTTCTTAATGCATACTATCAGAGTTGAAGCCTATAAGTTGTATAGAGAGCAGAAAACCAGATAGCTCTACTACATGCAAAACAGCAAAAGCAACACGAGGTCTCTGTCGTAGTTAATCCAACTTAAACAGAGTAAGAAACGAATTTACAGACACCTTACCCACGATAAAGTTTATCAACAAAAGCGGCGTAACTGCCTTATAAGCTACACAAAACTATTATGTTATCCTAAAATGACGATACTTAGTTGAGTGTGGGTGACCTACAGTCAAAACTATAATGTGGACCTGTCTGGACCAAATCCCATGTATTATGTATGTGCTTCTCCCTAACTTAACCGATTATAACGTGACAATATGCTCATGCAAACTGATTTGGTATATGAAGCAATTTATTTGAAAGTATCTACATGGTAGTATACACTAACTTTTGTTGCAAGTCGCATAATGATTATCGTTGAATTTGTTCATATAATACTGGTGGGGGGTTGCTTGAGCTTATTTATGGGCTTATGAACTTATTTGTTTTCGGATTATGTTTCATAAGCCCAATTTTACTGGCTTATTTTGAGACTTTTATAAGTTAAATATATCATAATAAGCTTATATAAGGCCACAAGTTTCTAAATAAGCAGAAAAACTTGAGCTTATGAAATATAAAGCCGAAAACGAATAAGCTCATAACTCCATAAATAAGCTTAAGCAAACACCCGAGGAATAAACCAATAAGGAAAATTAAGGTCTCATGAAACACAAATAAATAAATTCAATTAGAAAACAAAAACTTGTAAATGTTTTGGTTGCGTTTAGTTGAGGGAAAACACCCTTGTTTTCCACAAAATATTTTGTGGAAAACAAGGAAAACAGAGATCACGTTCAAATCAACGTTTTCCAACAAAATGTTTTGTAAAACACAAATCCCCTATTTCCTAACTTAACAAGGAAAATTACAAAACAAATTTTAGTTGTTTTCGTTTGTAACCCTCAACCCTCCCTCCCTTTCTTCAAAACAAAAAATAGAAACATCAACTAAAGGCCTTTTCTATATTTTCAAGTGTTTTGTGGAGATTAATTCTCCTTCCAAATTTTTACAAAACTAGAGACAGAAAATAAGAGAATTTGTTCTCCAACTAAACGCACCCTTTATAACCAATACTTCAGGTAACAAGGTCATCCTAAAGTCATTGTATTTATTATTTTTAATTTTTTTGAACAGCAACTAACTATCTCACAAAAAAGTGAGTACCAATGGGACACAAGCCATTTGGTCATCCTAAAATCATTATACTTAAAATGCGTAGTCCAAACACTAGGCAATCCTATATCGATATATTCGCTTAACAATGAGAAATTCAGCTGATCTAATATAAAAATTCAAATTAACCACGGGCAATTATTTTAGGGCAAATGACAAAAAAATTCATCGAACTTGACACTTTTATGATTGTGTGTAGCCAACTATTTTTTCTTATTGTGTACTGAACTTTCAAAATTCGATTATTGTGTGTATTTTGTGACCATTTTACCATTAATTTTTCAAATTTCAAGGGTAAATGGTCATTTTACATGGCGAATAGTCACAAAATACATAATGATCGAAATTTGAAAGTTCAGACATACAATAAGAAAAAAAAAAGTTAATTACACACAATCACATAAAGGTCAAGTTCGATGATTTTTTGTCATTTGCCCATTATTTTATAAACCTAGGTTAAAATCATCCCCGATTTCAAGACCAATAATTAACTCAAATAGCAAGCCAAGTAACAAGTCATCCTAAAATGATTAAACTTAAAACGCAAAGTCCGAACACTCGGCAATCCTATGTCAACATAACCTAGGTTAAAACTATCCTAAATTTCATAATCAAGCCTCACAATAACCAGAAATAATTAAAATTAAAGCAAATAGGAGTAACATATAAACAAAGGAAAATTAGGGTTAGGGTTATATATATACCTGCATACAAGTTTCGTCCCAATCATGACCGAACCTGATGACGACAAGACGCTCTTCCTCGGCGAGGATGGCTTGATCGACCGCCCATCCGTTGTGCAAGTGCGGTAGCAAATACGACATCGTTTCAAAAAGATCTCTCTAGAACAACTGATTGGCCTACTTATATTTTGAGGTCGGTCTTTTTATTTTTAGCTTTATCTATATTTTCACTTTGTGTCCCTCAACTTTACACTATTCTCTTTGTTGGAAAAAGTTGCCGGGTTTATCGTGAGGTAAAAGGTAGGGCTAGGATCTGTCTACATTTTACCTCCTTAAATCCTTCTTCGGCGGGATTAGATATGTTGTTGTTGTTTTTGTTATTGTCTTTGTTGAAAAAAATATGTTTTGTTTAACAAACAACTTGTTTAAACAAGCTCATTGAAAACAACGTCCTAAACACACTTTTAAACTTTCCTAAAAAAAAAGTAAAAACTGCGGTGTAGTAGCAAATACGACATCGATTTTCCTACTTTCGTTTTCTTTCTTTCCAAAAGGTCTCTCTAGAACAACTGATTGGCCTACTTATATTTTGAGGTCGGTCTTGTAATTTTTTTTAGCTTTTTCTATATTTTAACTTTGTGTCCCTCAACTTTACACTATTCTATTTGTTGGAAAAAGTTGTCGGGTTTATCGTGAGGTAAAGGGTAGGGCTAGGATCTGTCTACATTTTACCTCCTTATAATCCTGCTTCGGCGGGATTAGATATGTTGTTGTTGTTGTTGTTGTTATTGTCTTTGTTGAAAAAAATATGTTTTGTTTAACAAACAACTTGTTTAAACAAGCTCATTGAAAACAACGTCCTAAACACACTTTTAAACTTTCCTAAAAAAAGTAAAAACTGCAGTGCGGTAGCAAATACGAGATCGTTTTTCCTACTTTCCTTTTCTTTCTTTCAAAAAGATCTATCTAGAACAAGTGATGGTGGTTTGATTGGCCTACTTATATTCTCTTGAGGTCGGTCTTGTAATTTTTTAGCTTTTTTTATATTTTACTTTGTGTCCCTCAACTTTACACTATTCTCTTTGTTGAAAAAAAAATGTTTGTTAAAACAAGCTTATTTAAGGGGGTGTTTGGTTAAGCTTATATGTGGCTTACGAGCTTATTTGTGTTTCGCCTGATATTTCATATGCCTTAATTTTTTGGCTTATTTTTAGGCTTATGTGCTTATATAAGTTTATTATTATATGATAAACTTATATACGCCAAAAAGTCTTAAAATAAACTGAAAAAATTGGGCTTATAAACTATAAGCCGAAATCAAATAAGCTCATAATCCCACCTGTAAGCTTAAACAAACACCCCTAAAACGTCTTAGACACACCCATTCACTTTCCTAAAAAACAATAAAAACATAAAGAGTAAATTGCATTTTTGGTCCCTGTGGTTTTGGAAAAATTGCAAGTTTGGTCTCTATTCTTTGAAAGTGTAATGATAGTACCTATTTTGAAGTTTGGATTGCATATTTGGTATTTGGACAAAGTTAAATGACTTAAACACCCTTTGTCTTCTAAAGAAAAAGACAAGAGTAATTTGGTCATTTCACATCGATATAGGATCAAATATGCAATCTAAACTTCACAATGAGGACTATCGTTGCACTTTCGAAATGATAGGGACCAAATCTGCAATTTAGCCAAACCACATGGATTAAAAATGCAATTTACTCAAACATAAAAGTAAAAAACTGCAGTCGGCAACATTGAAAACCTTGTTACGTTGTAACAACTTGAAAGTTGAAACTAATCCCTATTCGAGAGTTTACGACGTAACACATGTCATGTCGTTACAACGTATCGAAAACTAAAAATCATCCTACGAACACACAACTCGTGTCCTCATCATTTTCCCTCATTTGAAAAATGACTTGAACAAGAGTTCTCACATGTTATTGTTTTGCTCGTGGTGTAGACCTTCAACATTTGATTGATGGATTTAATCTTCACTCGTTTTCCAAACTTCTACAAGTCAACACACGAACCCATTCTTCGATTACTTAGTCTCAAATAATCTTTCTTTTTCAAAATAAAAACATCTTCGAGCTCTTGGGTAAATAGATTTGTTTGACGAATAATTTTAAACTTTGATATGCTTCAAATGTCTAACCTTATTCATCTTCTTTTCATTGAGATTCATACTAATAAAGTCTTGACCGACTTCACCAATCTTCAAACCTTCAACACGCTCTTCATCTTCAAAACCCATAACTTTTTCTTCATAATTTTTCAAAACCACAACTAATTTTTTTTCATAAAAGTTAAAATTTTGTCTTCATATTACTCAAATAAAAATTGAAGTTCTTGGATTCTCTCAACATGTTCTTGAATCTCAACCTTGGCCATTGGTACATGTACTTGCTCTTCGAATGGAATCATCGCAATTCTCTTTCCATCTTGTAAGAAAAGGTATAGATTACGCTTTAGATCATAAAACCTTTAACTTCACATCGCCATCATTTTCCTAACCGAATACGACAATCCTCCATGTCATCCAATTCATAAGACACTTCACGTTTATAAGACATACAACAAATATTTGAATCCAACAAACTTGTGTTCCTCTAATCGGACAAATCTGTATTGGTAAATTAAAATAACTAACCAATTTTCTCGACACCAATTTTCTAGCACCATGATTATCAATAATTAAAGAAATTACCTTATTATTGATCAAACCTTTTGAATGAAACCAGTTGATTACTGGTAGTCGAATCTCCATCTTCATCATTTACTTCCATTCATTAACACTTATTAATGAACGGAATCGGTTGCACCTACGGTTGTCAATAGATTTGCCTATGATTGGAAGAATTCTTAAACCTCCATAATTGTTACCCTCACGATTCTTGTGGATTGATGCCACCACCTACGATCACGAAACACAATTCTTCTAGCATAGTGTAAATCTTGTCAAGTTCTTTCATGGATTGGGTGAAACCATGATCCATGTGCTCTCCAGACCATACCCCACCAACAATATGGGTTTTTGAATCTTCTACACTATTAACCATCCACGATGCTAGCAAGCTCTAGATGCCAACTGACGAAAGATGCATAAGCGATTTTGATAACCTTATCCAAGGGTAGTTTAACAAGAATAAAACTTTCACGGAATTACTCTAAACATAATTTGATTAATAAACCAATAATGATAATTTTTTTTTTCAAGAATGTTTTAGCAAACCAAATATTTATAAGGAGCATTGATTGGCACCCTCCCTTACGCTTGCTAACACCGTCATGAGGCCTATTATTGATTCATATGCCTAATCTTATCGATATAGGTAAACTACTAATGAATTAAAATGTAATTTGACACTGAGTGGTGAATACTTCTACAAACCAATAAAACACTTCCACATCACTTTGCATAAATTTAATGGTGGTCATTTAGCCCTCAATCATTTTCCATTTATAAGTATAGTTGACTTGCTTTAGAAACCTAATAAGAATTGAAAACGTCCTAAACACACCCTTGTACTTTCCCAAAAAAACAATAAAAGTAAAAAATGGCAGTAAGTCTCTACGACGTAGCAAAAAGTTCGTAGGGCAAGCTCGCGTGTAAACTGTCCCTTACGTGTTACATGCATTACACCCCCTTACTTGATAAAATGAGCATCAATCATGACCGCCATCACAAAAGTAAGTTGTTGATTCATGTATGTCTGTCTGTATATTAATTCAAATCACGATATAGGTAAATTACCTAACGAATGAAGTAAAATGTAATTTGAAGGTTTTGATGATGTAATATTCGATGTAAATATAATAACTTTATAAAAAAAAAAAGTGACTGAAAGTTAACCCGATAAATCAACAAAGCAAAAATTTAATATCTAAATATCTTTACTAAAACAACACTTTTGGCCCAAATCAATATAAAGTACTAAACACAAACACAAACACAAAAAAACGATTCCAAGATTTTCAAAAAGCAAGCGACCCGTCGTCTATCATCTTCTTCACCAGCTTTTTATCTAGGGTTTCATCAAAACCCAAACCCAAGAATCAAACAGGTAATCATTCCCCCCTCAAAACCCATCTTAAAAATCAAACCTTTTTAATGGGTCTTTACTTTTTTCAGGTGGGTATATAAAAAAAAAAAAAAAGATTCAAGAAAATAATGGATGGAGGGCAACAAGAGTTTCTTAATGGTGGAGGAGACAATGAACAGCAACAATATGAAAACACAAATCAAGATTTTAATGATGGTGTTGGTGGTGGTAATAATGTAGACAACAACAATAGTCGTGATTCTTCTGCTGGGTTAGTTTTAGTTTTAGTTTTGGTATAGTTTGTTATGTTTAAGGTTTTAGAGATATAGTATGTGTTGTGTTTTAGTGTTAGATATTGATGTATTTAATGGTGGATGAGATGATGGTATGTTCCGTTCAAGGGACACGAAAGATGATAGTAATTGTGTTTGTGAGTTTGAGAGTAACTTGTGGATTTTGTTATGTTATTATAGAAAGCTTTTTGTTGGAGGCATTGCGTGGGAGACGTCCGAAGGTACGTTCATTTTTATGTGTTACTTTTGTTGGTTTAAGGGGGTCTGTTTCGGCTTATGTAGCGGGCTTATGGCTTATTTGGTTTTCGGCTTATGTTTCATAAGCTCACTTTTGTGGCTTCTTTTGAGATTTTCTATCTCATGATAAGCTTATATAATCTCATAAGTTTCAAAATAAGCCACAAAAAGTGAGCTTATGAAACATAAGCCCAAAACCACATAAGCCCGCTATATAAGCCGAAACAAACACCCCCAATCGAACGAAATTTGTTACTTATGAAAAGTTATTTGATGGAATGTTAGTTGTTCGTTGGTGTTGGCGGGATTGGTTATTGTTGTTAGTTTTTTGTTGGAGAAAGAGCTTGTAGTTTGCGGATAGGATATGTATCCCATGGTTACAAAATATTGGTATAGGATAAACTGGAATATTGCACTTTAAAACATTAGGGAAGTTAAGAACTTTTTTGCAGGGTATGGAAGTAGTGTTTGCTTTTGTAGGCTATATTGTTCTTGGAACATCGGTTAGAAGTGACACCGAGCATAGTTTAAGGCAAATATTGGAGAAACGCCAAAAGTGAATGTACTAGTTACTTAAGTAGGCTAAACTGTAACTTGCTTAACCCTATCAAGAAGAGAAATTTGGCTGGCATGGCTTATGGTTTTTGAGATGCTTCGTGTCTTATGTGGATTAGTAGAACTTTGAGACTTTATATATGTTAATGATATCAATGAACCTAACTCATGATAATTCAAGTCAAACACTCTATCTATTGATTACTTTTTTATCTGTCATTTCGTCATGCTTCAGGATAACACTGAACAAGATATGATGTTGTATGCTTTGATGTCCTTAGATGGTGTCCGAAAATATTTTAACCCAAAATCTGACACCTTTTTGTCTCTAGCATTACCCTTTAGCATTCTTTCTAGTTATTTGAACCTCTTGTAGGGAGGGTAACAAATGAATCTGTAGGATTTGTTCAATTAAGGAGTTAAATTAACAAAGAAGGAGGTGCATATATTGTCCGAGTAATAGTATGATGATCTTGGTTATTTTTTCCTAAAAATAGATGTATGGGCTGTTATGCTTAATAGTTAACATGCTTTTAAGATTTTAGTTTTCAAACTAATTATGTTATCGTGCCTTGTAAATATTGAGATGTGATTTACTATTATATTGCACACCAAAATTTCATCTTTATTCTTCCTAATTTGTAAGTCCATATTCTGTTTCTTGTTTCCAGAGTCTTTCAGTAACTACTTCAGCAACTATGGAGAACTTACTGATTCTGTGATAATGATGGATAAAATTACTGGTCGTCCACGTGGATTTGGATTTGTAACATTTGCTAATCCTGCCGATGCTGATAAAGTCCTGGAGCAAGATCATGTCATAGATGGCAGACCTGTAAGAGACTATTCTTTGATGTTATTACATTGAATAAGCCAATTTGTGGTGGCCAAATGGGCAGGGTCGGGTATGTTAACGGGTAACATGGGTATGGGTCAAAACGGATAATTGTTCTTGTGGGTCAGGTACTATGTTATTTAAACCATAACAATTGAGTATTTGAATACGCTTTAGGCAAAACTCAATCTATTTTGCTCAAATCGACCCATTTTTAGCCACATTGGTTGAAATGTCCCCTCTAGCAGATCTGAATTGTATTTTTCTTTGAATCAGGTTGAAGTCAAGAGAACAGTTCCCAGAGATGAAGGGCAAGGGGGTAGCAGAGGAGGGGTATCAAGAACGAAGAAAATCTTTGTTGGTGGTATACCATTGACTCTAACAGAAGGTTGAAAACAATGCCATTTCTCGGTTTTATATTCTATGGATGAATCAGATTATGTATTCATAACTCATGACGATGCAAGTTTTTAACTATGATTTGCAGATGAGATGAGAGAGTATTTCTCCAATTATGGTGAGATAGTTGAGCTTCAGATTATGCTAGATCATGTTACTGGGCGATCAAGAGGCTTTGGGTTCGTTACATTTGATAGTGAAGAAGCCGTGGACAAGATCTTTGTTGATGGTCAACTACACGAACTTGGAGGCAAACAAGTAAGTGAATTTGCAGGGAATAACCCTATAGTTTGCAGTTTAACAAAATTTAACCGTGCATTTGTAAGAAAGTAGGACTGATAAGATGTCAACTATATTAGGTGGAGATCAAGAGGGCCGAGCCAAAACGAGCTGGCGGTGATTTCTCATATGACAATCGGTCACGTCGTGGTGGTGGTTCCAAATCCTATGGTGGTAGCTTTGGTAGGGGTTCAAGTGGGTATGGAGGTAGTGGCTATGGTGGAAAAGGAGACAAAGGATATGACGAGTACGGGGGTAATTATGCTGGTGGTTATGATGGTTATGGCGGAGGTTATGGAGGGGATCTGCTGCTTACTATGGTGGTTATGGTGGATACGGGTATGGGTATGGGTACGGTGGTCCCATGTATGGTGGTGCTGGATATGCAGGTGCCGGGTACGGTGGGTATGGTGGGTCTACTGGCTATGGTGGAGGTAGAGGTTATGGAAGTGGTAGTGTTAGTGGAGCCGCTGGAGGTTATGGTGCTAAAGGATATGGTAGGGCAGTTGGAGGAGGTGCTGGAGGCGCTGCTGCTGGCGGTGGTGGTGGATATGGATATGGATACGGGTATGACGGTAGTAAAGGGTACGATAATGGCAGCGGTGGTGCTGCCGGGAGCGGCAGCAGTGGCGGTGGAAGGTTTCATCCATATAGGAAGTGAGATCAAAGTTGGACTTTGAAGTTTTCCTCTGCGTTTTGATCAATGTGAATTTTTCTTGGACTGTATTCTATTAGCCAATTTAGAAATTGAGTCGAGGAAGTCGGATTTGTAACGTTATAGAACTATGTCTACTGACAAAATCAAGTCAGACTGCTTTGTTGATTGATTTCATGGAACTGTAGTCAGAATTCTTTTATAGCGTTGTCTCGAAAGTATTTAGCAAACTAGAAATATGCAGCCTTACAAAAGGCTTTTATTTAAGGTATGAAAATTAGATTACTAAACTTTATGTGATCAACCTGCAAATTTTCTATTTTATGATATAACCTCCACTTATAACACATCTACCTTGCGTTATATACATTTGTAGGCTTCGAGTTTGTCTTAGATTCTACAGGAAGCATAAAACCTAAGTATGTTTATTTGAGGCTTTTAAGGGCGGTATATGGCGGTTTTAGGCTATTAGCTAAACACATATTTACATTTTCTGTTTGCTTGTGCAAATTTTAAACCAGGTTCGTGACTGATATCAGAGACACATTAGAATGCATTATTGTGTCAAAAGAAAAACTGTGTTCAGCTGATCTTTAAACGCTACCCGGGTTCAGTAAGAATATGTGGTTTTAGCCACCACATAGTAATCTACTTTAAGAAAACGTTTTCTAAGTTTGCGATAACTTTTGATACATTATCATTTTGGGTTGAATCGGTTCAATTCTACTATATGCTGAGTTCTGGCTGACCCGTGGAAAGCCTGAAATACGTGTCATTGACTCTCCATCTGCACGTCTAAACTGTTCTGACTATGCCAAATGGCAGTTTACCTACTCCTCAAAAGGCTAGACCAGGATAGGTCATGTGTATCTATATGTGACTTAAACTAGTATGGTTCTATCACATGTCGGTTATCTGTCTTATTTATTAAGCTTGGCCTCTCGTTAGCCGTAACCAGTCATACTTCAAGTCTGGCAAAACGCATGGATCAGGATGCGTGTAAACTAAACTTCCATAATCCCGTCTGGGACTGCAGTTCTCTGCGTGAAACCATATTTTGGAGCAGATTCTTGGAGCAGAATCCGGCTCATCATTTCATTTTGGACATAAATGATTTGGTGCAAAAATGACAGCCTATTCACGACCAATCCATAGAGCAGCTTGGAACCATTCGACAACATATAGAAGCCTCTAGGAGTGTTTTCCGGTCCACCTGTGAATAAAGAAAATAGCACCAAAGGTCAAATATCGATAATAAATGAAAAGATTGCATATACATTTTGTAAATCACGCATTATGCACAAGGTACAGTCTTGCAGACAGTTTTGGGACGAATGCTTGCAGATCAACTTCCGTGTCAAGAAAATAAAAAATCTTGGGAACCCGACTGCATATGAATTATAGGATCGCCCACCAATTATATAAGAAAAGTTTTACCGCATTTTTTTTACAAAAAGAACTAAGGATGTACAATAACAGCCAAAAGGGCCACAATAATAGAAACAAAAAACTTGAGTCGTTTAAAAAATAGCCAAGACACTTTAGTATTAGACGAAGATCAGGTAGCCCCATTTCAAATCTTTTAAAATATGCATCATAAATGAAATCTTACATAATATGGAAGCATTCTAGCAAAACTTAGTAAATAGGCACAGAGAAAGAAAGAGAGGATACCTAAAATTCAAAGGAAACATTTGGATGCGGAATCACTGTATTGCTGCATATTCCATTTTCATCTGTGTATCGCCATGATGATATACAATACAAGATAGTAAACCAAGAATAGTAAAAGAACCCCGTCAAACAATAAATAGCTTCAGCTGAGGCGCCAATGTAACCCCATCAATACAAGTGACATATCATCAAAACTATAAAACAGTATAACAACAGCAGATGCATTTATATTCCCATGAAGAGTCTAAACTTCAATAACAAAAAAAGATAGTTTCAAGGCATTTAACGAATGTTTATTGATAACTGTAGTTACACAACTCCTCATATCGAACCATACATAACAGAGCACAGTCTCAAGGTCAAAGTCAGAGGACAAAATAACAAACTATCTCAAACAACAAAAGAAACAGGCCAAGCGAAAGTCTCAAAAGGATAGTAATCTTAGGAACTATTACAGATTCAGAATATATCTACAACTGCTTTTTTTTTTTTTTTTTAAGATTGCAGAATATTAAGTATTTAAGGATACCATACCTGCCTGTCATATAAGCAATAACAGCTTAGTTTAGCTAAAGAACCATTCATATCCCAGATCATTATCACTACTAAACTTGATCGTTTCAAGATTATCAAAAGTTCAAAACCATCTTCAATACAGATTCAAGACGCAGGCTTTAAGACCTTTTTTTGCCTCTTTAGTTCATTAACACTCACTGACGCTTTTACCTTGGAAGAACTCTTTCCTTTCGCTACCAGGTCATCAGGATTAATCATGTAGATATTTTCTGCCCCTGGTGTAGTAAAATCAGCCGGATTTCGGTTGATTGTGCAGACCTCAGTTCCTGACGATTCATATCTGGGTACAAACGATCTGTTTGTTTCCATTGTAACAAGTTTGTTTCGATCTTCAGTTGCATGCCAAGGAAGCGGAAAAAGATATGAATCCTCTTGTCTGCAGCTGTGGCTTGCTGAACCAAAAGATGTACCTCTTGATTTCTGACTGGAGGGCAACCTAACATTTTGTTCAGTTCGAAACACATTATGTAATGCGCTGCCAACAGCTAATGAAGATGAATTGCCAGGGGGTGAAAGAATATGTCTTTCAGTAGGATATGGTAGTACACCAGGTCTCAGCCCAGAGTACGGAAGGTGAGAGTTGGCAATCGAGTTTGGTTTTCCCGTCATGGTTGAGTTGCAATGGCTATAAGGAGGAGAAAGAGGTTTTGTTGAGGCTTTTCTTGCGTCTGTATTAAATGGACGGCTTGGTTTCCCTGCATCCATTAGGCTAAGCAATTGCATTGCGGGTATGGCTTCATTCGAATATGAAGACTCTAACGAACCCCGCATATGCTTTGGATTCAGATCTGTAGATTCTAAATTGTTCTGTTCTTCAACAGCATTCGGAGCAACAAGATTCAGATCCAAATTCATCATGTTTTTTCCCTTATCCTTGTCTGAATAATTGGCGTACGGGTCACTAAATGGAATACTGATGGGAGCGTTTGAAAAGACATCATTCTGCTGTGGACCATTGCGGTACATGTTAAAAGATTCTGGTACCTGCGAATTAGTGGGCGGATAGAGGTAAGTATGGCCGTGGGCCATCTTATTATCACTTCTAGGTGCATGATGATGATAAGATGAATTTTGGTGTCTCGGTGGTAAAGAATCTGACATCCAAACACCATTTGATGGATGCTTCTGACTCTGTGTTAAGCCATCAAACATTGTAAAGGATGAAACTCGGTCTTGATGGTAGAAACCAGCAGGTGGATTTCGGATGGTATTGGGACCCACATTCTCACTCGTTGGCCTCATCATGTTAAAATATCCATGAGGTGAAGAAGCCATTCCTTCATTCATACCAACATTACGAAATCCCGATGTATTTGGCATCCCACTGTTACTATTACCATTAGGTGAAAAGCGACTCCTAGCTTCACATAAACTCCTTTCATACTGATTTTTTGCCAATAGTTCAACAACTTCCCTTTCATCTGACCTCCCGATGGTGAATTTTTCTTGTCTTTGATGATTGTGAGGCCTCGGTATGTCTGAGTACCCTCTAAATCCAGTGTTCGTCTTGTACGGATCAGAAAAATCCTAAAAAAACAAACTTATTATTTAGGCATTTAATCATAATAATCATACATAATTAATGATAACAATTACAACTAATACCAATTTCTGATGCCCAGAGCAACTCCCATACGGAAATTGTGTATAGGGCCGCTGGTCCTGCAGAAAAGCTGTTCCGGGCGCGTATCTATTGCTGACATCATGAACTAGTCCTTCATTTGACCTTGGATCCGATGGTATCCTAGGAGCAATAGTCGGTTCCCCAAAGAAAAAACCAGCGTTTCTACTATGATCTTGGTTGGATGTTCGATTCAGTATCGGTGGTTGAGAACGAGCCTGAGCCTGTGGATCAAAATTTAGAGAAAGACCGAGCCCCAACTCTGTGTCTGACGGACGATCGTTTAGCCTAGAACCACCTACATCCATCCTTCTGGAACCTTCTCCAAAAAATTTACTTTTCGGGGGATTGCTTGATATCTTCTTAGAGGAATTGATTTTCTTATCTGGCTTTGGCGGAGCCATAAAATTGGAGTAAGGTTCAGCACCTTTGTCTTGTGAGATACCGAAAGTAGGTCTTGAACCACCACCGCCAGCTGCAACCTGATTGTTGTCTGTTCTTCCCATGTCACTGAAAATTGATCGCCAAGCAGTCTCTGCATCATTACCAACCCTGCCAAGAATTGAGCTCCTCTGAGTTCCAACCTTATTCCACTGAAACTTATTAGTAGTTTCACCACATTCACCAATTCCTGGATCTTTTGAATGTTCAACCACGTTGTTTTTAGCAATTTCATTCCCCTTTAAAACCTTGGCCTTTTTACTAGCATGACCCGGAGTAGTTACATCATCAGGTCTCTGATCCTGAACCTGATCGTGCAGCGTCTTCCTTTTAAGCTGCGAAGAAGGTGCTGCTGTAGAACATGCTCTTGGACCCAACGAAGGAGTAGCATTTTCCTTTGTCTGTTGTTGGTTTTCACTATTTCCACACATCAACTCCTTCAGCAAACGCACTTTGCGAGTTCTTCGTCGTGGATGTCCATTCGGGTAATCATTCTGCTGATCTTGTTGAATTGGTTGATTCTCGGGACTAGTTACAGTCTCCTTGACCATGTTAGTTTGCTGTGGATCCTCATGAGCTCTCGAGTCAATGGTCTCTCTCATATCAGGTGAACCAGCATTTGCTTCTGCAGCATCATTTGTGTCAACGGAACAAACTTTAGTTACTTCTTGAGAAACTGCAACATTCGGAGGAATTTCTTGAGAAGATTGACTTTGATTAGCTCCTAACGCAGAGAGAATGCTTCCATCATCATTCTTACTATCAACAGGTTTAAGACCTGATGGATGAAGCAAGTTTATTAATGCTCAAAAAACTTGAATGCAGAAATTAAACTAAAAATCACTTAAACGTGAATTACCTGACGTGCCTTCACCAAAAGGAAGCACTGCTAGTCCAGCACGATTTTGTGGAAGGCTTGGCCTTGCAAAAGGTTGGAGCACACATTGATTGCACCCAGGAACCGATGGAGTCTCATGTAAAGAACTTGCAGTTCCAGAGTTCTGCAAACACATCTGACAAAGCCAATATCTGAAATTTGGGACATCCATTGGCGGGAGTTCTTCAGTAAAAGGCAGCAAGTTGCTGCGACCAGTCTCACGCATTCCAGCCACATAACCTCTGGATGGACCACAGATAAGGAATGTCAGATAGTAATAAATAAAGTGTAGTTTTTGTTGGATCGTAAACTTGATTTAGTCCGAGCCCATATAGTGGAAGCTTCTAGAAAGTCGTAGAATGGTATGGAAGCTTCTAGAACGACAAAGAATAATCCTAGAAAATATCCATAGATATGTCTAGAATATTGTTGCTAAATGTTATAGAAATATCTAGAACTAGGATAAGGATCATGATGTATTAGGAATAATCAAGATGATGTAGGAAGTATCTAGATCGTAGTAGAATATCCATGGAAATATCTCATCTCTAGAACATTCCATGGAGTAGTATAAATAGGTGTTGTGGTGATGCATTTGTAATGAAGAAAATCAAGCAAAGCTTAAGCAATCAATAATATTCCATACCTTTCACAAGTATTCCTCTCTTCCTAAATTTCACTTACAACCTCTTCATCAAATATAAGCCTAAAAGGCCTTCGAGTTTCTAACAAATTGGTATCAGAGCTAGAAGATCACGATGTCAAGCATGATGAATTTGTTCCAATACCCTCGTCTTACCAAAGACAACTATGGTAGTTGGTGCATTCGAATGAAGGCGTTACTCGGTTCACATGATGTATGGGAGATTGTAGAAAGGTGTTGAGAAAGTAGATGATGAAAGTTCCTGAATGCCGCCCAAAGGTGGAGTTGCAAAAGCAAAGAAGGATCAAAGTGTTTTACACTCATCTATCAATGTCTTGATGATGCGATGTTTGAGAAAGTTGAACGCAACTACTTCCAGAAGTGGGAGATCCTTCAAAATGCTTTCAAAGGAATCGACAAGGTGAAAAGAGAAATGGTGAAAGCTTGGTGACATGAGGGTGATAGAAAAGATTCTTCGCTCTTTGCCCCAAGCTTTGATTACATTGTCGCGCCATGAGGAGTCAAAGACATAGACTCAATGACCATCGATCAACTCACGGGATCTTCTGAGCCCGTGAAGAAGTTGAAGAAAGAGGGGAAAGAACCTCGAGCAAGCTTTATACTTCAAAGGTCTCTTTCAAAGAAAGAGAAAGAACTTTCTACATGGAAAGGAGCAAGGACGAGGACGCGGTACTTTTCGAGGTCGCGGTGGTTTCAAGGCCGAGGACGAGGAAGAGGAAGAGAAGATGTCAACAAAGAAGATGAAAACCAATGGTCTTCATATCGAAGAGGTCGTGGGAGAAGCTTTCAATCTCAAAGAGGAGGTAAGCCCCAAACACAATGTTACAACTGTCGTAAATATGGTCATTATGCCAATGAGTGTACTAGCTCAAGACAGTGGAAGAAAAGCTAATCTTGTGGAGTAGAAGACGGAGATGAGCTTACTCACTAATGGCGAGACATGACGAACAAGAAGAGGATAGAGCCATGGCATATAGATTCCACGCAAGTAACCATATGACGGGGAAGAAGACTTGTTCATGGAGATGGAAGAAAGTAAAGGTAACGCCACCTTGGAGACGAATCAAAGGCACCGGTGAAAGGAAAAGGTAAGATACTTATCCGAGCTAAAGATGGAAGTCACCAATATATTTTGGACGATATAATGCGCCCACTCTTAAAAGTAATATTTTAAGCGTGGACAACTTTAGAGAAAATTACGATATTCATTTCAAGGATCGTAGTGCTACAATAAGGAATCCAAAGGAAAGCTCATAGCAAAGTGCTATGACCAAAACCGAATGTTCCTTCTAAACATTCAACATGATGAAGCTAAGTGCTTAAAGAGTTGTTTGAAGGATCATTCGCGGCTTTCGCACACGAGATACGGCACTTAAACTTTGGTGACTTAAAGTTATTATCCTCAGGGAATGGTGAAAGGGTTAGATCAAATTGATCATCCCAATCAATGTGTGAAGGATGCCTTCGGGAAGCATGCTAGAGTTCGTTCGAAAGGCGACATCAAGAGCTAAGGAGCCTTTACATCTAATTCACACGGATTTGTGTGGTCCCATTACTCCACCCTCTTATAGTAAGAATCTCTACTTTATGCTCTTTATTGATGATTTTCAAGAAAAACTGGGTATATTTTCTAAAAGAAAATCCCAAGCTTTTGAAACTTTTAAAACATTTAAAACTATGGTTGAAAAGAGAAAGGTTTAAAAATTAAATCAATGAGATCCGATAGAAGTGGAGAATTTTATCAAAAGAATTTAACAAATTTTGTGAGGATAATGGGATCCGGAGATTTCTAACGGCTCTTACTCCCCACAACAAAATGGAGTGGTGGAGAAAGAATAGAACCATTCTCAATATGGTCCAAGCATGTTGAAAAGTAAGAAGATGCCAAAGGAGTTTTGGGCGGCGGTTGATTGTGCGAGATATCTATCGAACCGAGTCCGCCAAAGAGTTTAGATAACAAGACTCATGAAGCATGGAACGGGATGAAGCCTAACGCTCTCACCCAAGAGTATTGGAAGCATAGCATATGTCCACGCTCCCACCAAAGGCGATTAAAGCGATGATGAAGTGAGAAGCATGCGTTTGTTGGCTCGACAAGCAATCGAAGGTTATAAGCTCTATAATCCAATCACGCGAAGGTGGTAGTAAGTAGAGACGTGGATTTCGATGAAGAAGAGACATGGATTGGAGCATCGAGGAAAATGAAAGGTATGATTTTCTTCCTATGATGATGAAGAAGACGGGTGAATCAGTGAAGAAGTCCAACAACCTCAAAATCCAACTCCAACCCAAGAATCACCTTCAAGTTCAGTGATGGAGAACCAAGACAAGAAGTTTGCAGGAGCTCTCACGAGGTAATCGACGAGATACCCTTACTTGTTTATCTACCGATCGTGAACCTTTAGTTTTGAGGAGGCAATGAAAAGCAAGAAATGGAGACAAGCCATGGACGAGGAGATAAAGTCAATAGTGAAGAATGATACGTGGAGTCGACGACCTTCCGAAAGGCCAAAAGGCTATTGGAGCCAGTGGGTATACAAGACCAAGAAAACGCCAAAGGCGAAGTGGAAAAGTACAAGGCAAGACTTGGCAAAAGGTTACAAGCAGTATGGTATCGACTACGAAGAGGTATTTGCTCTGTTGCTCGCTTAGAAACTATTAGAATGATTATTGCTATCTTCATCAATATAGGTGGAAAATCCACCAAATGGATGCGAAGTCTGATTTAAATGGACTTCTCAAAAAGTTTATGGAGCAACCGAGGGATATGTTGCCAAAGGGCAAAAGGTAAAGTGCTAAGGTTGAAGGGCCTTATATGGTCTAGCAGCACCACGTGCTTGGAATACTAGAATTGACAAGTATTTCCAAGAACATGGTTTTACTAAATGCCTGTGAATATGCACTTTACGTGAAATTTGCAAATCAAGTATACCGCTCTTTCCCGCAGACGCGTGGATGATTTGATCTTTACAGAAACTCTCATAGTATGATTGATGAGCTCAAGTCAATGACGAAAGAGTTCGAGATGATGTACATAGGACTTATGTCTTATTATCTTCGCATCGAGGTGAAGCGATTGGATGATGGAATTTTCATAAGTCGAAGGATATGCCAAGGAGATATTAAAGAAGTTTGGCATGGATAAGTGCAATCCAACTGGCACCCCATGTAACATAAGTGCAAAGCCTTCTAAGTACGACGGAGAGAAGCGGTAGACTCAACTCAATTCAAGAGTCTCGTTGGAAGTCTGCTTATTTGACATGTACAAGACCCGACATACTCTTTATGCGGTTGGTTTAATTAGTCGTTTCATGGAAGAGCCTACGACAAAGCATTTGGAGATTGCAAAGAGGATTCTCCGCTATATCAAAGGTACAGAGACTACGGCATGTTTTATTCAACAAGTGAAGACTTCGTCGGTCGATATAGCGACATGTTGATGGGTGAAACAAAGACGATGGAAGAAGTACAACAGATTCGATTCTTCCGGGTAACAATGCTTTTACATGGTCTTCAAAGAAGCAACCTATTGTTACTTTGTCCGGTTTGTGAGCGAGTAATGAACATGCAACATCGCGTGTATGTCACGCACTTGGCTTAGAAGTATGCTAAAGGAGCTACACATGGAACAAGAAGATGCGATCGAGATCTACGCGATAACAAGCTCGGCCATCGACTTAGCAAAAATCCAAGATACCATGATCGAGTAAGCATATTAACACTCGTTATCACTTTATTCGAGAGTGCATTGCAAGGAAAGATGTCCAAGTGATACATACGAGGTCCGAAAACCAAGTTGCGATATCCTCACCGCCGATCAACGAAAGATTTTTCAAGACAACGAATGATGCTTGAGTCGGTAAATCAAGTTTAAAGGGGGGTGTTGGATCGTAAACTTGATTTAGTCCGAGCCCATATAGTGGAAGCTTCAGAAAGTCGTAGAATGGTATGGAAGCTTCAGAACGACAAAGAATAATCCTAGAAAATATCCATAGATATGTCTAGAATATTGTTGCTAAATGTTATAGAAATATCTAGAACTAGGATAAGGATCATGATGTATTAGGAATAATCAAGATGATGTAGGAAGTATCTAGATCGTAGTAGAATATCCATGGAAATATCTCATCTCTAGAACATTCCATGGAGTAGTATAAATAGGTGTTGTGGTGATGCATTTGTAATGAAGAAAATCAAGCAAAGCTTAAGCAATCAATAATATTCCATACCTTTCACAAGTATTCCTCTCTTCCTAAATTTCACTTACAACCTCTTCATCAAATATAAGCCTAAAAGGCCTTCGAGTTTCTAACAGTTTTGTTGCCATAAAAATAAGAAAGTGTAGTTTGTTGTTCTATATACTGAAAATCGAGGTTGTTTCAGAAAAGTAATCCTTGTATCCAATATGTCCCACCACACGCCATTACACTCTAAATTATGTAAATGTTTGGGTTTCTAGTACCTTGGCAATGATCCTAAAACGCAAGACAGTCGAGAGAGCATCAAACTAATTCATAAAAGCAGCAGTAAGAGAACGATGCTATAGAACATGGATCAGAAACAGTTGACTGGTACAAGACTGAGTCAAAACTCGTCTATCAAAATTCAAAAAGAATAACAAAACATAATATGCTAATTGCAACAGAAAATTGCTGCAACAAACAGCATTTCTAGGATACAACTATTTCTGATCTACAGTGAAACTCATACAGTAGAATAGACACAGTAGATTCTCTTCAAGCAATACTATTCGATTAAAGATTATTTAGTGTTGCCGTTCACATATCCCTTTAGGTGCTTTGACGTTATAGATTTATGTTAAACTCAACTCCAAACGACCTAGAAGTCACACGACTTGTGATAATGCTTAGCTATATATTCTTTTACTTAGTTTTTCAAAAACTAGAAAAACTTTGCCAAATTGAATCAACTGGAGTTGCGACTCAAGCTCCAAGTCGTCAACTTTATGTAAAATGCTCTAGCTTCTAGCTAGTCTTGTTTATTTATAAGTATCTACCTTTAAAACCAAACTAACCATTGGTTGTAAGAAACTGTTCATACTAACAGTAGGTACTAGTTACAAACAAAATAGATAACATGCCAAGAGAAGCATGTCATAAAGAGCATTGATATCAAGATCTTTAATTATATAAACTGATGTACGAGTACTGTTTAAGATTGCAATCTTAAAAACCGTCACATATGGCAGCCTTGTAGCTTCTTGATATAAGAAAATCTTAAGCAATTTGTAAGTAAATATAAGATCCATAGTCAAATGATAAACAACTAACATGCTTCATAATATGTAATGGAGATTCAAACAATACAACTTACCTTATAGAAAAATGCCTACACTTTTGAGCATCACCCTTCTCCTTGACAATGCCAAGTTTGATACTTAACGAATCGATCTTAAAGGTTGAGTGGCTGGTGTTTGGTACAGAAGCAACAGTGTTCCCTTGAGCATGACGTCCCCCAATAAGCCTATCAGTATCCATGGGGTCAAGTCCCCTCTCATCATTCCCATTCATGTTCAGAATCTCACTGTCACATGAAAGAACCACATGAGATTAAACTACAACACACCATCAAACCCCTTGAGTTAAATTTGAAAACACTTGAATGAAACATTAGAGTCGCCTGGAGCTTCACGCGTATAGATGTACAGCATGCATGCATGCATACTTTCATTACTAAGAGCTAACCTAGCACACGAGATATAAAAAGACCCATGCGTACACTAACTAAACTGTAGTCAAATGCAAAGTCCAACGTGATTACTGCTCAGTTTCAACATGGTCAAACACATTATACGCAACAACATATTATTAGATACAAAAAACAAATTAAACTATCCCATGTCACAACAGGTGACACGAATTAGGAACCTAAATCAACCACGAAACCCATTAAAAAAAATCAAACCTTTACATACAAATTAAACCATGTTTCTAAACTGCCAGCATGGCATAACAAGTCAAAACATGAAATACCAGACTTTTAACAGTAAAAAACAAACTTTTAGTCAAACTAGTTTGACTAAAAACTCATACACAGATTTGACTTAAAGTTGACAACTTTCCTCAAACTAATGATAGAACTAGAAGCATCCACGCGAAACACAACTAGTGATACAAAGGTACTTTCATGTTAAGCACACAAAGCCATGCCAAAGCTTTGTTAAAAAAACGCCTATAGACAACAACCTATTAACGCCGAAACTAAACAGTAATAAACTCGAGAGTAGAAAGGCTGATTCGAAACTAAAGCTGAGGAAAATATCAGTTACAAAACCATATTTAATAGCTGTCACATATATATGTGTATATAAATAGGACATAGTAACAAATAAATAAAAGGTGGGAATAAGTATCACGTGTACAACACCTATGATACAAATGTTGAAACCCTATAAGTAAAAAAAGAAAACCCAAAGGTTTTTATTTTTAACTGCCATAAAAAAATGAAAAGATATATAGATGAACACTAACCCTAAAACTAAGCATCAAAAAGAAAACAGTAAGCTATTAAACATAAATACATCAGCTAAATTTTAGGGTTTTCTTTTTTTCTCTTTCTTAGCCGCTCCCCCCACTAAATAAAGTAAATTATTAAATATTAAAAAAAAAAAATCATTTTCAAGAAAACCCAATTCATCCCACAAATTTTTACCCCAATTTTCACCCAAATTCACCATAAAAATACAATCTTTAACATCAAATATAAATAATCAAAGACTATATAAAGATTATAAAGATTCAATCTTTATAAAGATTGAATCTTTATAAAGATTGAAAGTTTGAGAACAGATGAGGTGATATCCAGAATCAATCAAAACCAAAAAATGAAAATTTTCATAAAATACCGACAAAACAAACAGATCTGGGAGGATAACAATTAGTGGATGAAATTTCAAGAAAATTATATCACTAGAACAAGAATCAAAAAGCAATTCAGAAAGTATAATCTTTACTTACAGATTTGCACCTGATGAGAAGTAATTTGAGCGCGAATCTCCAGAAAACCCTAATTTTATAATTAGGTATAAAGAGAGAGAAGTGTGTGTTTGTGTGAAATGGGTGTGTTTTTTTTAGAGAGAGAGAGAAAATCGAAAAGGGTTTTTGTTTATATAAAAAAACACACACAGTGAACTGTGTGAAAAAAACTAGATCCAATCAGATCACGCCACGTCATCAAGATAGTGAGTGGTGCTTCAATTATCTAAAACGAAAACCCTAATTCTTCTCACGCGCTTTAGATCCACGCGCCGGGTGGTCAAGGTTTTGGTCATGTGTCTTGACGAATAGTCCAAAAGATGCCGCGCACTTAAGTTGGATTTGGTTGGTGCGTGTGGGTCACGCGCTTAAGGGTGAGAGTGGGATTGGGGTTTGGTGATGGGTGGGATTAAATAATGGAATAAATTATTTGAGGGGTTTATCGAGAAAATGTATTTGGTTTTGGGGAAGGGTAAAAGTGGAAATAATTAAAAGATGGAAAGAATTAGGTGAATTAGGGTTTGATTATTCCTAAAAAGTGTTTAATTTGATAGCAATGGTATTTAATTAAATAGTACATGTATGAGTTGGAATTGAAAATGTACTAGTAACAACTAATGACATAAAGTTTTTCCTAATTATAGGTGACAACTTTTTAGTTACTATTTCATTATGAGTTTTTGATATTTTTTTATTTTATATAATGTTTTGATTCCAAACTTCCTATTTTGTCTTTTTAGTAATGGTTATAGAAGAAGGTTAACTTTTCTTTACATGTAGGTAATTCATCCAACCTAGTGTAATAAAAGTGGACCCGCATTAAAAATTGATTGATGTTTAACATGGGAATTTATATTTATACTATATACAGAGGCAGAGTCAGAAAATTTTACTCGAATGTCATATTTATAACTTTTGAAAATTAAACTACAAATTGATGTTTAAGGAGGCCAAATTTCAAAAAAAATCAAGATATTTTAAAAATTTACAGTATAATTTTTCACTAAAAAGACGTGACTCTTGTGACCTCTCCTTGTCTCCGCCCCTGACTAAATATAACGAGTAAATGCATTTGACAAAAAAAATTAAGAACTTTAAAAATGAGTAATATTGTATAATTAAAATACTTTTACGTATAAAAGAAAATACACTTACTTTATACATACATAAAAAAAAAATTGCACGCACAAGTCAAAGTTGCTATATACAGTCATCAATATACACGGGTAATCGCCTGGTATGAAATAATTACTAGAAAGATAGATAATAAACAAAAATAAGATTAATATTGCTGACTTGTTTTATTGCTTGAATTTTAGTTCAAACTAAACTCACTGCCCAAACTATGCATGCGTTCAAATTTAAATATTGCTTGTGGTGTAAAATCACCGTCCAAATTAGGGTTATCCTTGGAAACCCCTCTTTGCCTTACCCTCGTTTTGGAATTATTTTCGATTGTTTTTAAAATTCAAATAGAAAGAATTGCTCAAAAACTTCTATTAAGAGATCTTAAGCAAAAGAAGGACCATCTAATGTTATTGATAGGGAAAATCCTAAAAGAAAAAAAAAAAAAAAAAAAAAATTATTGTATCAAGTTTTTACTTCTTCCTTACACATGTTAAGTGTCTTGAAAAGTCACTTTCGTGGAAATCCGTTAAATCTGTACTACTTATAATGTATGCATACGCATTTTTTTAAAATTAAAATGCTTAAATTTTAAATAATGTTAGTTAACTATTATACCCTTGATCATTATCTATAATTAAATTAATATCTTAAATATTGTTTAATTTATAAATTTTTATCATTTGATATTTTCTAACAAATGCCCTGAAGGCATTGGTTAAATCATATTTATTAAACACAAACGTTCCTTTTAAAGCACAAATGGCATTTAATACACATCAATTAAACTCGTAAATTACCATAACTAAATCTGATTTTTAATTCAATATAAACCAAAGTTTCCTTTTATAATAATGTTAAACCTTGACCCGAGGGCACCCGTTATCATTTTTATCATTTTTTGTTTCTAACTCGTAATTTTTTTCCGCAATAACTACAAATTGAACCCGTAAGTTTTGCATCAAGGTCAAACCAGAATCACGATTTCACAAGTATAATTATTTGTTGTTATACACCGTCGCTTTGTGCGGGTATTCGTCTAGTAATATAAAAATATTAGAACACATTCACTTTTTATACTTACCTAAACAAGTATCCGTGCACAACGACAATAATTTATAGCGGAATAATTATAAATGCGATATTTTTGTTAAATGTTTCGCGTAACATTTATCTTTACTACATAAACGGCAAATATTAATGTTTTAAAATCAAAACCCTTGTGAATCCTCACTTTGAACAATAACATCAACATCAATTGTGTCACTCATTTAATATACATCAATTCTGTCACTCATGAATCCTCACATTTGGTTTGTTGGTAGAAATCACAACTGATATCAGATTGGTATGGGGTAGAATGACAATTGATATGAAAAAGTATATCATTATGATGTTTATGTTTGGATGACAAAATATGGTATTGAATTTTGTAATGGAAAAAAGAGGGGGCCCACGGAATGGATTTTATAAATACCAAATTAGTAAGTAATTAATCTATAACTATGATATACTTGTTTTATTCTCGGACTCACTAAACAAACACTTTGACTAGGAATAAAATTCATAAAATCATTCCGATAAAGTCATACCAAACGCACCCTAAATGAATGTGTTATATAGCGGTGATTGTGACAAATAAGTGGAAGTTATAAAATTTCACATTAATTAATAAAAAAGTTGTACAATACTATAAAACATTAATCAATAGAATTCAAATTTTCAGAAAATTGTTGTTGACGGTCATAAAATGCATATATTGATGATAAAAGAAAAGTGAAGTTATTGAAATGTTGTACGGAGAAATATAAAGATAGGGAGTATAGTAGATTTTTCTCTCATTTTAAGTGAACATCTTCTATCTCTATATTTTAGTAAAGTTAGGGATATCTATGTATTTACATGACTAAAAGCATATTCTATTATTTATTATTTGGTAGATATAAATAAATATTGTTGTAAAGTTCCATGAAAAGAATATAGAATATTTTTAGTTGCAAAGGTTAGTACGTAATTGAAAAAACAATTCGTCACACAGGATATAAGTGCTTTATAGATAGAGACGTATTAAATGCTATAATCAATAGTCCTTAAATATTATCTTTTGAATTATTGAAATTGATTAATTACTTGAACATATATACAAAACAATCAATTAGGCTACTTACAGTCGTGACTTGGGTCACCGCCACTCACATCAGCTTTTTCTCTCAATTGACGAGACACGACCAAGTTGTTACAGATCGATGACCGATCTTTTTTTATTGTTTTTTTTTTAATTCAAATATTTTTAACAACAAAATTAAACTTCGTTAATAATAAAAATATTACATAAATCATACAATACGATATGGTTAAAAAACATACGAACTAAAATATACTACGATACTTGAAGACGGAATGGGGGGAGACGACAAGTCCTAATAATTTTGTGTTGAGAGAATTATGTTTGAAATTGTGTGTTTAAAAATGTGTTTGAGGTTGGTATTTATAATGTGTTAAAAGTGATAAAGTTTAATTTTTATTTTATTATTATTATTATTATTATTATTATTATTATTATTATTATTATTATTATTATTTTTAAATGATAGCATTTACAATCGGTCGAAAATTAAACCTATAGTTGGTTTTTCATTTGAAGACCTATATATGACCTAAAGACCACAATGGCCTCACCGACTTCAAAGTCTGTCAACTTGCAAGACCAACCGATTTTCTCAGGACCACTGTGGGCAGCCTTAGTTGTTACCGAGTATATAAAAATCACATATAAATAATCATCACTATAAAAAAATATTATCTTTTTTGGTGACACTTAATAAAAGTGTCATCAAAAGTTAAAAATGTTACTAAAACTAAAATATGTCAACAAAAATATAAAAATGTGCCGCTAAAACTTTTATGCGCTTCCTCTACACTTAAAAAATGCAGGTAGCAGTCTCGTATGTAAAAGTATCATTTTATACATAAAAAGGATCATTAAATTTTAAAGTTTAAAGATTTTACCCACACATTTTAGAAAGTGTTATTAAAAGGTTAGATTTAGTAGTGACATTTTTTGTGTTACTAAAACCTCTGTCACTATATGTCTATTTTCTTCTAGTGACGTTTTTATCAAAGTTTCACTTAGTTTTTCCGACATATGTTTATATACTCGAAGATTTTTTATAATATAATAAAAGAAAATCTTTTTGATATAGAGATTTTTGAAATTTCCTTGTTAGGCAAATATTGAATTATTAATTTCTCTATTTTAAAAAATTTAAATAAAGGAAAAAGCCTAAATATTTCAATATTTGGCATATATTTTTGTAAAAATCGTTTTTATATATCTTAGATAGAAAAAATCAAAAAATATGCATGTACTTAAGATTTAATACTTGTTATTTTTGAATCAAAGTGTAATAGTTAAATTAAAAAGTCAGAGTTCCTTACCCTTCTCATTCTTTCTCACCAATAACCAAAAAGTTATTGTTTTCTTCTCCTTAATATCTCAAAAACATGTTTCTTTACCAAAGAGCCTAAATCAAAAAATCAAAATTTTTCCGTGTCGAAAACAAAACCAATCAACTCATTCTCCTTAGTTATGTTCATCATAGTGGATTCACTAAAACCATTACAAATTTAAATCATATTCAACAAATTTAAATCATATTCAGGTATCTCCATTATTTTATTTCTAATTTAATAATGCATATTGAGAAAATGTTGGAATAATCATTAAGTACATAAAAGTGAAGTCAATGACACTTGAATCGGGTATGAAAGACATGTATAGCGCAGTTTATATATATATTTTACGTTTAATGGAGTTAGAAGCTCAATAATGGCAGCCAGACTTAGGTCACTGAATTTAAGAGTTATTTGCACCAGATAAAAAATACACATGGGTCATTATATAGCCTATAATGACAACATAGTGGGGTGTAAAAAATTTTAACCCTTCGTTTCTCTACCTCAACTGCTAAATCGATCGATCCTTAATCCTCTATATCCTAAATCGTTTTCTAATCCTCAACAAAATTTTGTGCCTCCTGCTCGTGATTACTTTTTGGATAAGTTACTACAGCTGAATTAGCATTGGTCTAGGGTTTGCTTTCATTTTTAGGGTTTCGAGGTTAAAGTTCGATTTGCTTATTGTCGTTGATCTCATCTGATCATACAGTTATTAATTCGTTATACGTTCGTTGATATGATAGTATTGCTATTGCGCTGGTTCCAAAATTATCTAAAAACAAACCCTAGTTAGGGTTTGTACATGTTTGATTGTTTTTGGTTTTGCGATACTGCTGGGATTGTAATTGCGCTGAATTGGGTTATTAGTTTTTTCATGATCGTTGTAGAGTGCACTGGTTCAATGTGAGGTGTATTGTTTGGTTACATTTGAATATTGTTGACTGCTTGTTGTTGTTTGCGATCGCATAGTTTAACCACGGAGCAGGGTTTTGAGATTCTAGAAGGAGGGGAAGCAATGGTAAGAAAAAAAAGTAATAGTGGGAAGAATGCAATTGGTTCACCTTCGACTTCTAAGGACGAACATGCTAATATGAATGACGAAACAAATGAGTCAAAAACCGATGAAAAGGTTATTGCTGATCATAGCGTTGCTGGAATGGGATAGTTTCCAAGCTTGCCGGATGCATATGATAGTCCAAGTCCGTCTTCTTTAGCTGAAAAACTTCGTGATATTGAAATAAAAATGCTAGAAAAAAAGATATGGTTAATGTCTAACTCCAACCACACCCCGATTCTGATCCATAACTAAACATCTACATTACATGCAAAAAAACATATGGTTAATGTCTTCAACATTACAGTGGCAACATGGACATAGATGAGAATCAATAGCAATCGCGCGTTGATCCAGATTTGAACGAGTAGGTAAGCGGTTTAAAATAGCTCTCCATACAAATACATTCACCTTGATCGGAAGAATATTGCACCATCGAGTTGCCGTAGCCGCACCCGGATGACGTTTAACATCAAGAAAATTTCTAACTGATTGAACCGTGAAAGTTTCTTCATTGTCAAACACCCACTGCCAAACCTCTTGCTCTAAGTTAATATTGATTATCTGCAGAATACCATTAATTGATCATGTTGAATTTTCTCTGCCCCACCCCGGATATCTCGCCGCCAACTAATATTCCACCCTTGGGTGGACCAATAATCGCTAACAGAAGCATTCTTATTAGAAGCTAAAGCAGCCAACCTGGGAAATGTCGCTTCTAACGTTCCCTCACCGCACCACATCTCCATCCAAAAGCTAGTATTCCTACCATCCCCATCTTTCTCCTAAACGCCGAATTCGGAATTAAATCACACGTATGAAGCTCCATGGATGCCTTCACAATACCAGCCCACACCACACTTCTAGGAAGTGTTGTTCTACAATATAAGAATCTACCTTCTATGCCATGACAACTTTCTATTAACTTCACCCACAACATATCGTTCCCATTTAGAAATCTCCAACACAATTTCAAAAGTAAAGCTTGATTAAATGCCCAAAGACTACCTACATCAAGCCCTCCTTTCTCTTTGAAATTTAATATAGAATCCTATTTAACCCACTGCATTTTCTTCTCGTTATCATCAATGCCCAAAAAAAATCTAACTCTCATCGATTCAAGTTGTTTATTGACTTGGACTGGGATAGGAAACAACGATAGATAATATATTCCGAGACTTCCTAACACGGACTTAACAAGAGTAAGTCTCTCGCCAATCGACATCAATTTACATTTCCAATTCGCCAAACATTTCTTAAACTTATCCATCAAAGGTCTCCAAGAATTAACCCGATACATTCTTTCACTAACAGGAAGTCCGAGATACATAAATGGAACCGAATCACCCCACAACCTCAGTATACATAACTAAGTCTTGAACTTCATTCTCTGCAACACCAAGCCCATGCAATTTTGACTTTTGAAGATTTAATTGGAGCTTAGAAGCTAAATAGAAAATCTTAAGTATTCAAATCAAACACTCAACAATATCTCGATCCCATTCACCCATGAAAATTGCATCATCTGCATAGAAGAGATGTGACATTATAATTGTTGAACTCCCCACAGCTACCCCGCTGAACTAAGAATATTAAACCGCATCTTCTATTAAAATGTGAAGTCCCTCCATGGCCAAAATAAACGAAAACTAAGATAAAGGATCTCTCTGTCGAAGACCCCTGTGAAGTTGAAACTCCTTAGTCGGGCTACCATTCAATAACACCGAAGATCTAACAGAAACCAAGCACCCACGAATCCATTTCCTCCACTTATCACCGAAACCCATAAACTCAAACATACAATCTAAGTAGTCCCACGAAATCGAATCATAGGCCTTCTCAAAATCAATTTTAAACATCATTATCTTCTTTTGTGTTTTCTCAACCATGTAACGATCTCATTTACCATTAAAGCACTACCAGTAATATTTTGACCCTTTATAAATGTCGATTTCTCTGGGCTAACTATCGAATCCACCACTTTAACCAACCTATCGGCTAACAACTTTGCAATAATCTTATATTGCATACCTATTAAACTAATAGGTGTATAGTATTTTATATTTGTGGGATTCTCACATTTGGGATTGCAAGTAGGTCTATAGCCATTTTTTAGGCAAAACTAATTTAGGTCTATAGCCAATTGGACATAGTTCTAATCTATGTGATATACACATTAAAAAATGTAAAAAAAACATAGTTTAGCAATTTAATGTCAATAAAACAACCTCAACCTCAAAGTTATAATCGGACAATGCCGTTATACGCGAAAACCCGTTGTGTCACAATGGGTAAAGAGTCAAAACTGAAATTTATTTTTATTATTTATTTTGTAAAGTTATAGATTTTGATGAAATTTTGCATGTTTAGGGATGTTTGTAAGTTACGAATACGTTAGTGCTATGTTTATTAAGTTATTGGTTTGAGTTTTTTCAAACAGTGTTCAAGATTGCTCGGAAAAAGATGTTATACCCAGAAAACTATTGATGTTACATTGGGTAACGGGCCAAAACTAGTTTTTTTTAAAGTTAATAGATTTTGAAAAAATTTGTTGGTTTTAGGAAGTTTGTTAAGTTACAATATGTTGGTGTTATTTTATTTAGTTATTGGTCATTTTTTCACACATTGTTATTCTAAATTGCATGGAAATAGCCGTTTTGCCTAAAAATTTGTAGTTGTCAAAGAAAAATTAATAGGTCAAAATTGCGGATTTTTTTTTTAAAGTTAAACGATTCTATTTTTGTTTCCTTTAAGTATTTTGTTGTTAATTTTGTTTACATATACTATATTCTGCAAATTTAATGTTGAAAAACCTTTTGATTTACCAATTACGAATGCAGTGAGCTACAATCCAGTGATGTTCAACTTGAGTTTGATGATAAAGTTACTAAGGTCATTTTGGTTGTTGATGTCTTTTATTTTTTTCATTTCGAAAATTTCGTTAAATTGGCCTTTTTATTGGCTTTGCAATAGATTTTTATTTTTTTATTTTAGTGTCTACACGCGTTTATAGATTAAATATGGCAAAAATTATTATATATTATGTATATATAAACTAAAATTTAAAACTAACTTTCATTTTATTATATATAAACCTTATGCATGCACGTGTCTTATAACTAGTATGATGTCTACGCAAATAATATATTAGTATGTGATTAAATAAAAGAGTAACGCGACATGTTTTTATTGTGATAAATAAATGTTGCACAGAATTGATGATCAACCAAAAATTGAGCGGAGTTTTGATGAATAAAAGATCTTGTGAACAAAGGACGTTAACATAAACATTTTTTTTTATAAAAGATGCGAAAAACCTTGTTCTTAGCGTGTTAAATCTTTGTTAACCATATAACTTAGGGGATTTACGTTGTACACACATGTTTTTTGAGAAGGTTTTCAGGAGGAAGTCTCACTTGGGACATCAATCTCTTTCGAAACGGCTGATAGATAGTTGTGGCGATTCTTGTTTCCGCAAGTGGTTGTTTCTTATTGGCGTTTTAGTTTTTGTATGGTTTAGCATTTGTAACGCTTAATGGCATGTCACAAACGATTAGTAGGTAATTCAAGCGTTGCTTAAGGTTAATGTGGTACTTTTATCGCATTTCATTATACTTATTGTTTTGTTTATTAATGTATTTTACCAGGGTGAAGCCCTTCTGAAAAAAAATAAAAAATAAACAAGTTTGCAAATAACCTTCCATGAATTAGTTATACAAGATTCAAACAAAGTGTTCAAAAAGTATTATTTTCATTTCGTGACTTAATAAAAAAAGAAAAAAGAAGAAAAGAAAATACTTTAATAAACACAAAAGTTGACGAACAAAGAATTTAATGTAACGTATAAAGTAAAGTTTTTATTGACGAAAAGAGTACAAAATATTGCCTTTTGACATGTTAAACGTTTCGTCATCAAATAATGATTTAAGATCATTTACATATCAAACTTCATTTATATATCAAAAGATTAATCCCCACTATTCATCTCTATTTGATCCAATAGATGAGATTAAACCAAACATTTAAAAAGAAAATTAAATGCTTGTCGTGACGGTTTAATTTGTTTTGTCTAACGATTAACGGTTCGTAAGATATATAAATTATAAATAACAAATGAATTATTAAAATGATTTTAATCTTAGGCATTGATTTTTTATAGATATATGGTGGAGATGAGTCTTTTAATATATATAAATATATAAAAAAAATTGATATGTAAAACAACTCTCCTCTCAAATAATATGATTTGAAAGATCAAAAAATTGTTCATCAGAAAACATTAATAAATTTACAAAAGCTTTGCTCATCATAACTCCACTCAAAATATTTGTTTATTACAACTCCATCCAAATTTATAAAAAAGATTTTCTAACTTGTGTCATCGTGACATAAGTTTTGAAGCATTAAATAAAACACTTATTTTCTTGAATAACATTATTTTTATGTTAACTAATAGTAAACTTGATAAATATTATAAATTTAAGAAAGTATTTACATCAAATAACATGTAAATATGATATTATTAGTTTCTTTAATGCTTCAAAACTGGTGTCACTATAAAACACGTTAATAAAACCATATATTTATCTTATTAGTAAATTTTTATAAATTAACTTCTCTTTATAAATAACACACAATCATGAAGTTTTTGAGAAAATTACTAACATTGTCGTGGTTGGATGTGGATTGGCAATGACCTCAGTCTTGTTTTTTCTAATCCAACTTGCGTATTATTAAATGTCGTTTTTTGTGTTCTTTTGTGTTTCTTTCCTTTTTTTAATCGAATCCAATTAACACATTTGTCTTCGTATGAAGGCAAAAAAATTTCTGATCACTTTGAAATAGTGTTTCAACCCCCTAAACTTGTGATAATTTGAAATTTCTTCATTTCTTGCGACTTGAAAACTCCAAAAATAATTGGTGACAATGTGGGCCATCACGTGGTAGCTAGCTAGGGCTTCCTTTACCTTTTATAGGAACATATTTTTCTTATGAGTTTGTACTATATAAACTCTCTTTATAAAGTCACATCATAGTGAATATTTCTTTGCCTTTCATTTTTCAAGACAACGAATTTTGTCGGGTTTCGTTCAGATTTCGACAGCCAAGTTGTAAGCGTTTATTAAACTTTATATTTACATTCAGATTTTCGCGCTTATAAATTGACACAAACAAAATTATAAAAATAAAATATAAAAAAAAAAAAAAAAAAACATAAAAACTAGAGGGTCAATCTAAAAACTGCAGATCATTCCAATAACCCAAATTCTTTTCTTATGCGTAAATACGAAAATTCCTTTCTGATTTATGTTTGTATCATTTGGCGCACAATGAGCAACGTCATGATAAGAATATGCACTTATGCTCGGTTTTCAAGTTTTTTCTATTAAGAAAGAATAAAGAAATAAAAGTAAATGTGGAAAAGTATAATAAGGAATGATATTGATTGTTGATTCACTTCTGATTACAGCGTACAAATAAATATACATACACTGAACATTCTAGACTCGGGCTTGAGCTCGTTGATTAATACAAGCTAACACTACCTAGCAATTTAAGCAACGAAATCGTGAAAAGCTCGGACCGAAGATTAAAAGCTAATAAACAATAAAGTAAAACTAATAGATAATTGTTAAAGAAGACATTCGACATCAAGCGAAAGCACATCTTCAAGCAGCAGCAGACATAAACACGAAACAAACTGAATAAACTAAAGTATCCGTACCACACGGGATAAACCAATGTATCATAACCAAATTGGATAAACCAAAATATCATTTACCAAACAGGATAAACCAAAGTATCCTGACCAAACGGGGTAACCCAAAGTATTCCTAATAACTAAAACAAACGGGATAATCCAAAGTATTTCCTACAACCAGAATAAACGGGATAACCCAAAGTATCCCCTACAAATAAAACAAAGGAAATTACAATTAAAACTCATGCACTAATATCAAAAGAAAATATGAGAAAACGAAAGTTGGTTCTAAAAATCAACCCCAAAAAAACCTTCCGAACAAACAAGACATATTTTTCCAAAAAAAAACATAAAGATCTACAATTCTTTTTTACGACAAAAAATCTTGACCATATAACATATCATATAGCCAGTTAGAATACCATATCATGTGTATATCATTAAATCTTAAATGAATATTTATGGTCCGTTTCGTTTATAAGTGGGTTTGAATTAGGATTTGAATTTGGTTTAGAATTTGGATTCGATTTAGGATTTGCAGAAAGAAATACATTTATTAAATGTATTTTATAATAAAATTATAATAAAAAATATTATTTAAAAATTTAAATAAAAAGAGTATGTGAGAGTATAAAGTGGTGGGTCTCACGAGTTTTACCAAAACCTCAAAATTGATGTGGAATGAAAATTCATTCTGTCTATCATTCTTTTTCTCAAAAGAATTAACCAAACAAAATGTTATTGTCACATCAAACATAAAACCCAATCCAAAGTATCCAATCAAACACACCCTTAGGGTCCGTTTTTTAAGGGTGTGGGATTTGAGGAATCATTTCATTCTTGAATTTTATGTTTGGTTTATAATGGGTCCCTTATGCAATGGAATAAAAAGATGAGTTGATACCCTTAGATTTATTCCTTTATGATTTAGTAGGTTTTAGTTAAATACTTGTGGGCCATATCCTTACAAAAATTCTCCACCAAGTTTGAGAATTTTTTTAATTATTTGACATACCTTTATATTATAAATACTACTCTCTCCGTCCCTATTTAAGTGTCTACAATAGAATCTCTAAATGTCCTAAATTAAGTGTCCATAGAATATTTTAACCAATGAGATGAGACTTTAGTGGGTGAAAATGATATTTGATTGGTGGAGAGTGTAGTTAGTGGAATTTTCTAAAACTTTGTGCATATGAATAGTGGACACTTAATATGGGACGGAGGTGGTAATTTTAAACAATAAAAAAATAATCTTTTATATATAATTAATATTTTTTTTGTCCACATCATCTTTCTCTCTCTTTATTTTTATTTTATTTTATACCAAATCTAAATCTTATTCTAAACCCATTATCATACCAAACGCACTTAATACGAAATAACTAGTAAACAGAGATAATGACAAAACAACAATTCATGAATAATTCTTAGTGTTCTTTTTCACCCTTGCTCAAGCTATAATTCTCTTAAATGGATATTAATATCGAAATCGACGGCCGAAAAAATTAAAGTGGCGACTGTTTTAAGGTTTTAGAGAATCGTTACTTTCTGATATCACGTGGAAAGGTATATAAGGAATGATATTAATTTGATTAATTCACTTCTGAATACAACGTACAAATAAATATACATAGATTGAACATTTTAAACTCGGGCTTGAGCCCCTTGACTAATACGGGCTAACAGTAAATATTTTTGGTTAAATTTTGAAAAGAAATATTTAACTTCAAAATCAACTAAATCACTTTTTTTTTCAATATTTTTTCTTTTATTTTTTGCGTGATGCTCGATAACACATTTTTTTTCTTCACTTCATTTTCTTTACTTTCTTTACTTAAATGATACTAAAAAGTAGAGTGTTATGCATTTTATGATTTACATATTTATCAATGGCGATACATTCCAATACATATTTGATGTTTATCATTTTATCAAACATATTATTGAATACCTTTCAAATTTACAAGTAAAGATGAGGACAAGCAATATGCATATTTTGTGTGTCAAACTATCAAATTGAATTGATTAGGGTGTTAAAGAAACTCCAATAAAGTAGATAAATGACTTTTTATCTTAATTAAAAAAGCTATTTAGTAGTTTTTGGAGATACCTATAAAAAAGTTATATCTAACTTTTTATTTATATGGTAACTTTGGCTTGGTGCAGTGGCCTATAAGCGCGTCATGAATGCATTTTGTGTACTTATATCGTCGCCAATTGCACTGTTGGTAGCACTATAAGACTATCTTTATCAACGACCCATCACAACCCAATTAATCTCTAAATAAAATATTATTTTCTTTTTCTTCCACCTACACAATAAATACATACAACCAATCTATATTTTACAACAATGTATCAACAACCCAACCACAAATATTAAAAATTAAAAAAAAAAAAAAAGGAAAACAAACAAAAAACTAGCAAATGAAACAATGTTTTGTCAGATTGTGGACTGGGGATCTGGATTGCCAAGTGACTATGGTTGCAAGCAAGATTGTATATAAAGATTAGAAAAGTACTCCGTATTATTTTTGTATGTATTTTGAGTAAGTTGGGTTGGCAACTTTGCCAATAAACATAGTCTAAGTGCGTTTTCGGTGTTGCCTTGTGTTAGTCACATACATTTTGGGTTTATATATTTTCGATCTAACAACTATATCCCAAACGGTCATATCTTATTTTCTCAAATAAATATCCACTTTTACGGATACAAACAAACTAAACATAAACAATTTTTACCCCATTCATACATTTTCACGTATCATTTCAATCACATCCAACAAAATGGAGTAACCGAAACAATGATTTGCTCATGAACAATGTATTCAACTCGCTTTCTTCTGGTAACCTAGGTACACCACAATAGTAAAAAATCAGACTCATTGGAAATGACGGGATCCTCGCCAAGTAGAGAAGCTTTCTAAGCAAAATGGTCCAAGAGGAAATACGACAAGATCGTATAAAGAAAGATGACCACAAAAAAAATCGAGGAATTGAGATTTCTTACTACTAACACCATAAGGATGTTGGAGGAAGATGCGACTTTGGTATACCAAATGAAAGAAGAGATTCGATCAACATATTGTTCCTAGTTCAGATTGTTTAAATTTTTATGTATGTGTAATATTGTATTTTATTTTCGTTGCAACTCGTACTTATAATCATTTTTTAATTTTAATTTATTGAATTATGTTATTTTAAAGAAAATGAAAAAGAAATATAAAAAAATGAGATCTACATGCACGCATAACATGTTATAGCCGAGAAGAATGTTTTTTCAATATTTTTGTTATAAAAATGTTATAGGAAAAAAACTTACGTGACGCTTAAATAACCCGGTGTACAAGATGCACTACAACTAGCACGCACTCTTATGTTTTCGATATGTCTTTATTAGCATTCAATTACGTATTGTCATTTCCTTAAACCTTGAATTTAAAAGGATTTGATTTACACACTTTCATTTTTGATCGAAACATTTTAGTTAGTGCATTAAACAATTATACTATATTTATATTTCTGTTTAAATACTTATTGTGCGCAAATCACCTCTCTAACTTAAAAGTGTTTATAAAAGTTATGACAATGATAATGGTGTATAGTATAGTTTGTGCGTGTTATCAATAGTAAATGCATTGGAAAGTGTGCTTGTTTTTGGTATAATGCGTTTTCTTGAAGAATGTCAATAAATTATTATTATCATTAATTTTAGGAAAAAGTTGGAATTCGATATAATTTGTTTTGTTGGATATCAACAAGTTTTCAGATCTGGTTGTGTTCGTTACTATTTCACATTGTTGGAGATTGAAACCAACTTGGCATTTCAGCTGGTTTGTTTTGGGTTTATGGTTGATGTCACTTTGGGATTATAAACTTATAATATCAATATAATAGGGTGGAGTTATTTATACGGTGACTATAATTTTAGATGTACCTCTTTTATTTTTTTTGTTTTTTTCTTTATAAAAAATATAAACTCGAAAATACTGAACAAGAATATAAAGTTTGATAAGTCAAACGTTTAAAACCTCAAAAATACGAACAAAACTCGATAAAAACTGTTGTCTCGAAAAAAGTGAGGACAAGTGAATATTCTCATGATGTGACCCCATACAGTGTATCAATAGTACATCCCATATAATATCGAAACCCTTCAAAACAAATTCATTTAGGCCGGTCCCGATCGTGACCCGGGACGACTGCAGTCACCACGTACCATCGCCGCTTTTCTTTTCAACAGATAGATGACTCAAGTTGTGTTTTGAAATTGTGTGTTTTAGAAATGTTTTGAGTTAGTATTTATAGAGTGGTAAAGTTTTTTAAATAAAAGGGTTTTTTTTTTTTGTGCAACGGTCAAAATGGAGCCAAATTTGTGAAATGTTAACGTTTGGATATCGGTTGTTTTTAGCCCGATATTGTGTTTTTCCTCTCCACGACCGATCTCATGCTCGATGTCCACAACTCAGTATGACCGATGTTCACATCGGTCACAATGAAAAATGGTGCTCAACCGATGTGAAGACCTTGACCATGACCAAATTTTATATGTTAACTAGCACTCAGTTGCTAGTCTTTTTTATGTAACTACTTTTCCACCACAAGAAGTATGTCATTATTTTATCTCTTAAGGACCCATTTTTAAAATGACAAGTGACCATTTTTAAAAAATATAGCTTTAGACAATGAATTAACAGTTTCTATAACATTCGGTCAGGATTTGAGATTGAATATATAATCTAGAGTTAATTACATTAATGGTCATTATCGTTCGTCAACTTTTTCATCATCAAGTTCAGTCTTTGAGGTTTTAAATGGTTACGGACGGATCCAGTTCAATTTTGACAAACCTCAGTGACCATTTATGTAATTGTGGCAAACCACAAAGACCATTTATGTAATGATATTGGTCTGGATCCGTAACTATTTAAAACCTCAATGACTAAACTTGATGAAAAATAAAATTTAATGACTAAATCTACAAAACCGGCAAACATAGTGACTATTTATGATAATCTATGTCATTAACTAATCTAGAATCCTACACTTTTTGAGCTTGGACAAGAAGTATGCCATGAACCAGTTTATCCAGTGATGAAACAAATCAAAACTATTTAATTTTTTGAACTACAAATATTTTTGAAACAATAACAGCAAGGACCCATATCTTTATTTTTTTTCATAAATGTTAGAAAAAAAAAAAGAAAAAGAAAAATGTTTTTGTATGACGTAAATCTGAAAAGAAACCCAGACATCTAAAAGAATGGTGGAAAGTGACCCAACGCAGGGAGCCATTATTGCAGTACTATGCATCACGTACATCTAGTAATAAATAAAGTAACCTAAATTTTAATATGTCAAAATAGTAATTAAGCTAACTTTTTTTTTTGAATCAGGTTACTGCAAATTATATATATTTGCTTACTTTAATTCTCAAATTTGCAAAACCAGGTTTGAGAATTCCTAGCAACAAATTCCAGGTAACACCCAAAAATTTAAAAGTTTTCAAATCTATGCAAAAAATTGTGTTCTTGGTGGTTTGAGAATTCCCAAAATATGTGTCGGAAAATTACGACTACAAACCCGAAGTGTTGTATCGAGCACAAGTAGCAAACACGAGAGACTACTGAAACCCACAAAGTATAACCGAAAGATTATATTGTATTACCACAAAACCTCGATCGGTTTACAAGAAAGAATAAGAAGAATACGTGTGTGTTTTGAGCATCACCCCTCACCTCCTTTTATAAGGTGATGGGGTCGGTTCCCCTAGTCTTGCCACTAAAGTGGAAATTGTTAATTTTATTGTCAAGTCTAATTACGTTATATTATGTCGATTAAGTAGATGGTAGTTAAGTGTAGCTTTGTTTAGGACATTTGCCCCCTCACTTTTATAAATAAAGGTGGGGTTAATAGACACGCATCTTTGCTCTTTCTTTTGTAATCAAGTCGAGATGTTAATAAGCTTAATCGTTCAGTTCTTTGTAGTTAAGTGCAGTTTTTTTAAGACGTGTTACGTGTTATCTCGTATTAACTGCTTGTGCTTGATACAACTCGCGATCTAGCATCTGCGATCGAACTTCTAGTTTGTTTGCAAAATATTTGCTGATTTTATATACGTCTTCAGGAGGTAATTAGTGTCCTTCTAAGAATTTTGTATACTGGAGTTACAATTAATAAAAATAAAAATAAAAAAAACTACATATAACTAAATAATTTTAGGGCTCGTAAAAATACTTTCTATCTATTTTCAGCTTTTTAGTATAAACAAAAAGATATATTTTCTTATTTGTCTATCTTACTGGAACTAGGCTGTGATATTGGTGATGCCAAATGCTAAACCTGGTTTGGTTTTCCCATGGGAGTATGGGACAGTTTGGACAAATTTATTTGAGAAATGATACATGGACCTAAAAGTAGATCTAATTGTGGACCTAAAATCATGTGACATGATCCTGATGGGTTATAAAATAAGTGGATTACGTAACAACCATCATGACGATCTGCGTGTTTTGGTCGCGGTTGGCCTAATTTTAAGTCCACGATGTCATCGCCAATTTATTTTTTAAATAAAAAGATAAGTACTTAGTTAAATGATGGTGGAACTAGTTCAACCTAGCTACTGATGATTACTTAACTTTCAAAATTCAAATTATTGATGGGATTGGAAAAGACATTTTTGATATTTAAACTTACAAGTGGAGAATTTAATATAAATAATAATTTAGCTAAAGCCTAACTAAACCACTTGTTCAGATTTGTAGAGCCCAAACAGGGCCCAATAAGATGTTCTGAAAAAAAAAAATATCCTGTACAGAGTCTACCGACATATGAATGGCGTTTGGTTTCTACTAGATGCTATCCAATGATGGTTTTGTTTCACCATAGGTTTTTAAAGATTCTTTAACTTGCGCCCTAGGTTCATAAGTTAAGCACACAAAAAATACACAAAGATTTACAAAAAAGTACTCAGTGACACACAAAATTCATGAATTTTTGGGTACTTTTTTGTACTTTTTTGATGTGTGATGGAGGCACAAGTTAGAAAAATCTTTCAAATCTTTTGTTGGTTGTGTATAAATTATGAGATAGTTAATGCTGTTCTTAAAAAAAAAAAAAAAAAAAAAAAAAACCCTCATTTTAAGTTGTGATAAAATCTCAACAAGAAAAACATCTTTTTTTTTTAAACAACGAACGATATATTGGCAACATCACGACACAGCGGTCCACACAAAAATGCATGCCTATCACTTGCAATTTACAAAGACGATTTTCTCTAGGTTTGAGTGAATTCTCATCCGAGCCATCCTTAGGTGGTGTTTGAATGCAACTTAATTGACTTAATATGAAAAAACTTAATTTATTAAGTCGTAAAAAAAGTTGTTTGTTTTTCACTTAATCAAAATAAATGACTTAAAATAATAAGTGATAAAAATGAGGTCCTCCATATTAAGTTATTTGTTAATTAACATGACTTAATGAAAAAATTAAACAAACAAGCCCGTAGTGACCTAACAAGTAAACCTCGGATAGACCCATAGAGCCTTTTAATCGCTAGCCCTCCACAGTTTATAGATTGTATGACAAAGTGAGTAGCCACAAAGAGTTTGAAGCTAACATGGAGACAAAGATATGCTCAAAACGTTATACGGACTACATTGTTTTTGCAAAGGCAAAAGAAATTCACAAATTTCCAGCATGTGGATAAAAACCATAAAATGGTGTCTTGAAACTGTCGCTAAACATGCATGGAAACCTAGGTTCGGGTGGAGCTAAAATGGTCCAAAACAACCCTTTAAAATTCAAGTTAGAATAAATTGCACATATCATCCCTAAAGTTTAACGAATTTGCATGTTTCATCCTAAACATTTCGAAACTGCAAAAAGACCGTCCCTGTGGCAAACCTTCGGGGCATGTATCGTCCCTGCATGGACGATATATGCCCCAAAGGTTTGCCGAAGGGACGATCTTTGCATTTTTGAAATGTTTGAGACGAAACATGCAAATTTGCCAAACTGTAAGGACGATTTATAAGTTACTTGTATGTATTGTCAACATCTATAACTATATCAAAAGTAAATTTTAGGAATACTTAGTTTTTATTATTATTTTCTTTTTTATTTAATACTAAAATATTATAGCCATAACAAACAATAATTTAGGTGCGGTCTTAATGCAGGACGCGTAAGCGAATTTTAAAACTTTAATTCAAAGGTTGATAAACGAGGGTAAAAGTTCCATGGAATAAAACCTAACAAAAGTAAGGTTCTATTTGTTTATTAGGAGGCTTTGAGTCTAAATCTGATTCGCAAATCTGAATCTGTTGTTGAAAAGTCTAAAGCTGATGTCTAATTTAATCTGAATAATTGGTTAAGAAATCTAAATTTGACTCAAATAAAACTATTTATTTTTCTAAAAATGTCTAAATATGTCAAACTATCAGTTTTTATAATTTAAATATAAAACAATTCATCCGCACGACAAGTAAACTTTATATAACATTTTTTATCTAACAAAACAATCTTTATCTTAATCTAACAAAACAAATCCAATGATTCTATTTAGTACTTATAATACGAAAGATAAAGGTGAAACAAAACGAAAAAAATAAAAAAAATGGATAACAAAAACACTAAAAAAAATCATAACAATAGATATAAATAAAAACAAAAAAACTTAAAGAAAAAAAAAAGACATTAATGGGTGTTAAGACACCTCTTCTCCATCTTGTTCAATAAAAGGTTTATCCCATCTGCATCTTGATGATCAAAAAAAAAAAAAAAAAAAAAAAAGCCTTCTATCATTGATTGCATTTTACCTCCTCATAATAACATGAAAAAACAAAACACTTTTTGAACTAAACCTCGACCGCCTCTAAATAAGCCATATTAAAAGGTCATAAACGGTATTTTGAAAAAACAAACACCACCCAAGACTATTAAAACACAAATTTTTAATAATCAAGATCAAATGATTAAGGTTACAAAACGTAAGCCCCGTATTTATAAGGAAATAGATCTTGTGAAAATAAATAATAAAACAAAATGCTAATTTTAAAATTGTCCTTGAAAATCTCACAACACAACAATAATATTAGCATATAGGTAAAGGGTGTTGATATTAACATCATTTTGTTTTATACATACACCACAAATACAGACATCTTGTCTTGCATAATGCAGATTAAAACGTCAGACAGATGTGATTTATATATAAGAAAAAATGATGTGAATATCAACACCCGTGAATAAAACATAAATATCAATAAATATAAACATCAACCTAAAGAGTTATTGTCATCCGTGTAACACCTAGATGTCAAACATTTGTTTTCCCCCAACAAAATAATGAACCAAACACCGTTCTTATGTTCTTTGATTTGTTATCCTCATCACTCCCCTCACTTGAAAAGAACTTGATCATGAGTTTTCATGTGTAGTTGCTTCATTTACCTCACAAATCTTCATCCAATTACGCTTTTTAGCCGTAACCTTAAACTCCACATTAACTCGAAAGTGCTCTTCATACTTTTTCACACGCCTAACACACTCCCAACAATCCAAAACCATACTAAATGTCAAGATAAATAAGGTAACTTTTTTGAATGGGGTTATTGCAAATTTTGTTTGGCAAATGGAAATTTTCTTATAACTGCTTGTGGCTAGTCGTATGGGTTCTTCTATTTGATGTGCGAATCGAGACAAACATATTTCTTTTGATTTTGAACGGCAATTGTGGCTACATGGTTCTTAGTCAGAAGGCGTAGCGAGCCCACACAATCAGGTTGGGTCCAACTCAGAAGACAATGGTACCCTTCTCTTTACGTACATATCGCCCTAAACAAGACTCGAATTTGAGACTTTGCCTAAAAAGGTAAAACCTCCATACCGCTAGACCAGAGGCATTGCATTACAAAAAGGAAGACACTTCATGGTATTAGATACTAAAGGTGATTAAGACAAACATATATTTTTTTAAAAGTGTTGGTGTAGCTGGCATTCGTCAAGGTGTTGGTAATTTTGTCCAGGTCCTGCTACAAAGTGGGGTTGGGTTTTAGTTAAAGGAAGTTATTGACGCATTTATAAATTTGATTGAGACACTCGATGTACAAACAGTTAAAGAAAGTTTATATTTACAATACAACTGTTTAATACACGTTTTGAAGTGTCTCAATCAAATATGAGAGTGTGCAAATCATCTTCTTTTAGCTAAGTTTGCATCTGGCTATGGTTTATAATGAGTTTTTCTAGGAGTGCTAGTCGTTTTAGCTTCGTTTTTTTGGTTGTTATTGATTTCGTTGTGTATTGTAATATTTAATTTCTTGATAGCATTTTGTTGAAATTTAAATAACTGCATTAAAAATTTTATACTCAGTAATAATAGCTGGTGTTACATTTGGGGTATGTTTAACATGCGAACTACCAACTAGAATTTACCATTTTGTATTTTTTTTAAACAATTTAAATAGAGGCGTTACCTCTAGTAGTATATACGAGTTACTATCGTTTGTTAGAGGCACTTTATTTTACATACCTTTAAATTGATGCATACCAAAGAACATATCTGCACCGTTGGATCAAAAGGACAAAATTTAATGAAGAAAAACACGGAGGGACTACTATTGTAAATTTGTCATTCTACCCCCAACCCTCAACCCACACACCAAACACGCTATTTCTCACAAATATTACTCACACAAAAACACACGATAACATTTTCTCTAAATGAAGACTTCAAAATAAAACAAAACATCACGATCATCCAATCTTAACCATTAAAATTAAAGAAACACATAAAAGTGAACGAATCAAGGCAATCAAAACCAGATCCAGAAACAAAATAGGTATGGCACTTCCAATTCATTATTTTGTTATTTATTAACAATTTGTTTTGATTTTATTCTTATATTTATGTTTTTGATAGTGTTTATGAAGATTTTTTTTGCTCTTTTGTTGATTTTAGTTGTTTATTAATATATATACATGTGATATAGAAAAATGAATTTGTTTTGGTGTGATTTTATTATGATTGTGACACGCTGGTTGCTTTTTAATATTTACATTTGGTTGAGCTGAAAGAAACACTTTGTATACGTGGATCACACCCAAGTGTTTGATGAAATAATGAAAGTATCACGCGTGCAAGATCACCAGATGATATTTGAAGTTGAATCATATATATGTATTATCACTAGTGATATTTTATTATCACTTGTGAAATTTTATTTATTTGATAGGTTTTTTTGTTTACTTGTTAAGATTTATTATATGTAATGTATAATCTCACTTTTGATATTTTATTGTTATTGTTTTGTAATCATAGTTAAACTTTTTTTTTTGCTAAAAGTTTTGATGATATACTATTTACTGTGAGTAAATGTAGTTGTGTCGTCAATCAAATTTTTGACTCAATCTCCAGATTCATAAAAGTAAAGGTATATTGTAACGTATAAGCATGTTTCCTTTAGAAGAATTAACTGTGATAAAAGCACGAATGTATGTGGCATACTTGATTTAACATTTAGCTTATGTGTGTATCATCATGATACATACATTCGAGAATGTATGTATACTTTAGTAGAATGTTATAATCGTATCCCTAAAAACACGGATATTTATTCTATAGTATGAACATTTTCTCGCTTTTGTAGATTTTAGTAGTTTATCGAGGATTGTTGTGAAGGTTAGATGATTATTGTGATAATATGTGAGACTTAACATGCTAAAATAAATACCGTGTATCAGTAATATGCTTTTGTTAGATTTGTGGCGATATATGTGCATAATGGATAGATTGGGCATGCTTCAATATGTTTAAAAGCTGTATTTGACTCTAGTATTAGTTGGTAGTATATCACCCACGACACAACAGCTTTAATGATTGCTTATTGTTAATATATTACCTGTGATACAACAATTGCAACGATTGCTTAGTTGTAGTATATCACCGTGATACAACAGTTGTAATGATTGTTTGTTGGTAGTATATTACCTATGATATTTGATAACATATACTTATTCAATTTATATATCACGATAATATTAAAAAACAATGAACTATTTATACACTAACATGGTATATATTTTATGTAGATTTGAATATCAAGAATAAAAGAAGCAAAAAGAGGGTTGAAGGTGAAAGAAAAAGACCTTTGCTAAAAAATAACAAAGTCAAACCTGAAGTGAACAAATGAACAACATCATCACCAACAACACTAACAATACCAAGCAAATTAACAAAATACCGCTAGACATTTAAGATTTTATTGTCAAGTCTAATTACGTTATGTTAAGTCGATTAAGCAGATGGTAGTTAAATGTAGTTTTCTTTAAGTTCAAATTCTTAATGCAAGTAATAGCTTTGTTTATGATTTTTTAGGTCGGTAAGGATTTGCCCTTCACCTTTATAAATAGAGGGTGGGGTGAAGAGCATAACACACATGCTTCTTTATTCTTTCCTTTGTAATCAAGTCGAGATGTTAATAAACTTAATTGTTCGGTTCTTTGTAGTATTTCATATCTCTTGTATTAACTGCTTGTGCTTGATACAACTCGCGATCTAGTATTCAACGATTTTATATACGTCTTAAGGAGGTAAGACATTTTGTATTTAATTAATAATTTTTTTTGATATCATTTAATTCATAATTTATAGTGCCCTTCTAAGAATTTTGTATGTTTATATAGTGGAGTTACAACTAATCAAAATAAAAATAAAAAAACTACAAATAACTAAATAATTTTAGGGCTCGTGAAAATAATTTCTATCTATTTTCAACTTTTAGCGTCAAAAGAGTTGTATGATTAATATATCTTACATCCCTTTTAGTATAAACAAAAAGATGTATTTTCTTATTTGTCTATCTTACTGGATCTAGGCTGTTGATATTTGTGAAATGACTCAAATCAGTGAATAAGTGTTTGTAACAACCACCATGGTGATGCCAAATGTTAAACCAGGTTTGGTTTTCCCATGGGACAGTTTGAACAAATTTATTTTTTTAAATAAAAAGATAAGTACTGTAGTTAAATGGTGGAACTAGTTCAACCTAGCTACTGATGATTACTTAACTTTCAAAATTCAAATTGTTGATGGGATTGGAAAAGACATTTTTGATATTTAAACTTACAAGTGGAGAATTTAATATAAATAATAATTTAGCTAAAGCCTAATTAAACCACTTGTTCAGATTTGTAGAGCCCAAACAGGGCCCAATAAGATGTTCTGAAAAAAAAAATATCCTGTACAGGTCTACCGACATATGAATGGCGTTTGGTTTCTACTAGATGCTATCTAATGATGGGTTTTGTTTCACCATAGGTTTTTAAAGATTCTTTAACTTGCGCCATAGGATCATAAGTTAAGCACATAAAAAATACATATGGATTTGCAAAAAAATACTCGGTGACACACAAAATTCATGGGTCTCTGAGTACTTTTTGTACTTTTTTTATGTATGATTGAGACACAAGTTAGAAAAATCCTTCAATAATCCTTTGTTGGTTATGTGTATAAATTGTGAGATAGTTAATGCCATTCTTAAAAAAAAAAAAAAAACCCTCATTTTAAGATGTGATAAAATCTCAACAAGAAAAACTTCTTAGTTTTTTTAAACAACGAACGATATATTGGCAACATCACAACACAACGGTCCACACAAAAATGCATGCCTATCACTTGCAATTTAGAAAGACGATTTTCTCTAGGTTTGAGTGAATTCTCATCCGAGCCATCCTTAGGTGGTGTTTGAATGCAACTTAATTTACTTAATATGGAAAAACTTAATTTATTAAGTCATATAAAAAGTTGTTTGTTTTTCACTTAATCAAAATAAATGACTTAAAATAATAAGTGATAAAAGTGAGGTCCTCCATATTAAGTTATTTGTTAATTAACATGACTTAATGAAAAAATTAAACAAACAAGCCCTTAGTGACCTAACAAGTAAACCTCGGATAGACCCATAGAGCCTTGTAATCGCTAGCCCTCCACAGTTTATAGATTGTATGACAAAGGCGAGTAGCCACAAAGAGTTTGAAGCTAACATGGAGACAAAGATATGCTCAAAACTTTGTTTTTGCAAAGGCAAAAGAAATTCACAAATTTCCAGCATGTGGATAAAAATCATAAAATGGTGTCTTGAAACTGTCGCTAAACATGCATGGAAACCTAGGTTCGGGTGGAGCTAAAATGGTCCAAATCAACCCTTTAAAATTTAAGTTAGAATAAATTGCACAAATTGTCCCCAAAGTTTGACGAATTTGCATATTTCATCCTAAACATTTCGAAACTGCAAAAAGACCGTCCATGTGGCAAACCTTTGGGGCATGTATAGACCATGTGCCAAACCTTCGGGGCATGTATCGTCCCTGCATGGACGATATATGCTCCAAAGGTTTGCCGAAAGAACGATCTTTGCATTTTTGAAATGTTTGAGACGAAACATGCAAATTTGCCAAACTGTAAGGACGATTTATAAGTTACTTGTATGTATTGTCAACATCTATAACTATATCAAAAGTAAATTTTAGGAATATTTAGTTGTTATTATTATTATTATTATTATTATTATTATTATTATTATTATTATTATGATTATGATTATTATTATTTTTTTATCAAATATCACTTCATTATAAAATCAAAAGGTTTTACAAGAAATTTGTGAAAACCGGGCAGTAGTTGACTAAAACTTTTCGGATCTGGCTTGACTTACCATGAAAAATAAAGGCACCACTCATGACATTATTGGAGTGACTAACAACAATATTCTTGATGCGTGATAGTGTATTCAAAGCTTCCACGTCAAGATCCCCGAATGTTGAAAAAGTAAATGGTATGAACTTGTAACTGTTGTCTTCACATTTGGACGCATATTTCTTTTTCTTCTTCTCTACATCATTATGTAAGGCTACCCCCGGAGCCTACGAAGACGCATCGATACCAGCAAAAGGAGATATTCCAGTCTTAATACAGGACGCGGAAGCGAATTTTAAAACTTTAATTCAAGGGTTGATAAACGAGGGTAAAAGTTCCATGGAATAAAACCTAACAAAAGTAACGTTCTATTTGTTTATTAGGAGGCTTTGAGTCTAAATTTGATTCGCAAATCTGAATCTGAATCTGTTGTTGAAAAGTCTAAAGTTGATATCTATTTTAATCTGAATAATTGGTTGAAAAATCTGAATCTGAATCAAATAAAACTATTTATTTTTCTAAAATGTCTAAATATGTTAAACTATCGCTTTTATAATTTAAATATCAAGCAAACTAAACTTTATATAACATTCTTTATCTAACAAAACATTTATTATCTTTCTTGTGTTTGTTTTTAAAAGAGCTCTTATGACCTCCGAATCGATCTGCAGATTCGAGCGGTCGACATTTTGGCCGTTCGGACCTTTTTTTTTCCGTTCGAGGCGTGGTCGAGGCGATAAGATCTTAATGGTGCAGACTTGAGAGGGTGTCTTAATCTCTTGTTGACACAAAAATAACAAAAAATAATTTAGTGCGAAGCAAGCAATTGTGCGGTTCAAACATGAGTTTTTTCCGTTCGAGATGCGGTCGATTCGACATTTACGCATCGATTGATTCGGATGTGCGGTTCAGATTAAGATTGAGTCTCTTAAAAACAAACACCACCTAATCTAACAAAACAAATGCAATGATTCTATTTAATACTTATAATACGAAGACAAAGGAGAAACAAAGCGAAAAAAATGGATAACAAAAACACTCAAAAAAATCATAACAAAGATAAAAAAAAAAAAAAAACCAAAAAAAAAAAAAGACATTAATGGGTGTTAAGACACCTTTCTCCATCTTGTTCAATAGGAGGTTTATTCTTCTTGCATCTTGATGATCATCATCAAAAAAAAAAAAAAAAAAAAGCTTTTAACACTGATTGCATTTTACCTCCTCTTAATAACATGAAAAAAACAAAACACTCTTTTTGGACTAAACCTCTAAACGTGTCTAAATAAGCCATATTAAAAGGCTGTTAAACGGTATTTTTGAAAAAAAAACACCACCTAAGACTATTAAAACACAATTTTTTTAATAATCAAGATCAAATGATTAAGGTTACAAAACGTAAGCCCCATATTTATAAGGAAATAGATCTTGTGAAAATAAATAAATAAAATAAAAATGCTAATTTTAAAATTGTCCTTGAAAATCTCACAACACAACAATAATATTAGCATATAGGTAAAGGGTGTTGATATTCACATCATTTTGTTTTATACATACACCACAGTTGTGCATTACAATGTGCATTAAAATGTTGTAGAGTATGATGTATATATAAAAAAAATGATGTAAGTATCAACACCCATAGATAAAACATAAATATCAATAAATATAAACATCAACCTAAAGAGTTGTCATCCGTGTAACACCTAGATGTCAAACATTTGTTTTCCCCCAACAAAATAATGAACCAAACACCCTTCTTATGTTCTTTAATTTATTATCCTCATCACTCTCCCCACTTGAAAAGAACTTGATCGTGAGTTCTCATGTGTAGTTGCTTCATCTACCTCACAAATCTTCATCTAACGACGCTTTTTAGCCGTAACCTTAAACTCCACATCAACTCGAGTGCTCTCTTCATACTTTTTCACACGTCTAACACACTCCCAACAATCCAAAAACCATACTAAATGTCAGTATAAATAAGGTAACTTTTTTAGAATGGGGCTATTGCAAATTTTTGTTTGGCAAAATGGAAATTTTCTTATAACTGTTTGTGGCTAGTCGTATGGGTTCTTCTATTTGATGTGCGAATCGAGACAAATGTCAGTATACATGGTTCTTAGCGGCAAGGCGTAGTCGGCCTCTGTGAATCGGGTTGGGTCAACTTCGAGAAGACAATGGTACCCTCCTCTTTACGTACATATCGCCTTAAACAAGACTCGAATTTGAGACTTTGTTTAAAAAGGTAAAACCTCCATACCGCTAGACCAGAGACATTGCATTACAAAAAGGAAGACACTTCATGGTATTAGATACTAAAGGTGATTAAGACAAACATATATTTTTTAAAAAGTGTTGGTGTAGCTGGCATTCGTCAAGGTGTTGGTAATTTTGTCCAGGTCCTGCTACAAAGTGGGGCTGGGTTTTAGTTAAAGGAAGTTATTGACGCATTTATAAATTTGATTGAGACACTCGATGTACAAACAGTTAAAGAAAGTTTATATTTACAATACAACTGTTTAATACACGTTTTGAAGTGTCTCAATCAAATATGAGAGTGTGCAAATCATCTTCTTTTAGCTAAGTTTGCATCTGGCTATGGTTTATAATGAGTTTTTCTAGGAGTGCTAGTCGTTTTAGCTTCGTTTTTTTTGTTGTTATTGATTTCGCTGTGTATTGTAATATTTAATTTCTTGATAGCATTTTGTTGAAATTTAAATAACTGCATTAAAAATTTTATACCCAGTAATAATAACTGGTGTTACATTTGGGGTATGTTTATTGATATAGAAAAATGAATTTGTTTTGGTGTGATTTTATTATGATCATGACACGCTTTTGGTTGCTTTTTAATGTTACATTCTATTGAAGCTGAAGAAACACTTCAGATATACTGGATCTTGTACCAAGTGTTTGATGAAATGTGTGAGTGAAAGTATCGTGCGTGCGATCACCAGATGATATTCAAGTCGAATCAGATATATGATTATCACTAGTGATATTTTTATTATCACTTGTGAAATTTTTATTTATTTGATAGGTTTTTTTGTTTACTTGTTAAGATTTATTATATGTAATGTATAATCTCACTTTTGATATTTTATTGTTATTGTTTTGTAATCATAGTTAAACTTTTTTTTTTTGCTAAAAGTTTTGATGATATACTATTTACTGTGAGTAAATGTAGTTGTGTCGTCAATCAAATTTTTGACTCAATCTCCAGATTCATAAAAGTAAAGGTATATTGTAACGTATAAGCATGTTTCCTTTGAAGAATTAACGTGATAAAAGCTCGAATGTATGTGGTATACTTGATTTAACATTTAGCTTATGTGTTGTATCATCATGATACATACACATTCGAAGAGAATGTGTATGTATACTTTAGTAGAATGTTATAATCGTATCCCTAAAAACACGGATATTTATTCTATAGTATGAACATTTTGTTGCTTTGTAGATTTTAGTAGTTTATCGAGGATTGTTGTGAAGGTTAGATGATTATTGTGATAATATGTGAGACTTAACATGCTAAAATAAATACGGATCAGAAACATGCTTTTGTTAGATTTGTGGCGTATATATGTGCATAATGGATAGATCGGGCATGCTTAATATGCTTAAAAGCGGTATTTGACTCTAGTATTAGTTGGTAGTATATCACCTACGACACAACAGTTTTAATGATTGCTTATTGTTAATATATTACCTGTGATACAACAATTGCAACGATTGCTTAGTTGTAGTATATCACCTGTGATACAACAGTTGTAATGATTGTTTGTTGGTAGTATATTACCTATGATATTTGATAACATATACTTATTCAATTTATATATCACGTATAATATTAAAAAACAATGAACTATTTATACACTAACATGGTATATATTTTATGTAGATTTGAATATCAAGAATAAAGAAGCAAAAAGCGGGGGTCAAGGTGAAAGAAAAAGACCTTTGCTAAAAATAACAAAGTCAAATCAAGAAGTGAACAAATGAACAACATCATCACCAACAACACTAACAATACCAAGCAAATTAACAAAATCCCGCTAGACATTTAAGCTTAGAAAACACAACAAGAACAAAAAATGTAAAGCAAGCTACACCACCAACAACTCATCGAAGAAACATCTGTGATATCACCCGTGATATAACATGATCTACAACCACCAACACCACCAACAATAATTGTTGAACTGAAAAATAGATCAGATGTAAGAAAGCAAAGACAAGTTGCGAAAAAGAAGAGGAAATGAAGAAGAAGATGCAAACTAAAAAGAATGAAGTGGGAAAGAAGACAAAAGGAGGATGCTCATAAAGTTAGAAGAAGAAAGTTGTAGAAAATAAAAGACAAAAGCATCAATTAGTAATTTTCTTTTCTGCTTAAATTGTAATTTTCTCTTGCTACTTAAATTGTAAACAATGGTAATTTATATTCGCTTGTAAACAATGCTTTGGTTTATCTCGAATATAACCTTCTTTCTAATTTTATTAGATTATCACAAGTGATATTAATGAAAAGTCACTTAAAAATACCGTTGACTTCATGAAGAAAACTATGAAAATAAAACATGACATATTCTCAAAATCAAACAAGAATAGGATTAATTAAGCAATGCTTTGAGTAACATAACGATTCAGATTCTCAAAATCACCATGATTAACAACAACAACACCACATCCAAAGACATCAACAAATACCACATCATCTTCTTCATCTAGAACTAACAATAATAACAACAACGGTAATTCTAACGCACAAACACAAGGAGTGGGAAAACTGAATTTAAACACATAAATAATGTAAACATTTCATCATATTCATGCTTTATCACAAAGTGTTAAAAATGACAAAATATTCCATAAACTCACAAAGACCTCATAAAAATTAATTCCAGTTGTGGGGCTTGGAACCGGGAAGCTCAGTTGCAATTACTTTTCACATAGCACCATCTTGACCAGTTACGATTATATTTGGATAATGCACAAAGCTTTCTTGAATGCTTGGAGTAACCATACACAAGATTCATTTAGCTTGCTTAAGCGCATCCGAACCAACAATAACACATCTCCAATGATTGTCAATTGCGGTGAAAAGGCAAAAACCATCATGTACCGGAAAGAGAAATATCTCGGTGATAATATATACAAAATGTACAAAAATAATGAAATCTCACAGAGATATTACAAATTAAAAAGCATACTTGTTTGTTTTGTATGTGTCATAAAAGAGACGATATCATCAAACTATTTGTGATTGCAATTTGCAAAAAACGGCTCCATCAAATGAAAGAATCAACAACAAGCTGCACTGTGGTTAAAAAGCACAATGTACTCCACAAAACAAATCAAGAAGTCAAACAACTTTGATATCGCTGTGATATCATAACATCCTCCATTACCACAACTGATTCAACAAAATAAAAGAAAGTTGACACACCTATGATATCATAGGTGATATCACATTTGATATCACTTGTGATACAACTGAGAAACCAACAATACAGAAAATAAAAAAAGGAGAAAAACATAACCTCAAGTACAACACACTGGGTCTTCTTATCTTCTGCAATTAACTGAATTACATGATTTCAAACAAGGTTTAAGTTGTAATCAACAACCTTTCTTTTGAACTTTTCAAGTGGCCGAATATATGCAATCACATAAAGATTAGACTTCCCAATCATTTCCATGTTTTTCAAATTATTTGCCTTCACGATTGTTAAGGTAAGCGAGCTCTTGTGGCTTAAGCTCTAGGTCATCAAGATTATCGAACAAGACATCAAATTTGCATCACCTTAGATATAGAGTGATGGAGAAAGCAAAATACAAAACGCACTAAAAATAATTCAAAAGAAGCCATTCGAGAAAAATGAAAATAAGCATCAACTAATGCAACATAGGATATGATTACTCATTTACAATAACTACAATGCACTTTGATTAATTCTCCAAAGCTTGTTTATTCAAATAAATATTTTTGATTTGGTTACATACAGGAACATGTGATTGCTTCTCAACTTGTGCATCCTCTCTTAGGAATTTTGGCAAACACCTTCCATGCATCAAATTTCCATCAATTCACCCATACCAAAATGATATCATACTAAAACCTAATGCTACTCACAATCTAAAACATAAACTTAAAGTATCAAATTAAAAATTTCATAAGTGATAATACAAATATCACTCGTGATAATACACGATACAGCTTCAACTTCAAATATCATTTGGTGATACTCTACGACGATACATAGCGATTCAAACAACAATTAGGCATAAAACAAGATTCATAGCAAGTAATGAAGTTTTAGTTTCTTAATTTTTCATTCGGTCAAAAGCACATAGAAAGAATAAAAAGTTCATATAAGAAAAATTAAATAAACCTGCATATTATTTTACTTAGAGCACACGGTGAGGATGCGTTATAGACTATAATCAAAAAACAAATACTTTACTTTAATTTTCATTCGGTCAAAAAGCACATAGACTATAACGAGAGCATATGACGCGATCACACGAACCACCATACCGATGATCGCGTCATAGGTCTTGGTGTCGTGGCCAATAATCACGTTATTGGCATATTTTATCTATTTATTTATTCATTTTTTATGGGTTTCTTCAAGTGTTCGTGATTTTTATTTTAGTTTGTGTTTTTGGTTTTTTCCTTTTGTTGCATGTCCCAGCGAGCTAAGGAAAAAAAGATAAACCAAAACTTGTTAAAAAAGATAACCAAAACTTGACATATATGTATATATTTTTTTAATCTTTTTTCCATCTAAACCTTAGTGATATAGATATCTATGTCATTAGTCCCCGACTGTTTGTACCTTTACATTTTTAGTAGCTTTACAATTTAGTAGCTTTACAATTTTAGTCCTTGAATTCAACTTGTTACTTTATTAGTCCTAAAATGTATAAATTTTGGTTTAAATTTAATGTTTTGTTTTTGTTTTTTGTTTTTTGTTTTTTTTTTGTTTTGTTTTTTTTGTTTTAAGGTTATGTAATGTTTTTATATGTGTTTAATAAATGAGAAAAAAAAAAGTGAGGCTCGAGGGTGTTCTATAACTTGAGAGATGAGTGGAGGTGCTTTTTTGCTGAGTTGTAGGTTCTGAGTTATATGATGAAAAACTGACGTGACAATACCTTTTCCTCTAACACGGGTCTATAACCACCGACTGCACCTGTTGCTCTTAGAAACAAATGTTAGTCTTTCACAACTGGCCTTCATGGAAATGCCGAAGGGTCATACTTGTGCACACTAAATGGAACCCGTAAGTCTGTTATGAGAAAAGAGTGACGCAATGAAATGAAAATGAAGAGGAAATTAGAATATGGAAATATTGTCATAGAGGGGTGAAACGATAATCATCCATGGTGTATATATTATTCTAGGATAAGACGTTACTATGAGATTTCATTTAGCGTATTTTGAATCCGTAAATAAAGACATTTCATTCTAAAAGGGTTCATAGCTGGTTATCATGGAGGGAAATCTAGATAAGTTGAACAACTATTGTGAAAGCTACAATACCTTAGGGAGTGTATCAAGCTTCACATGCATTGTGCGTGACAAATGTTGGACGTGACCATGATCAAGAAGCGACCACGTGGAATTAATAAGTTAATAATGTCCGCGGATCGTGGCGTACTATACCTGTGACCTGCGATGTTAGGTCATTTAGTTTTGTCTTCATTAGGTTTTGGCTTAGTTTCCAGTTACTTCGTAAAAGTGTAACGTTATGTGCTAATGTTGGATTCAGTAGGAGGTAAGGATGAATGATATAATGAAAAATAAGGCAATTTGGAACTCTAAGTTGAAATAGGCTGGAGAGGATATTTTTCAGGGCCCTTTGTGATGAGTTGATTTGTGAGAGCATGGCCATGCGACGGTGTCTGAGAACACTCAAAGAGAAAAATAATCCAGGGTTACAGAAAAGGACAAAAGTATTGCTAGATTAACATATCCATGTCTCGTACTTTTCGAAATATTGCAAAGTTCAAAGGGATGCAATATGTAACACCCCCAAAACAGCACAACGAAAATGATGTCACTAGGGTGCTACTTCATGAATCACAACACACCGTAATAGAGAACGGACTACCTGACCTGTTTTGAAAATACGTTATTTAAATATTAAAAGTTTACATCATAGTTAAGTTTTGAAATACATGGTCCCATAAAAAGTTGTCCTAATGCAAAATGTCATAGTTGTGTGAAAACACTTCTGGTAATGTCTATGACCGCATGCCATGCTATTAATACAAATAATGTCAAAAACGTCATTTGCATTATTCAAACTCTATATGTTTTGATAATCACAAAATGTAAAAACACGTTACGTAAAAACATACTTGATAAGTTTTTAATCGGAAAAGTTCGTTTCGACTACCACATCAATTAAGGTATGAACAAACAATATACCAATTTATTTAAGTGATCAAAAAGTAATTTCGTTCTTAAAAACTCACATTTTCATAAATGTGACAAAACATTTTTTACAAAGAAAACTTATACAAATTAATTTTCTAATAATAAGAAAGGTTTTATTCAAAAGAAAATATTTGAAATCTGGTTTCCCTCCCAAATCAGTTGAAACTGCACCAGACAAACATTTCACCACATCAGGAGAAAAACTGGAGCGTCCTATAGGACGTTCCCTTATAGGTGGACGGTCCATTATATATATGGGACCGTCCATATTTAAGGGACCATCCTCCGCTCCTCCTGATGCGTATAAATACTGCACTATTCTCAACAGAAAATTTCACCTCTTGAGCACTAAAACTTTATGTCTTTTTTAAATCTTTCAAACCTCTCTTCTTTGATAATATTAACTTGTTTTAATTTGTTTACAAGTGATCACATCCATCCTACCTCATAGTGCAAGAGAAGAACACTCGTATTCGTTAAGAAACGAAGTGTTGAAGAGTAGGCATTCACCTCGTAACCTTTGTTACATTTCTCTCCTCAATCTAAACTCTGTATATTTTGATTCTTGTGTAATTGGGTAGATCCGACTTGTGTGTAAGCTCGATATTGTGTTATGTGAAGATTCGGACTTGGAGTTGGTCCGTAAGGTGTTGCGTGTAGTGGTTGCTATTATGTGTAGTATTGTGTAGATCGGTTCTAGCTAGGAATAGAACTCGACATTCTGTTTAGTGTCGTAAAATAGTGTAAGCGAAGGTGTACGTTTTTCTCCACCTTAAGGGCGCTTATTGATATAGTGTTTGTGAACTATACTCGAGGAGTGGAGTAGGGCAAAGATAGAGCTTCGTAGCCAAACCACTATAAATCTCCGTGTCTTGGTTTGATCGTTCTTTCTCTTTACTATTCAATCCATCTTAATTTGTTATCATTGTTTATATTCTTTGTGTTCATATATTGTTGCTTTGATATCACCTAAGCCTCGAATCTAAAAGTCTTTGAAAAAAAACTTTAAAAGGGTTTTAAAATATAATTAAAACGATAAAACTATTCAACCCCCCTTCTAGTTTCTACAAATTCTATCATGAAGCATCAATCCAGATTCAAGATTTATTCTTGATTTAATTGTTGTATCCTCAAAACAATCGCACCAATTCAGGCGAAAATCTGTTTTAAGATACTGCTAATAGCAGGTCTCAATCACGTTGTTTTAATCTTTCGATTTTCGTATTAAACACTTTGTATTACGATTTGTAAATTCTTAACAATATAAAACGGAATTTTCAAAGATGGATCAAGCGATGCAGATCATGTTGAAAAACGAAAAGTTCAAAGGGTCTGATTTCCGTCGTTGGCAACAAAAGATGCTGTTTTATTTGACAACGTTGCATGTGGCGAATGTTCTCACGGATCCTAAACCAACAGATCCGTATGTTGAAGGACAAAATATTCCTACTGAGGCACAAATGGCAAAATATGAAAGGGCCGCCTCACTTTGGAATCATAATAAATATAATTGCAGAAACTATCTTTTGAATGTTTTGGATGATTCCTTGTATGATACTTAAGTTTTGGATGATTCCTTTTTAGCACTATAACAGTGCAAATTTTTATTGACCACATTGGAGATTAGCATCAAATGTACTTTTTGCACGAAGATAATGCATAATGTATAAAAATGTTCTCAAATTTTGACACAAAACATCTCACTATTTTAGAGCAATGGATAGTAAACAAGTAAAAAAGATCAAGTTTAGTGCAATACTATTCATTGCACTAAACACTATTCATTTATTTAAAAACTCTTTATTTTTATCAATCTTTCAATATATAATACAAATAACTAATAGTAATTGATATAAAGCATATTCGTACGTTTCTCATCAACGCCGTTAAAATGAACTCGATATTTATATATTCTGCCGGACCCTAGCCCAAAAATAAAGTCCAAAAAATTAAAAAAAACATAAAAACGTAATTAACTCAAAAAATATAGTGTGTTGGGGCTCGAAAGTTCCATAAACCGCTGAAGGCATTTACCACAACTTTCTCATTGCTGCAAGCTTCAATTTCCCTGGTCCTGGGGCTGAAACGGAACCCCGTAGCCCAAGTTATACAAGTTTTAATAGATTATTACATTTATTCAAGCATTTTTAAAGGTACAATACGCTCATATATAACTAAAACTTTTAAAAACAGTTGAGATTATGTCCCTACAATGATTATAACACTATATTTGGGTATATTAAAGGCTAAACATTAAAGCACAAACACCAAATACTGCAGAAATTACATTATCGAAAACACCCCATAAATGTATAGTATTTCCATAAAAAAACATGTTCGATGACATTGAGGGTGCGTTTTACCAGCATCGAAATTTTACTATATTTTTGTGAGATTGTCATTCTATAAGTACTTAATAACATCTTAGATGAGGTTTTTACGTTTATGGGTTGAGTATCACGTACATTGTAATGTAATAGGTTATTATATTCATACAAGTATTTCTAATGCTATAATACGCTCATAGATGACTAAATCTTTTAAAACGGTTGGTGTTATGGCCCTACAATGATTATAACACTACTTTTGGGTATAATAAAGGCTAAATACATTAAATTATAAATACCAAATACTACAGAAATTACAAATTGAACTTGTTGATTTACACGAATTCTTCTAACTATCGTTGATTAACAAATACTGATGCATGTTTTACTGACCAGGTTTTCATATTTATAAGTGTCTCGTTTACCTATGGTCCACCCTATGCACTAAGGGAAGTGTGCCCGGTCGTGTGTAGTGTAATAATCGGTAAAACCGAGGTCGTCCCAAGAGCTATGTGAGAGGATTCTAATTAAGTCTAGGTGTCATTGATTTTAATGGTATTTAGGTTTGAAATGATTAATTAACTAATTAACAAGAAAATACATAAAGCAAATAAAAGGTAGAGTTATGAACAATAGGGGAAAAGTGTGCTAACCTAGCTACTCATCCTATCATGTTATGTTCACGTCTAATTACGTCCAATTGATTCAAGTGGGGGTTTAGGTCGCTAGGACAGCATTTTGTCAGTTCGTCCTAACCTATCAGCAAAGGTTTCCACTGGAGATCAAGCTACTACCCTTGAAAGTACAGTTGTTTTTAGTCCCTTAAGCCAAGTCATTAAGTTCCGCTACATGCAAGATTCATAACAATGAGTGCCCGGGCGCTAGTATCTTAGACACTCATCCCTAACTTCTTAAGTTCATCCAAATGGTAGGTAATCATTTGGTTAGTTCGCACAAGCAAAGAAGGGTCATCAGTTGGTCAATTATTACTCTTCCCACTCAGTCTACCTACTTAGAGTCAGTTGGTCAATTCTCCTAAGCAACTAGACACTACCGCCATTCAAAACTACCGAAACAAGGGTGGCTACCAATGAACTATGCATGTATACACTAGAAACAATTATACGGAAGCAATGTAAACATAAACACAACAATTAAGGAATCATAACTAGGCTAGCACCAAAGGTGCTTAGCCGATCATATTAAATAAAACAATCAATTCAATGTTTGACATAATGAAATACATGAATCAAAAGTAAAAAGAAAGATAATCGCTAATGCTTATCGTTAGGGAGTGATTTCTCCCTTGGAGATGGCTCCGTATGCTCCCTAAGATCTGCCTCTGGTCCCCTACCCACGTTCTCTGCTTTTTGGTGTGGGGTGAATGATGTAAAATGCAAAATTAAAGGCTGGTATTTATAGGCGAGATCTAGTTACGGCGTAACTTAAGTTGAGAGTTATGCCGTAACCTACATAAATCCATAATAATGCTCTCGTTATAGCTGGTTACGGCGTAACACATGGAATGAGTTACGCCGTATCTTCAATACAGGTTACAATATCATGATTATGCCGTAATCGTTGGAAGGAGTTACGGCGTAACTTGTAGCGGCTTGGAACTTCTTTTGACCTAATGGGTTACTGCGTAATCCTTAGTGGGAGTTACGCCGTAATATTCTGCTTAGCTGGCCTTCTGAGTCACCCAATAGCTACGGCGTAATGTGAGAGTGGAGTTACGCCGTAACTTCATCACGGTGGTCATACTATCATTAATTCTTTATAAAATCTCCAAATCCGCGTCTCTTTAGCTCTAATGCTCATAATTTACCTGAAAGTGAAATATAGAGGAAAACAAGCGTAAATCCATATAAATGATATAAAATACGAGCATTATCGGGGGAAATTGACACTTAATATTCAGGACTATTTGATGTTATCAAATACCGATAATCAAAATCTTTTCCTTAATAGACTTTTCATATATTTTAGAACTGATTATTCTAACACCACAATAGGATTATTAAATAGGCCAAGAAATTTGAAACGGGCCTAAAAGGTAATAGGTTCGGACCCTAGCCCAAAAACAAAGTCCAACAAATTGAAAAACAAAACCTAAAAATGTAATTAATTTAAAAAATATAGTGTTTTGGGGCTCGAAATTTCCATAAACCGCCATAGGCATTTACCAAAACTTTCTTATTGTTGCAAGCTTCGATTTCCCTGGTCCTAGGGCTAAAACGGAACCCCGTAGCCCAAGTTATACTAGTTTTAACATATTATTACATTTAAAAAATCTGTATTTATTTTTTAATAACTCATTTCTTTTCTTTTACAATTATAACAAACATAACGTTATTTTGAAGAGGCATGAAGAAGACTTGCAATGGTTGGTAACACTCTTTCAAGCACTATATATATGGCTGCAAATTCCATCATGAAGCGTCAATCCAGATTCGTTAGATTCAAGATCTATTCTTGATTTGATTGTTGTATCCTCAAAACAGTCGCACCAATTCGAGCAAAATTCTATTTTAGGATACTGCTAATAGCATGTCTCAATCACGTTGTTATAATCTTTCGATTTCTATATTAAACACTTAGTATTACGATTTGTAAATTCCTAACAATCTAAAACGGAATTTTCAAAGATGGATCAAGCGATGTAGATACCGCATGTTGAAAAATCTGAAAAGTTTAAAGGGTCTGATTTCCGTCGTTGGCAACAAAAGATGTTGTTTTATTTGACAACGTTGCATGTGTCAAATGTTCTCACGGATCCTGAACCAACAAATCCGTATATGGAAGGACAAAATGTTCCTACTGAGGCACAAATGGCAGAATATGAAAGGTCGCCTCACTTTGGAATCATAATGAATATAATTGCAGAAATTATCTTCTGAAAGCTTTGGATGATTCCTTGTATGATACTTGACTTTTGAATGATTCCTTTTTAGCACAATAATAGTGCAAATGTTTAGTCACCACATTGGAGACGCTCTAAGAGCATTTCCAATGTTAGCATCAAATGTACTTTTTGCACTAAGATAATGCAAAATGTATCAAAAATATTCTTAAATATTGACACCAAACATCTCACTATTTTAGAGCAATGGATAGTAAACAAGTAAAAAACATCAAGTTTAGTGCAGTACTATTCATTGCACCAAACACTATTCATTTATTTAAAAACTCTTTATTTTTACTAATCTTTCAATATATAATATAAGTAACTAATACTAGTTGATATAAAGCATATTCGTACGTTTCTCATAAACGCCGTTAAAATGAACCCGATATTTATATATTCTACCGGACCCTAGCCAAAAAACAAAGTCCAACAAATTGAAAAAAACATAAACACGTAAATAACTCAAAAATAGTGTGTTGGGGCTCGAAAGTTTCATAAACCGCCGAAGGCATTTAGCACAACTTTGTCATTGCTGCAGGCTTCGATTTCCATGGTCCTGGGGCTGAAATAGAACCCCGTAGCCCAAGTTATACAAGTTTAATAGATTATTACATTTATTCAAGTATTTTTAAACGTATAATACGCTCATATATGACTGAAACTTTTAAAAACGGTTGATACTATGTGTCTATAATGATTATAACACTACATTGGGTATATTAAAGGCTAAAACTTAAAGCGTAAACACGAAATACTGCCAAAATTACAATATCGAAAACGCCCCATAAATGTATAGTATTTCTATAAAAACGTGTTCGATGACATTCGAGGGGCGTTTTACCAGCATCGAAATTTTACTATATTTTTGTAAGATTGTCATTTTATAAAACTTAATAACATCATAGATGAGGTTTTCACGTTTAAGGATTGAGTATCACGTACATTGTGATGTAATAGGTTATTACATTTATACAAGTATTTTAACGCTATAATACGCTCATAAATGATTAAATCTTTTAAAACGGTTGGTGTTATGCCCTTACAATGATTATAACACTACATTTGGGTATAATAAAGGCTAAAAACCTTAAAGTATAAACACCAAATACTATAGAAATTACAAATTGAACCTGTTGATTCACACGAATTCATCTAACTATCGTTGATTAACGAATACCGATAATCAAAATCTTTTCCTTAATAGACTTTTTATATATTTTAGAACTGATTATTCTTGCACCACAATAGGATTATTAAATAGGCCAAGAAACTTGAAACGGGCCTAAAAGGTAATAGGTTCGGACCCTAGCCCAAAAACAAAGTCCAACAAATTGAAAACAAAAACATAAAAATGTAATTAACTTAAAAAATATAGTGTTTTGGGGCTCGAAATTTCCATAAACCGCCGTAGGAATTTACCACAACTTTCTTATTGTTGCAAGCTTCGATTTCCCTGGTACTGGGGTTGAAACGGAACTCCGTAGCCCAAGTTATACTAGTTTTAACAGATTGTTACATTTAAAAATTCTGTATTTATTTTTTAATAACTCATATTAGGTTTCTTTGTGTCGTATCATGAAAAGTTGCAACGTTTCTTTTCTTTTGCATTTATAACAAACATAACGGTATTTTGAAGAGACATGAAGAAGAGTTGCAATGGTTGGTGACACACTTTCAAGCACTATATATATGGCTGCAAATTCCATCATGAAGCGTCAATCCAGATTCGTTAGATTCAAGATTTATTCTAGATTGATTGTTTTTTTTGGGTGCAAATGGTGAACTTATATTACTTCCAATGAATTACATCATAAGGAATAAAAAAGATTTGGACATATCCCAAATCTAATGCTTACAAACTGAATACAAATAAGAAACAACATCAACTAATCAACAAGTCATACTAGTTGTAGATTCCTTATGACTGATAATACTCATCCCAGAGATACCAAGCATAGCACTTTCCAAATCAAGAAATGCTCAAATACCATGCTGCATTTTTAACAAAACCATGCCAGCACAGACATTAGATCACCATTTATGCACCAACCATCTAGCTACATTTCCACATCACTTCTACATCAAGCCATTCAACCATCACCCACAACAACAAGATGTAAGAAGAGTGTGGCTTCACTAGGAACCCTGACCTATCCATGGAAGGGCTCTTCCTAAACAACCTACATTTCCTTCTCTCAGAAAGGCTTCAGCTGCAAGGAAACACTCTCCCCCATGATGACCACCTTCCTCCTACGATAGTATATTGGGTGGACCAAGAAGGATCATCTTTCATTCCTCTCTATTCCACCCATCATATACCATCCTCCAAAGCCATTTACCCTTCACAATGGGAGAATCTACTTTATGGTACATTCAGACCAATTAGCCCTCCTATGTAGCCTATCAAGACTGTATAATTTCCTCCCAAGGACAAATTATCACAGACAAGAGGATATCATAGGAAAAGATTAACCAGTTAGAACTCCAAGGTACAAGACTTCTACCCATTGTAATGACTTGAATAGATCATCTGTACTAATTGAAGAATCAGAACCAGATGAAAAGCAAATTTCTCATAATCATACTCCCCTCTTTGATATTCTAAAAGCTTTATACTCCCCTCAAGTGACCACATCACACACATATTGCTTATAGTTTCAGGCTATCTTCATCAATAATGTTTTCCTAATTAGTTTGGATATTCATATGCACTTTCCATTTACTTGCCATATCTTGTACTTGTTTAGTCTTTTTCACTTTCAAACCTGTCATTTTGAACCTTATCTCATTCACAATATTCTGCACCAATTCCTTATATCCCCTCTGCACATCAGTGAACAATCTTTTGTTTCTCTCTTGCCAAATGTGGTATACACAAGCAGCCACTACCCATCTTCTAACAATGCTTGCTATGTTGTTGTTGCACTTCATTGAACATACTTTTAAAACAATACTTTCCCACTCATAGTTAAAATCACCTTGATCAAAGAAATTGATAATCTTACTCCAGACTTTCCTTGAAAAAGAGCATCCAAAGAATAGGTGAGAATGACTATCACTGCATTCTTTGCACAATGGGCATTTCAAGTCACAGTTAGGGATCCATCTTCGAAATCAAGCCTACCATGGATTGCAAGCCACAGGATAAAAGCATGTTTAGATATACAATGTGAGAACCAGACCATTTCACTCCATATGGTATCTTGATCATCATTTCTTAAATCTTGCCAAACTCTGCTTATTGTGAAAGGGACACAATCACCATTGTTATTTACCCACATAGTTCTGTCTTTTACTCCATTAATCAAATTTGGTACTGCAATAGAACTTCTTATATTATCATTCCTGAACCATCTTGGCCAGTTCCATCCTTAATCACCAATCATACTGTATACACTCATCTTACTTTCTTCTTCATCAAAGAAACCATTCTCCATGTTTACATAACTGCTCATAGGACCTTGATCACACCATTTATCATGCCAAAAGGATGTGGATCTACCATCTCCAAGTTGTTTTATAATGTGTGGTCTGATTACATCCCTAAAAGACAAAATTTGTTTCCAACCACTACTAGAATTGGCTTCACTTTTACTGTCCAAATACTTTTCCCTTTCAACCTTGTAGTACTGATCCATTTGACCCATATAGATTTTTTATTGCATGCAATGTTCCATAAGTGTTTAGACATAAGAACTTCATTCCATTTCCCCAACTCTTTCAGTCCTAGACCTCCTTGAGACTTTGGTTTACGAACATTTTCCAGGAAATTTTGGCCCTTCCTTTAGCACTATCACTGTGACTCCAAAGGAAACCTTTAAGCAGTTTATCAATCTCCTTAACAGTCATTTTTGGAATCATAAAGACAGATGCCTAGTATAAATGCATTGAAGCCAACACAGAAGCAATAAGTTGCAGTCTTCCTGCATAAGTCAAGAGTCTATTCTTCCAATTAAGTACTTTGTTTCTCACTTTATCCACCAAGCATTTGCATTCATTAATTCCAATCTTTTTAGATATGAGTGGGACACCTAGGTAAGTAACTGGGAGATTACCTACTTTGAATGGCATAACTTCTAAGACTTTAGCTTTCACTTGTTCACTTATATTCCCAAAGAAGATGGTACTTTTACCAAGGTTAGGGATGAGCCCAGAAACCTTACTAAAAATATCCATAGCCAGCTTTGTCACCTTAACAGAAGCCACATCACCATGACAAAAGACCAAGAGATCATCAGCAAAGCACAAATGTGAGATTGTAAGATCTTTACACCCCCAGTGGTATTTAAAATGACTGCTTTCACTAATCTTCTGCTTCATAACAAGGTTATAAACTTCCATAACAATGGTGAAAAGATAGGGAGAGATAGGATCCCCTTGTCTGAGTCCTCTACTAGCTTTGAAATACCCATGTCTATCTCCATTAACACAAATAGAAAATCCTGCAGTTCTTACACAAGTCATAATCCAGTGCACCATTTTCCCATGAAAACCAAATTTGATGAGCACCTTTTCAAGGAAATCCCAGTTCACTGTATCATAGGCTTTTTGAATATCAATTTTGCAAGAAATCCTTTTAGCACCATTTTTCCAATCATAGCCCCTCAACAACTCCTGTGTCAGAAGGATATTATCAGTGATCTGTCTTCCAGGTATAAAGGCACTCTGATTTGGGCTAATGATTTTGCAAAGAGTACTCTTGATTCTGTCAGTGATGATCTTACTAATACACTTGTATATCACATTGCAACAAGCAATTGGCCTGAAATCAGATACTTTTGTAGGATTACTTATTTTGGGCACCAAAGTAATAAAGGTGGAATTGACCTCTCCAAGGAATTTGCCTTTCTCAAAGAACTCTTTTATAGCCCTGCATACATCAGCACCAATGACCTCCCATGCTTTCTTAAAGAATCTAGAAGAATATCCATCTGGACCAGGAGCTTTTGTATCTTCAATATCAAACATTGCTCTTTTGATTTCCTCATCAGTGACTGCTCTAACCATATGATCAGCATCATTAATATCCACAAGCTGCATTATGCTAATATCAGTGTCTTCAATGTCTTGAACTTGAAAACTAGATCCAAGGAAGTTTTGGAAGTGTGTTACAAAATGATTTGGAACTTGCTCCCCTTCAAAAACATCCCCTTGATCATTTTGATGATGGCAATTCTGCTTCTATGCTTCTTTTCCTTGAGAATGCTATGAAAAACTTACTATTCCTGTCCCATCTCTCAACCAATTCACTTTAGCTTGTTGTTGCAGAAAACTTTCTTCATCTTTAACAGCTACATTATATTCACTCAGAATCTTTGCTTCTTCACTTTTCAGACTTGCATTATGTGGATCTTTATCTACTTTGATTTGAATTTCCTGAAGCTTAGTCCTCCATTTGATCACCCTTTCATATATGTTACCATTACACCAGCTAAGTCTCTTCATATGTACTTTAAGAACTTTAAGCCTCTTCACAAGTTTGAACATTTCACATCCACTAACAGGATATTCCCATTCTCTTCTAACAGTCTGCAAGAATTTAGGATTATTAGTAACAAAATTAGCAAATCTAAATGCTTTTTTCTTTCCTTTAACTATACATGGGATAGTTAAAACTCCTGGGCAATGATCAGAAGTAAGATGAGGTAGTAATTGAGCATGAGCATTTGGGTATCTATCCATGAACTCAGAATTCCCCATAATTCTATCAATTTTCTTGAGAATGCCATTTGATGGATTTAGTCTACTTTGAACCCATGTAAAGTGACAGCCTGAGTAATTCAAGTCTTCAACTTCAATTTCTTCAACACATTCTTGGAAATCAACCATATCTGCAGTCTTACAAGATCCACCAGTAGAGTGATCATTCACATTAAGGCTAACATTCCAGTCCCCCATAAGAACCCAAGGATCATTACACACAATATTTTTATATCCTCCTAGAGTTTTCCATAAGCTTTTTCTTTCTTTGCCAAAGTTTGCAGCATAGATGAAACAACAGAAAAATCTATGTTGATGATTCACAGTTTCCACCGAGCAAAGTATAGCCTGGTTAGTAGAGTGGACAACCATTACATTGACATTACTAGAGTTCCATCCCACAATGATTCTACAACCTTTAGTACTATGTTGCATATTAGATACCCAATCTCTATTCCCAAATACATACTCACATACCTTGTCCAGCTTAATGTCTTTGACATGAGTTTCAAGCAAAGCACAAACACTGAACTTTCCATCTGTCACAAATCTTTTAACTTCCTTTTGCTTTTCTTTATTACACATACCCCTAACATTCCATGCCCCTATCTTCATATCCATATTTGAGCTATCCATTTTAACACAATAATTCCTCATGGAGGATGTGAGATCTCAATCCATTCATTACATTTGCTGCTATTCCTTGTTCCATATCACTATCCTCATCTAACACATTAATCTCTTCCTCTGCATCAACCTTTTTTACTTTCTCCCATTGTTCCTGTAGGTATCTTATCATAGTCTTAGACCATTTTCCAGTGGTATCACTTCCAGGATGATGTTTAATTCTAATGTAACTGTCCACAACCTCTTTTTCATTAGTACTTAAAAGTTCAGTTGGATCCATCTCATTGTCTTCTTCCAAAGCAACAAACTTATTAGCATTTTTCTTCAACTCATTCACTACACCAGCATCAACATTCCACTTCTTTTTTGGACTCTTATCATTTCCCTGCACATTCTTGCCCCTTATCTATGTTACTAGCATTACTCCCATTACTACTATTTTCATGCACAATTTTGTCTCTGACCTCTACATGTTTTTTAGTCACTTCTTTCCTTATATTCCTATTCTTGAATTGTTCAGTTCTCTGTCTTTGATACTGATTACCATTCTGTACTCCTCTATCATTCTTTTGTTCATTCTTCTCTTTGTCTTGTTCATTTTCCTTTGCAATTCTAAGTTCTTCATCACTTCTGGTCCTTTTTGTACATTCATCATGGTTATGACCAAACACCTTACAATGTGAGCATCTTGAAGGTTTCCAAGAATACTAAACAGTCACAAATTTATTCCCATATTTCTCCTGCTTACTATTCTGATAGCATATCTGATGGATCTGGACACACACCTTGTGTCAATGATATTTTGTATGATATTATTAAGCACGCGGAATTTACTTAGTAATACTTAGAAGATGGATTGTATGATGTATTATATGTAAACACAGATTAAACACAAAACTTAAGCTCCAATATTATTAATGAATAATACGAGTGATCTTGCTTATCACTAGGGTTACACCTTGAAGCCTTTGTGAGTGTCGTGAGGTAATTAGACAAGTACCTAAGACAATGACCTAGAACCTCCTTTTATACAACAAGGAGTCCTTTACAAGATAAGTATAAAGCTAACATTATAGAATATACACGAAATCTATTCTATACTTATCTAGACGCGTTCATCTAAGCATTATCTAATAGCGATGGTAATAATGTACCGGGTGGTAATACGTTTCCACTACTAGTGTTAATCCGGCGATGTAACCAACAACTATCCGTGGTAACGGATTATTCCCAACAATCCTCCCTTAACTTATGATTTCTCGCAAATCAATAAGTTTCTTCAATATGCATTGTCTTCAAGGATTTGGGAATTCAACCAAACACTTCACTTCTTCCTTAACCACGTATGGCTCGGAACATTGATCTTGAAGCCTATGTAACAATGCTCTTACCTTCTCATTGTCTTCATAAACTCTTATTGTTGTACATAACATCACGGTGAGAGTTCCACTTCTGAGTGGATATTCTTTCTCGTGAAGCATGAATGCATCTTCTCCTTTTCTTTGTAGAGACATGATGAACTTCGCATGAATCATAGTAAAACCATTTAGTACCGGGACATGTGCATGAGAATTTCCGAAATCATCATTAACATTTGGTTCATAGAGCCTTCTAAGATTAACCCATAACTGCATCTCCTTCATGTCTTTGAGATCTTGAGCATTAAACCTTTCTTGAACTAACCTCCATAGTGTATCAAGGTCATCTCTGTCAATAGCTTTTATAAGATCTTCAAATTGAATGAATGATGAAGTTTCACCACCTAGCCTTGTGATCTTCCATGTTGGAGCAAAATTGCTAGCAGTATAAACTTCCTAATCAATGATAGGATGTCGAACTTGCGGTGGTTACGGATAAAATCTTCTTCTTCAATCACAATCATTCCAATCGGTTGTTCTTGATGAATTTCTCGGTAGGAATTTCTTGTTCTTGACAACCCTTAGTCTTCTTAATAGTATGAGAATCACTTTCTTTGGCCTTTCTTTTCAATCCAGGAAACTTTCTTGCTTCTTCTTCAGAGCCCATTGGAGTAAAAGCTTTATCCTGTTTTTGAACTCTGTAGTAAGCCTTTTCAACTTGATCATCAGGCATTCCTTTGAATTGATGCTTCTTCCAACCACCAACATGACAACAATAAGTCTTCATATAGGAAAGAATTTGTGCTTTGGTTGGTTGTCTTGATTTCTTTTGGCCCTTTTTGACTGTACTAATCACATCTTCAAGTGCTTGATTGTTATTCATTTGAATGAAATCCTTCAACTGAGCAGTTCTTTGTTCTTGATTAAGGATGCATCGCCTACAAGGTCAATTGCCTTTTCTTGATTATTTGATTATTAGCAATCAAGAACTCAATATCTTCTTGATGGGAACATAGCTAAACTCGAGTCTTCTCTAAGAATTGTAGGTTGAACAATGGAAAGTGGATCTTCAATAAAATCTTCCATTCTATTCAATCTTTTAGTCTCCAAAAGCTTGCAACTTCCATTTCTTCAAGCTTTTCTTTTCAAGAACTTGTTCTTGATAATCATTTTAGCAATTTCACTATCAAGAGCAATACGTGCTTGTCGTTTCTTTGAAATCTTTCTTCCGTTTGCTCTACATTTTCCATAACCGCTTTACCTTTGTCTTTCTTCGCTTTATCAAATTCTTCACTTGCGATTGGCTCTGCGGTGGAAATAGAATCGATGGTAAAATCGGTTGCGATGAGAAAAAATGGCTTGATCATCAAGTAGCTCTTCTTGAGTATTAGCTTCCTTTGCTCCTTTACTTGTATCTCTTTCATTTTCAAAATCAATTTGCCTCCCTTAGTGTCGATTACTGTTTTCCTCCCTGTTTGGGAGAATTTCCCAAATCATGATCAAAACCAATGAATCACCATCGGTGAGGTGAGGATGAAATCACCAACTTTGCGTTTTCTTGTGCTTTTTCAACCCCTTCAACTCATTCTTCAAGGTCCGAATCTCTTCTTTTAAGTGTTTAACATCATTGGCATCTTGCTTCTTGACATGTGCCAAATCATACAGAGAGATTCAACACGCTTGGCTAACTTTGTACACAAAACCATCAATTCCAATTGTTGCCCATTGCCTCATCACTTCCAACCTGTGTTACTGTTGGGAGAGGTGAATCATGGGGCAAAGGCTCGATTCCTCCCTAGTTGGACTAGGTTAAAGTCTAGAACCACCACCGCTTGTTCCTAGACCAAAAGGTTCGAAACTTGTTGTGTTGTCATAAGAGAAGTTGGTTGTTTAGACCTTCTCTCATAGGTATTAAGCGGTGGAGTATAATCAATGTTTGGAACATTAATTATGGGTGTGTTTTGTTCAGTTGTAATCTTAGCAAGCATTTGAGGAAGGAGAGGTGTAAAAATCATATTGCCATCTTTGTTCAAATTTTGAAAAACTTTAGGCTTTAGGCAACTGATTTTATAAACATTAGTATGGGGTTGCAGTTGAAACTCATTTAGCACTGCTTGCACAAACCTTGGATACATTAAAATTTTGTTTTACTCGTACATTGCCTTTTATACTTGTAAAATATAATTTGACCGCTTAAAAATCTTATCAGTGACTAGACAAACCAAAGGATAAGCCATGGTTGAACTAAATTTCTCATAAGATGTTTTCTTTGGACTGAGACAATGTAACAGAGTATGAATCAAAAAACTCCATTGAGGATAAAAACCACTCTTTTTGAAACTATCCTTTTTGTCAGTGGTATCATACCCCATGGATGATAAAGTATCATGAATTTCAGCATAGGTAATGTGATGAGACCATTGAGATCACCCAATTGGAGTACCCTCCTCAAGGATGCCTCAGTAACATCAATAGTTACCCCATCCACAGTGGCTCTTAGAGCATCCATCGTTTCATGTGTATCTCGAATCTCAATTGTTATGGACTTAGCGAAAGTCCAAAACTGCTTGATTTGAGAGATATAGATTGTGGGATTTAAAAGCAAAGCATAACTTATATGTGTGGTATGGAGAAAGTCCACAACTCGATGAAAACAAGGCCACTCTTCTCTTTAGACTTTTGTAGGTAGGCCACTAGGTTGTGCTCATCTGCAAATTTTAAAGGTGCCATAGAAACTTTTGATGAAAAACGATATTATGTCGGTAAGAATTGAAAGAATAACTAGCCAATTGAGAGAGAAGATATATAGGGTTAGGGTTTAGAATTATTGCAAGAAAAATTATCTTTAGAAAGTATTTATCACAATATGAAAAGAAGATAATTTCCTTAAAATTTTAACCCTATATATATATGGAAATCGGTGGTTACTTTCAACGGCTAGTAAAAAAACAAGTTCTTGACACAATCGGTTGTAACGGCTAGAACAACGATGGTAAAATAACAATGTCGGTGGAAACTGTGAACTAGCGATGGTAATTTTTCACAAAAATTTCAAAGAGCGATGGTAAATACAATCATATGAAAACAAGACTCCTCTTATCATAGTTTTAGCAAACTACCAACTATCAACGGATTTGATATGTCTTTACCATGAGCCATTTGCTATGGACTAGCCAACTCTTAATCATAAAGAATATGGTGAGTTAATAACCATATAGTTTTGGTAAACTATCAACCATAAACGGATTTGTCAAGTCTTTACCGAGGCGTTTGCTCGGACTAGTTGATTCTTATGTGGATTAGATATGGTGAATCAATAACCATTTGTTGTGTATCTCAGATATACACCTTTTAAAATCAACTGCCATCTAAGCTTGGTTATGTATCTGTAAAAGATAGGAATAACCAACTTGTTATTAACCAAAGTTACCTTTAACCAAACCATTACCCAAGTAAAATATCTTCCAAAGTCAACTCGATAATATCTATATTTACTCCTTAACCTACCAAAATAGGAAAAAGTAAATATACTCATTAATTAACCCTTTCAACTGACTTTGTCTATATAAGGAGGCTTGGCTTTTTTTAATCTTCATCAAAGCACATTCAAACATAATATCCCTAAAATAATCATGAGCAATCCTTCCAACACCATCGACATCTCCTCCGATTCGGAAGAAGAATATGTGATCGAGTCGAGACTTCCTCGAAGCATCGGGATGGGATGGATACTTCCAAAGACATGGGTGGAAGCACTTCATCCAAGAAGTATACAAAGGAGACCGCAGCGTGTACTGCCGCAAAACACGCACCATCTCTTGAGTTTTACTCCATCTCATCAGATGATGATGAGACGAATGATGAAACCTATTCCATGGCCAAAGATTTGCCAAAAGCTCTTTCAAAAGCACTGGAAACAGCTATCTCCAATATGAAGCAGATATCCATCCCAACAAAACCTGCAATACTAGCAAAGCCTCCTCCACAAGTTCTTGGTCTTCCATGTCCAAGAATGCAATCCACCTTTGAGAACAAAAGGAAAAGAGCACAGAAAAACAAGCATGACTATGTGGGCAAAGGAAAATCACAAAGCACCCAAACCTTTTGAAGCTTGAATTGGAGCAGCTCTTCTTGCATTGCTTCTACCCAACTTTCATCTTCAAGTGCCTTGTAAACATTCTTTGGCTCCATTTGTGACAGAAAACACATAAAGAGACATTCATTCTTGCCTTCCTGAATCTTAGATTCATATATTTTACTAATGAATCCATGAACATCAGGTAGCTTTGTTTGTCTTCTAGTCTTCACAGGTGAATAGACATCCCCAATCACATTTTCAAGAGGATGTGATTTATGAATAGAAGTGTGGGAGTCCGAGGAACGCAATCTCACTTGGCATATTTGAGATTTCAAGATCATTGGCTTGAGCTTCCTCAGAATCGGTTGTAATTTCCACTTACGGTGTTGCGGTGGAAACATTTTGCCTATCGATGGAATCAATTTCCATTGCTTTTAGAATTTTCAAGATTCAAGTTGCTACTTCCTTCCTTTTCCAAATCACTAGAAGGGTGAGCATCTTGATTTTGGTATATCATCATTATCTGCTAGTCCCAAAGAGGTAGATGAATTCATCTTGATCATCTGCATGATCCTTGCTTGGTTCATCATCATCAAAAACTCTTACGAACTCGCAAAATCAAAGAAGATGTTCCTCAGAAACAGGCACATAATTCATAGTATTTGTTAGAGTATCAAGATCAAACGACCTTTGGACCAGGTTCCTTTGAGATTAACTTTGTTTTCCAGGAACTCCACATGCAAATTCTCTTCAATCTTTTGGGTTCTTAAGTTGAATACTCTAAAAGCTTTGCTAACCATAGAATACCCAACAAAATACCCTTCATCAGATTTTTCATCAAACTTGCCCAGATAATCTATGGTATTGAGAATAGATACATGACATCCAAATGGTCTTATGAAGTCAAGGATAGGTGGTCTACCCCTAAGTAATTCATAAGGTGTCTTGTTCTTTGTCTTTACCACTAAAACCCTGTTTTGCACATAGCATGCAATGTTAACTGCTTCATCCCAAAAGTGATTGGCAATTTAGAATCGCCAACATAGTTCTAGCGACCTCTATCGATGTCTGTTCCTCCTTTCGGCAACACCATTTTGTTGAGGAGTTCTAGCAACACTAAATTCTCTTTTAATACCTTTATCTCTACAAAATCATCCATAACTCTATTCTTGAATTACATCCCATTGTCACACCTAATGATTTTAACTTTCATATCATATTGGTTTTCTACTTACGTGATAAAGATCTTGAGGATGCTTGTTGTTTCATCCTTGGTTCCAAGAAAGAAAACCCATGTAAACTGCTAAAATCATCGATTACCACTAGACAATATTTCAGAGATTCAAGATGCTCACTGATGTAGGACCAAATAAGTCCATATGTAACATTTGAAGTGGGTGAGCAATAGAGTTAACCAACTTTGACCTGCAAGAAGCTCTGTGTTGTTTGCCTTTAAGACAAGCCACACAGGTTTGATCATTTTCAAATCTTTTATGAGGTAAACCTCTCACCAAACCATCTTTGACAATCTTGTTAATGGTTTTGAAGTTAAGATGACCAAGTCTTCTATGCCATAACATGGATTCATCCACTGTGGCCTTTGCAAGCAAGCAAGCATAATCATCTTTAGCTACAATGTTGTTCATATCAAAGCTATAGAGATTGACTTTTCTAGGAATTTTAAGAAGAATCTGACTTTCATCAGGCATATTAAAATCCTTAGAGAGAACAAAGCACATATCTTTGGTAAAAAGAACATTGTTCATCTTGTCACACATTTGTGACACACTAAAAAGATTGTACTTTAGCTCTTTTACATAGTACACAAGTTCAAAGTCCAAGTTACCAATTTTGATAACTCCTTTACCATAACTTTTCCATTTACTCCACCTCCAAAGCGACATCTTGTCCATCATAATGCTCAAAATCGAAAGATAGGACTTGTTGCCATCATGTGCCTTGAACACCCACTATCTCATATATCCTTGATCCGATCTTTTGTCGTTGGATGTTCCTGCACATAAGAGTAAAGAGTTAGTTTCTTTTGGGGACCCAAGCCATGATTGACTTGGATCCGCCTCGTGTATCAATATAGTTAAATCTATCAAAGGTCATTGATACACCATTGGGATTGGTTGTAGAGGTATTTCCTTTAGGTTTCCATTCCCAATGTCTTTGAGGCCTTCACAAGATTGCCCATTGCCCATGTCCCCCTTTTCTTGTTTACAACCCTTGCAATGGTAACTTTTGAATGAGCAGTGGAAACTGCTGGTTTCTTTTTAGGCACACACTGTTGGTTATAATGAACCTTTTTAGCTTGAAAAGTTCCTTTCCCTGTTTGTGCAGATTTTGCAAAAGTTGTTTTAGACTTTGCACTTTTAACAGGTGACTTAGGGTGAGCAGTGTTAACAGTTTTTGCAGTGGCTAAAGTTTTGAAACCACTTCTTAGTTGAACGTACTGCTCTTGGGACCATTTTGCAATGTGAATTAGGGTGTACTTTATTTTGAAACATGTTAGAATTCACCCTTTTATTCCTATGGACTTCCCTTCTCCCAACATGGTAGTCACAATAAGCATGTAAATGATCAAAACTACCACAAATATAGCATGCCTTATTGTACATCACAAAATCACTACCTAGTTGTTGAGATTTAACATGATTCCAACTCCTCTGGTTACCCCTAGGAGTCAGAGGCTTGTTCTATACATCTCGGCATACCTTATAGTTGATCTAGGTTTATTAACTAGTTTCCTAGGTTCCTCTGTAATGTAATTAACAACTTTTGGGATAGAAGTCTCTACATTCTTATTAACATTCTCATCAACAACAGATGAGTCACTAGCACTCTCAAAAACATCATTATTCTGCTTAATCTCTTCCTCACATTTCACCATTGTGTCCTTTAAAGGACCATATTCACGTTCAAGGTCCTGAAACTATTCTAAGCATGTATGAGCTAAATCTATACCTGGAGGTGATGGAACACCTCTTAGTGGTGGAGGCACAGTGTTATAACCCATACCAGACTTAACTTTACTATATATTTGAGCATTCCAAATTTTATCAATTGACTTAGACTGATGATAACATGTGTCTAAAGTTAAATTGACATTTTCATTTTTCTTTTGAAGTTTTTCAAACTCCTTTTGGTATGCTTCATTCACGGTGTTGTATGTTCTACCTCTCTTCTAAGAAGAATCATATCATCATTATATTTTGACTTATTTTCACGATAGTGCTCTATTTGCTTTTCTAATCTCGCCATGGCTCTCCTAAGATTAGACACAATATAATTAGCGTGATATAACTCTTGTCTTTCATTAGAATATAAATCATTAAGCCTTTCAACTTCTTTAGCAACCTACATGTTTTAGAACAACTTTCAAAGTTTTGTACCTCAGTCGAGAAAGCCATGAGAGCAAATTCGGTAACAACAAGAGCGACATCTCGAATGTTCTTCTTCTTGTTCATCGACCATGAAACTCCAATCATAGCTCACACCATCAATAGCCAACATTGCCTTTGGTTCTTCCACAGTTGGTTCCTTCTTTTGATTGTACCAAGTTGACATGTTGTCCTTGGTCTTTGGTCTTCTACATTCTCTAGCAAAATGTCCAAACTTGTGGCAGTTAAAGCACTCCACTTTCTTCTTATCAAAGCCTGCAGTTTCATTCCTATTGATGTGGATAGGCTTGCCAGTCTTCTTGTATAATTTCCTAGCCCTCATGCTAAGAAGAGCTATTTGCCATTTTATATCCATCTCCTCCAAGTCATCTTCATCAATTTGCTCTATGTCTTCATGAGTTAAGACAGAGCCATCAACTTGTGTGGATATGAAAGAATAAAAAGTAGGATCTCCAATACTAGCAACCTTCTTCTTTGAACTGCGGTGGTAACATTAACATTACCGGTGGAAACTTTAGAACCGATGTGGCAACATCATCATCATCGTCATCTTGAGCATCACCGCAGCAGAGGTTGACAATAATGCCAAGCTACTAGAGCTTGTACCAAGTTTCCACGCTTCTTCAACCTTTGATCAATAAGTTTGAAGTTGTTGTAAAGGTCATTGAGCTTCATTGTTTCTATGTCGATTTGTTTTCCCAAACGGTAACATTGGTTTGAAACTACGAAGGCAAACTTCTTAGAAACTTCAAATTGAGGTCTTCCTTTTCTACCTCAATGCCAAACACGATCGGTTGTGTAACAATCTTCGGAGTTTGGTGAAGATGCTATCAAGTGAGTCATTGCTTGAAGCGAGAGAAGTTTTCATAACTTTGCTTCAACAATGTCTTTTGTGTCTTCTTTGTGGCATCATTACCACCAAACACCGAGCAAATATCTTCAAACAGTTCTTTAGCGGTCTTGTGCTTCTTTGAATGCAATGATCGATCTCTAGGAAGAGTCATCGACAACAAGCTTCTAGCCTTAAGATCATTCTTCCCCGCAAGCTTTTTCAACACTAGATTCGAGCACGAAACTTTCACAACATCTATGTCACCAACCTTCACGAGACTAGTCACGAGTGGAAAGAATCACCAGTTTGAATGATCTCCCAAAGAGCATAGTCCCGAATGAGAAAATATTGCTCAATCAAGATCCTCCACATCTCAAACTCATTTAGTTTGAGCTTAGGTAGCCTTGGTGTAGAAGAGTTTAACCGGTTGTTTTCCATCTCCATTGAATTGAGTGAGTAGGTTAAGCTTATTCCTTGGATCTTCTAAAACAAAATATCGAACCTTTGCTCGATACCACTTGATGGATCACACACACCTTGTGTCAATGATATTTGTATGATATTATTAAGCACGCGGAATTTACTTAGTAATACTTAGAAGATGGATTGTATGACGTATTGTATGTAAACACAGATTAAACACAAAACTTAAGCTCCAATATTATTAATGAATAATACGAGTGATCTTGCTTATCACTAGGGTTACACCTTGAAGCCTTTGTGAGTAATACATAGGTAATTAGACAAGTACCTAAGACAATGACCTAGAACCTCCTTTTATACAACAAGGTGTCCTTTACAAGATAAGTATAAAGCTAACATTATAGAATATACACGAAATCTATTCTATACTTATCTAGACGCGTTCATCTAAACATTATCTAATAGCAGTGGTAATAATGTACCAAGCGGTGGTGTCGTTTCCACCGCTAGTGTTAATCCGGCGGTGTAAACCACAACTATCCGTGGTAACGGATTATTCCCAACAATATCTCAACTTTCTCCTTCAATTCCAACTCAAAGACTAATCTCCACTAGCACTCTAGCATATCCTAGTCTTCCGGTTCCTTCATTACACATTTTAGTAGTTGTTTGATCCATAATCAAAGGTTTTCCTAAACCACTAGTCATATTATCAGTGCTCAATGCAGGACTAGATGAATTAACAGCACACATATTCACTTGCTCATTACATTCAACATTAGGATTAGGATTTGCAGTACTTACAGTATTTGGGAATACAACACTCAAAGATGGAAACTCCTCAATTACCTTTCCCCATTATTGATTTGAGATACAGGACCCTCATTATTACCATTCTTTTCCTCAATCCCTTGCTGAACTTCCTTTTCCCCAATTAAGCCCCCAGAATCATCCCTTGAATCCCTAACTTCTTCATTCTTTTCATTATCACCATGACTGTGCTTATTTTGACTCAATTTTCCAATTAGAAGTGGGTCCATGTAAATAATCGATACCTTGCAAACAACAACGCTCCTTCCCCATATGGAGTTGGAACCCAAAGGTAATCGTTGAGTGAACTATCTTCTTTGTGTTAGTTAACCTAAGCCGCACCCTTCTCATTGGGTGGGGCTCGGCCTCCGAACCGTCGTGGGACGAAGTTTACGCCTCATCTGACTCGGGCGAAACCCGGGAAGTTTAGGAGAGATGGAGAGAGCCGGTGACGGTCGGGGCCGTAATTTTGTTTGTCTTGTAGAAGATCGCTTCTTGTTCGACATTGCAGAACTAAGAAACTATCAAAAATACTAGAACGAGTTTTCATTTTGGCGCCAAAATCAGAAAACTCAAAAACAAATGAAAAACAAAATTCAACCGGATAGAACGATGCGGAATGTAATTCTGACTCTAATGTATGGATTAGAAATGAAAATTAGACCAGAAATGACGTGTAATTGAATGAATTGAAGGTTTTTTTATGGCGGGATTTGGCGGGAAAAAGAGGGAGTTTGTTAGAGGAGAGAGAAAGGATCTAGATTGATTGTTGTATCCTCAAAACAGTCGCACCAATTCAAGTGAAATTCTATTTTAGGATACTGCTAATAGCATGTCTCAATCACGTTGTTATAATCTTTCGATTTCCGTATTAAACATTTAGTATTACGATTTGTAAATTCCTAACAATCTAAAACGGAATTTTCAAAGATGGATCAAGCGGTGCAGATACCGCATGTAGAAAAACCTGAAAAGTTCAAAGGGTTTGATTTTCGTCGTTGGCAATAAAAGATGTTGTTTTATTTGACAATGTTGCATGTGCCGAATGTTCTCACGGATCTTGAACCAACAGATCGGTATGTGGAAGGACAAAATGTTCCTACTGAGGTACAAATGGCAGAATATGAAAGAGCCGCCTCACTTTGGAATCATAATAAATATAATTGCACAATTATCTTCTGAATGCTTTGGATGATTCCTTGTATGATACTTAAGTTTTGGATGATTCCTTTTTAGCACTAGAATAGTACAAATTTTTAGTGACCACATTGGAGATGCTTTAAGAGCATCTCCAATATTAGAGTCATATGTACTTTTTGCACTAAGATAGTGCAAAATGTATAAAAAATTTTCTCTAATATTGACACTAAACATCTCATCATTTTAGTGCAATGGATAGTAAACAAGTAAAAAGCATCAAGTTTAGTGCAGTACTATTCACTGCACTAAACACTATTCATTTATTTAAAAACTCGTTATTTTTACTAATCATTTAATATATAATACAAATAACTAATACTAATTGATATAAAGCATATTTGTCGTTTCTCATCAACGCCGTTAAAATGAACCCGATATTTATATATTATGTCGGACCCTAACCCAAAACAAACTCCAACTAATAGAAGAAAAAAAACATAAAAACGTAATTAACTCAAAAAATATAGTGTTTTTGGGCTCGAAAGTTCTATAAACCACTGAAGGCATTTACCACAACTTTCTCATTGCTGCAAGCTTCGATTTCCCTGGTCCCGGGGCTGAAACGGAACCCCGTAGCCCAAGTTATACTAGTTTTAATAGATTATTATATCATTCAGGCATTTATAAAGGTATAATACACTCATATATGACTAAAACTTTTAAAAACGATTGATATTATCCTTACAATGATTATAATACTGCATTTGGTTTTACTAAAGGCTAAACCTTAAAGCATAAAAATTTATTTTTTTGACGCATAGGTCTGAAATAGTAACATTCTTAAGGCAATGATTGATAGTGTTGCCAAATATTTTACAAACATTACACCTAGGTGGTTTCCACTCGTATTCAAACCGCACCATTTCTTTGGTGAATCCCGAACCATCAGGTAATGGTATAGCCTTAGTAATACTCTCCTTTAGCACTTCATTAGTGTTATGCCCGTGCCCAATTTGACCAAAAATTAAAACTTTTGACTTGACTATAATGGACCGTCTATTAATACTTAACAAATTGATAAAAATCTATAACAAGCCATCCATTGAAACTATTTTTAGATGAAAGTATACTCATAGATCTTTAAAATGACGGGTGGCACGAACTCTAACGACTTACGGTTTATTTTGTACAAAATAAACAAAACGGCAAAAATATGTCAAAAGTCAAAATTCTTATCTGAGCATAGATCTGGATCTATAATCAGGAAAGAAACTCTTTGAAATCAACTTTCTCTCCTGAGCATAGATATGGAAAGAAACTCTTTGAAATCAACTTTCTGGGCTAAGCTTAGATCTTAAGATCTATGCTCAGAAAGAACCTTTTAAACTTAAATTTTTTGGATTGAGAATAGATCTTAAGATCTATGCTCGAGAGAAGAACTTTTCATAATTTCGGAAAACTAACTTCCCGAACACGACTCTACATGAAGACTTCCGAAATCATTTACACATCATAAAACTCCATCTTCATAATACTCTTAGTCTCAATGATTCACGAAATGTACTTTATAAGTATCACGGTGTCTTTGCCAAAACACCCGTTTGACCCATTTTCAATATAACTTTAACATACATTAAAACACATAAATTGACTCTTAACCATTACAAAGACTTGACACTATAAACATTAAACCTTTATGACTCTTGGGGATAACCTTGTCATGAGCTCGGCATCTAAACTAAGCTCTAACATACAAACCCAATGCTTCTAATCCTTGCTTCCAATATCTTAATCTCCTTACCATATGCTTTATCCTTATTCTCATGAACCTACAAAATATGGTAAACATTTATAACGTAAGCGAAACGCTTAGTAAGAAACTAGATTAATACATGGTTAATATTTCAATTCACATAAGATACATCATGAACACTTGAATCACATAACTCAATAAGCCATTAATCTCATACCCATTTACCATAGCAAAGCATACTATAACACATATCAATCACAAAACATACCTTAATCCTTTCATGATCATGAACTATTACTTGTACCATTTTCACTAACCAAGCTTTCTAATTAACCAACTTATCAATCCAAATACATAATTCCTATAACACATAACATGAGAATATTCATACTAAGCACATATTAATCATAGTTACTTACCTTAGCAATCCAAGCTAAGCAATACCAACCATAATCACCATCATCAACCACTTCTTCACATCATATGTTAAATCATCATAACCATAATCACTTAAAACATGAACAATTAACTATAGCAATGATTTACCACAACCTTGGCTCACATCTTAACACTTCTAATTATCATATCATCATATATTGATCATGATAATTATCCCATAAAATTTACTATCTTTAATTCAATAAAACTTATTCCACAATCACTATAATTCTTTAATTTGCTTTAAATCATCTTTTACCCAAATTTCAAATTTAGGGTTCATAAAACCTAGCTTCTCAATTAACCTAAATTTACCCCATGTGTTAGTCAAAAAAACCCTAAAGTTCTCTCCCCTCTAGGGGCGATTTCAGCCACCTCTATCCCTTCACTTCCGATCACATAACCATCATCAATCCGCCTCTCTTTCCCTCTATTTTGAAGGATATGCAATCGGATTTGATGTGTTGTTGATTTCTGGATAGAGGTGTATTGACTTTTTCCTGAAATCGTCCTTATCTTCTGGTGATTTTAACCCTAAATCGTTTTTTAGGGTTTCGGTCACATATTGGTTTTTAAATCGATCCCTTTATCTGACCGTCATGGGTTGGTTTAATTTAACTACTTATAATACAAAGGGCCGATTGGGTGTTTATTCCCTAAACGATTAATAACCTTAAACGATTTTGGGTGATTCTGAGGGTCTTTAACCCTAAATGATTACTTTTATTTTTTTCAATCGGTTTAGGGTTCTGTGGGTTCTGGTATGATCGTAAAGGCTACATGGTATTAATTTTCTACGATCTGCTTGATTGGTAAAGCGTGGCATGTTCATGATTTTGAACCCAGTCGGTTTTCATTGATTGACTATATTTAACATGGTGCGTTTTGGATTGTGTTGTTACTATACGCTCATGCTTATGGAACCCTTTTTAGGGTTTCGATTTTCTTAATGGTTTAATGATTGATGGTGCTGCGGCTGTTCGTTATTATGTATGGTAGCCCTTATTAGGGCTTGGTTGTTGGCTGCGAGTTCTTGATCAGATGGTTGTTACCGGTATGTGGGTTTTGGGAGAGATGGAAGTCACATTGGCTGGTCGTTTCTGCTTGCTATATTCTCAATCACTTTTTGCGGCAGATTTGATCGTGTTTTGGAAGGTAGGGTTGGTAAACTCTACTGCTGCTAGTTCTATGGCGTGATAGGTCTGTTTGGGACATCTTCATGTCGTTGATGGAAGTTAAGTTGTGGGGGCTCTTGTTCAAAACCTCAATCATACAATCATGGATCATCATTCTCATTCAATTTGGGTCTTGTGTTTGTATGTGATGGAAGTTAATCATATTTCATTCGTTAATTGGTCATCATGCTTGGTACTTGATAGTGATCGGTTTTGCATCTAAACATGCACCGTTGGAGCAAGTTTGTGCTTGCTGCTCTATCCGTGGTTTTAGAGTCTCTCACCAACCGTTGTGTGAAATTTGTGTACTGATTCTCAAATTTGATGATCCATGAGTGGGCAAGTTGGAGGTTTATCCATGGAAGATTGATGGTAGTTCTATGATGGCTATGTTCTTGGTGCTACATTAGTGAATCATGTTTAATTCCTATTTTTATTCACTTGTATAGTCATTGTAGGTGGTAAGTAGTATTATGTAAGTTATAAGAATGGCGTATCATTCTTATATAAGAGTCTGTAAGTGTCTGAGAATTTGAGATGAGGGAAGTCACCCTCATCCTTTGTACTTCAATGTTTTTGGCGTAATATATTTTACCAGGGTGAATTAACCCTTTTACCAAAAAAAAAACCTAGCTTCTCAATTCCCCAATAAATTCAAGATGGAGGTTACTTACTTGAAAGGATGATAAGTATAGACTTAATCCTTGATTTGGAACTCAATCCTTCATCAATTTGATCATCATAGTAACATTGTTTTTCCTCCTATTTTCTTTCTCTCTAAACCGACATACACACACAACTTAGGAAAATGATAGAAATCTAGAAAACTTGGGAATTTCTAGATTTAGCTTTCTTCACCTTAAAGTTATTCACCACTCAACACCTTTGGTCCTCAAGTCCATTTGCTTATAATTTGGTCATAATAACTTTATAACATATTAAACACTTGTCAACCTTAGTCTCAAGTATGTTTCTCTTATATTTGTGTCACACCAATATTTCTATAACCATATTACACTTTCTTGACTATTAGTCTGACTTCACTTAGCATTCGTTAGCTAACCATTCATATCGAATCTCCCGACTCATAAAAGTCTTAGTCAATTTTATCTAGAGTCATACCCGTTTGAAAACAGGTTTCGGGTGTAACAATTAGCATGAACTTCAATCAAACAGCAAGCAAAATTACTTCGTTCCCAAGATTCCATGCACATCGTGCTAGTAAGGGAGTCGAGCATTATTGGCTTACCTAGTTTTGTCGTGATAAGGCTAAGGATATCCTCCAAAAACAAAGCCAAAGGAACATCATGAAGCTTAACCCACACCGGAACGTGGCTAAGATCCTCCTTCAATAAATTGGTGTTCATCGTCCAAGTTTTAAGGATGATTGGAATGTTTCACATCATCCATGGGCCTTCTTCAAGTACATCTTTGAGGCCTTTTTTAGTATCAAATTTGAAAAAGAAGAACCCCTTGGAGTTCATTATTACATTGCAAATTCCAAACTTTGCCCATGCATTCCGAACATAATACTCCACAATCGAAAATGCAAGCCGTTTACCAATAAAGTATCCATATTAGATGCTTCCAAACCGATTACTAATCTCTTGACCACCTTGACTGGGATTGAAAGCTCCACACCATCGCATATATTTTGAGTTTCCAAAGCACGAAAATTAGCTTTGGAATCTCAAGCTTTAGGAATTGTTGCACTTGCATACGAAACCGGTTCCTTAGCAATGCGTGGCTCAGTTACAACCTTAGCATTTGGCGTATAGTACTTATTCTACTAAACATAAATATCTCTCATCGTCTAACATTCTACTACTTGACACATTCATACGCATAATAAAATGCGAGGACCATTTTGAATTGGATTTCATACCACACCAACTTTTGTATGACAGAAACTATAATAAAACGAATGCTCCATATTCTCGAGGTGAAAATAGAAAGTATAAAAGTTTTAAGTTTAAAAATAGACACAGTTTATTACTTTAGGACATCAAATAATTAATCTATAGGAAATCATTAGACTATAGCTACCATTAATATTTATAGCATGTCAATACCACTTTTGATCGATTATTATCGTTGCAACAATTACAACATACTGTAATACTATTAAATGTATAAGTTAACTGCTACGGAGTAAATTCTATGGACATATTTGTCCTATATCTCTCATAAAACTCTGGCTGCATGCATGATTCCACGTGATAATGTAACCATTATTAAGAATAAAAGGCCAAATATGGAAATGTCACATCTTGGGTCACTGAAGGATCACAATTCTTATAATGGGTCCTGATGCACTTGATATGGTTGGATGTTTAAGCATTAAAATGAAGCCATTCAGATTGGTGATGGTGATGAATTGTGTTATTGGCCATTGATGGTAATTTTGATAACCATTTTTGGTAAGGAAGACTATTGTATACGGTGGGAGTTAGTGCATCGTATCCCTTCTCAACAAATAAAAAAATTGGTTGACCATTTTGTTTTCTCAAGCATATTTGGCCCCACCAAACTACTTTTCAAAGTGACTACAAAATATTAACTAAAATAATACTACTTGTACTAACAAAACATATGCTCGTATGATATTGTGAATTTGTGATCGAATAAGATATAAATAAGTAGCAAAAATCATAAGAGAAGAAAAGTTCACACATGGTTGAGAAGTAGTATGCCCGGTTCACCAGATTATACCATTGTAGGGCCAAATTATAATCAAAAGAAGAGTTTCATGATCTTGGCTCAGAAGGAATGCTAGCTATATGTTTGTCTCAATTCCACATTAATATAATTTCTTACGGTTTTATTTACGGCAATTTTATAAACACCAATCTAGCAAGAAGTTAGAAAGAAAGAACAAATTACAGAAAAGGTCAACAGAGTTCGGGTATCAAAGCACTTGATCCAACTAAAAGAAAGTTCTAATTAGGTCTATTAATTGCTAATCCATAAATTTCTTATGTGACAACTAACTACTTTTTGACAAGTGTTTTTCGATCTCCTGAGAAGCATATAACAACCTAATTATTGAAACTGGTCATATATGTAGTACAACTAAATATATAATTTATGCATCTTCATAACTCGAGCCAAATTAGGGTATACAAATCTCTTGGCAACTTACAAAAATATATATGTATATGTTTATGTATATTTTAACACACAAGCTTTCTGTTGCCTGTTTATAATACTTGTTTAGGAGTAGCAATTGACATATATGCAGAATATATAGCAACTTACAATAATTAATTAAAATGCTCACATATTTAGTCACATGTTCCTTACATTAATAAACCATATCTAGTTTTATCATACAAATCTTATATATGGGTCATTCTCTTAAAAGGTAATAATTATATTATTCAGCTTTATAGAATCATAAGAGCTTTCGATTACATTTTTTTCGGGATCTAACTTTTGAAACTAGTGATTAATCCCCTTTGGATGTAACTTATTAAGTCTAATCATATCGTTTTTACGGGTAAACCATTATTTGGTTAATTTTGTGAAAAGTAGGATATAACTTTGTTTTCCGTTTTGGTGTAGAAACCAATCAAATCAGATTTCATATTACGGTTTTATTTAATCATTTGTGGCGAACGACACTGTCATATGTTAGTATGCATATTAGATATAGTTTAGGAGGTAAAGTGAATGTTTAGCACTTGTTTTGGAGAATTTAAGAGATGAAATCGGTTCCCACGCATTATGTAAGCATAGACAACTTCCTAGGTCTCAAGCATTCGTTTGTCTACTTTTCTCTTCTAATTTGTGGCAGCCAAGTTCAACTCTTTTTAGGGTTATTTTCTTCCTCATCTCTACAAAAGGAGGTGAGGAGGGAGGGGTAATTGTACCGACTTATTTTTTTCAATGCTAACATTTGGTTAGCATATCATCTTGTTGTGGAAAACTAGAATGAAGTTGAACACTACATAGTTTTTTCCATTTTAAAATTGTAGTTTCGAAACTTTATATGAATTCAAACAATGATAATGTATAAGATGAAATGCACAACAATGTATAAATATAAAATGCACAACAATGTCATTATTAAAACCTAGAAGATCATTAAATAGAAACAACATTTTCTAGACGATTATTTGTATTAGCACTTGTGTATAGTTCTTCTCTGTCGATTACATAATCTATTTGCGTGTGTTTTCTTCATTCGTTCTCGACGTAATTTCGCATTCGTAGCATACAAGTTTGTAGGTCGATTACCAACAGACACATTAAACACACATTAACATTGACATTGTGTGTTGTTATATCATCTAAACCCAACATGTCTAAAAAGGCACTATTTGTTTTGAAATTGTGTGTTGTTATATCATCTAACCCAACATGTCTGTTTTGATTATGATATCTACTACGCTTAACTTGACTAAGATTACATGATTCAAGATAAGCCTAAGAAACGACAAAAACTCATCCATATAAAGTATGAATTTGCTGATAATTAAGAGAAATTGATGGATTAACCAATTACTACCAAATTAGAGCTAAAGGGTCAATAATAAACGACATAGAACTTGTACATCATGACCCCGCAATCATCAATGTTCGCTGTGGTTTCGAAAGAGAGGTCCAAAGTTACATTACAAGTTAAGATTGGTGTTATAAGTTGTAATTCAACAATTAATCTCTAAAAAAGTCTGAAAGATATTCCTTCGCTATATTACTTTGAGGACTCGTTTCCTCTAAAAGCTTCGTGAAAGGGTTAAACTTGACATCGAACATTTGAGATACTAGTACCGTATTCTCTTTAACTCCAACTTTCTAGGAAAGACACTCTTAGCGAATTAGTGGTTAAACCTGCATGGTATTCTTGGATTCTAACAGAGGGTTGGAAACTTTAATTCCAATTCGAATGAGTGAATCTTTGATCTTAAGCTAATCTGTACAAATTCTATGTTAATCATTTTTTTCATATTAGTTTTTGCTAGTTGTTGAATAAATATAATAGAATAGCGTTCATTAAAAAACCAATATCTTTAACTATTGGTTTTATGCTGTGATTCAAAAGTCACTTGGATAGCACTAACTTTTGGCGTTAACAAATGATGAAACAAACAAATCTTTTAACATAATTTAAAACTATTTAAGTCGTTCAAAAACAAAATGCTCCTTATGGAAAAGAAGTACTGTAGTGGCCCTTGCTATATAAGAAGACAAAAGAAGGACCCAAATATAATTAAGGAGAAGAAACAACTCATGCTAGCTCCTACTACCACAAAGAAATATTGCTTACGAAATATTGACTTTATCATATAGATGTCGTGCTGACTTTTTCTTGCTAGCTAGCTCATCATCGTATGCATTGTTCTTAGTTCTAACAAAAAAAGAGATGGGACATGGAGGAGGCCATACATGTTGCAACAAGCAAAAAGTGAAAAGAGGTTTATGGTCACCTGAAGAAGATGAGAAACTCATTAACTACATCACTTCTCATGGTCATGGCTTCTGGAGTTCGGTTCCTAAGCTTGCTGGTCTTTCTCTATCTCTTTCTTTAAAAAAATTATTCACATAAATTGTAACAAAATGTGTTAAGATCATTTTTACAAACGGTTAGAGGGTTTTCCGTGGTTAGGTTAGAGTCTTAATTGGACTCATATGTACACGGCTTAACCAATGTGTCCCGTGACCATTTCTGAGCTAGCTTCCATGACTGCTTAAAGTGTACTTAGTCAGGTTTAAACCATATATAACTCTGGTCAACAGATTAGGTGTCTAATTACATACCACTAGACCATTTGGTTGTGGTTTGTCATCTTATTTGGTTATAAGTTAATGTAAACCTATGTATCGATCTAGATGTGTGTGTGTGTGTGTGTGTGAAGATATATTCTCATTGATCTCCCTCCTTGACATGAAAAGCTGAATCTTTCACTCGTCATGCACATATATCTTAGCTTTTACAAAAGTATGTCCTTTCGTGTGTGCGTGTGAAAGTAATATCAGATCGATATTAGGGATTTTTATCCTTGTGTTTATTTGTGATTGTGTGTGTTTTGAAAATCATTAACTCGTCAATCTTTACGTATTATATTGAAGTAGGGCTCCAAAGATGTGGCAAAAGTTGCAGATTGAGATGGATTAATTATTTACATCCGGATTTAAAACGAGGAAGCCTTTCTTCTCAAGAAGCCAGTCTCATTGTCGACTTACACCAAATTCTTGGAAATAGGTATAACGAAAACAATTTTGAATTTTCGGATCTGGAGTATATTTTTGCTAATGTAGGTGTTCTAATTATCTTATATAAGTTTGCTTTGGATATACAGATGGGCGCAAATTGCAACACATTTACCAGGACGAACGGATAATGAGGTTAAGAACTTTTGGAATTCAAGCATCAAAAAGAAGCTTCTTGCTCATAGCCACTTATCTAGTCATCATCTTATTACCACTTTTCCCAACGATAAAACCACCGACATTCATGTTCAGTTAGGTGGTGACCATCGATATTATGATGGTCTATTTGATGCAAGCCCTATTGTGATAAGCCCGTATCAACCTCATATAATCCATGATCAAGATCACCATGTCCATGAACCACCAAGGGCCATTAGTCAACCACATGTGATCAATCTTGATAAATGCTTTGATGTTGATCCTAATCCTGATCTCCCTCCTCTTCCACAATCGTTTATTGTCAATTCTTCTTCAATATTTGATAACCAGTCTCCCACAATGGAGTTTTTAAACTCCGATGATCATAGTATCCTAAACCCGGAGGATTATGACCTCATCTTTGGCCAAAACTCGGATCATAATCCTTCCATAATCCCATTTAAGCTAGGTGACAAAACAAATAATATCGACTTGACAACATATATCATCCCACAAGCTATAAACTCACACGATTTAAACCCGTCTACAAGCTCTCAAACGGATTACCTAGAGGCGTTTGTGCCAAACTTTCCGTCCTCTTCATCCTCGCCCTCGCCATCGTCATCATTGGTGTTACCTGAATTTGTGGTTAGCAAGGTAAGTAGTATAATGTAACTAATCAATTAGTGTTAATATTGTGTTTCTAGACCAATAATGAGTGAACCTATGCTAGATTTAGGGTCTTAAATTCAGAAGGAACAATGCGATATCTCTGATGCTATTCAATTCCCGTATGAAAAAAGAAAACATATTTACTATTTCTTCACATGTTCTTGTATATGCTTCTGTATATGTTGTATATTTAATTTCACATTGATGATCATATGTATCTTTTATGGTACATACACGCAGCAAAACATATTTTGGTGTGTGTATGATAATGTTAAAAGTAGGTGTTGTACATTTCCTGTTTGATGCTAAATTAGATGCAAAGCGTAGAAAGAATGTCATGTGGTGATCAGAAGATTCAACTCAAACTTCATGTCTTTACTCCATACTACATGATTAATGCAAATTTCAACGACTTAGAGCAGTATCATAACACAAGTTAAGGTTTAACACACTGTTACGTTAGCGTCACATCAGCTTTAACCCTTCACTTTAACTCAACAAAAAAATACCTCTTATTATACAACCTTAACGCAACGTTAACTTGGGACGCGGTGTGGTAACTCACCCTTAACTTGGTAACTGATCACCCTTAACTTGGGTCCCTTAACGCTGCGTTGTGCCCTTAACATACCCACGTTAACACCTCCTTAACTTGGGATGCGGTGTGGTTAACTCACAGTTAACGTAGGAATGTTAAGGTTTAACTTGGGTGTTGTGTTACCACACCGAGTGCTCTGCCCTGAATGAATAAGAAATTGACGGAGAGGTAATTGCAAATTCTTATTCGAACGCATTGAAGCTAACAACATGTCGATTACACAGGGGTTGCTAGGCGAGGACAATGCCCTCTAACCTAAGTGGGCCTACCAGCGAAGCAACTAGTACTTGAGCGGGCGGGGAAGGGGGGTTTGGTTTCGTCAGAGCCTCGCATGACGAAGAGGCGGTTGTCGAGCATCTCCAACAAAACATATGCCTAGTTTATGTACATACAACACATAATAATAATAATAATAATAATAATAATAATAATAATAATAATAATAAGAGTTAATTACATAAATCGTCCTTGTGGTTTGGTCGAAATAACGAATTTTGTCCCTATACTTTTTTTAGGTCGTTTCGTCCACATGGTTTGCAAATCTTACAATTTTGTCCCTCGTCCAAAATGTCCGTTAAGTGTTTTGCACCGTTAGTCCTTCGTTAGTGCAGTCCGTTAAGTGTTTTGCACCGTTAGTCCTTATTTTTAAAATGTAGTTTTCCCAATTAGTCCTCCGTTAATAATAGTTATCGCCGGGTTTTACGTTTTGTCCGTTTTCATTCGTTTTATCCGTTTTCCCCGTTTTTCGTTTTATCCGTTTCCCGTTTTATCCGTTTTCCGTCCGTTTTAAATGCGTGATTACATGCTTTATCTGCTTTTTACGCTTTTGTCCGTTTTATCCGTTTTTCTTTTTTATCCAATTTATTGTTTTTACATTTTCAATCGTTTTCGCGTTTCTTTTACATTTTGTCGGTTTTTACATTTTTCCGTTTTTGCCGTTGTTTCGTTTTGTCATTTTTCTTACATTTTGTCCGTTTTTTATCCGTTTTGTCCGTTTCAAAAAAAAATTGAATAAAAATTTCAAAAAAATTTGAATAAAAAAATATTTTCAAATATGTTTTTTATAAATATGTCCGTTCTTTTCAAAATATTTGAAAAAAATATTTTGTTCAAAATTTTTTTGAAATTTTTATTCAATTTTTTTTAAATTTGATATTTTTTTTTCGAAATGTTTTTCCCAATTTTTTTTTGGAAAATTTTTTCCAATTTTTTTTGGAACAAATTTTAAATATATTGAAATAGACAAAATTTTTTTTTTTAAATTGGAAAAAAATTTCCAAAAAAAAATTGGAAAAAAATTTCAAAAAAAAATATCAAATTTAAAAAATTGAATAAAAATTTCAAAAAAAATTTGAATAAAAAATATTTTTCAAAATGTTTTTTGAAAAAAATTGAAAAATATTTTTTATTCAAATTTTTTTTGAAATTTTTATTCAAATTTTTTTGAAGCGGACTAAGCGGATAAAAACGGACAAAATGTAAGAAAATGCAGAAAAACGTAAAACAACGCGGCGGAAAAAATGTAAAAATCGATAAAATGTAAAAGCTGGAAACGATTGAAAATGTAAAAACAATAAATTGATAAAAACAGAAAACGGATAAAAGCGGACAAAAGCGAAAAGACGAAAAAGATATGATCACGGCAAACGATTTAAAACGAAAAACGGGGAAACGGATAAAACGAAAAACGCGGAAACGGATAAAACGAATGAAAACGGATAAAACGGACAAAAAGGTAAAACCGGGCGATAACTATTATTAACGGAGGACTAATTGGGAAAAACTACATTTTAAAAATAAGGACTAACGGTGCAAAACACTTAACGGACTGCACTAACGAAGGACTAACGGTGCAAAACACTTAACGGACATTTTGGACGAGGACAAAATCGTAAGATTTGCAAACCACGAGACGAAACGCATGAAAAAAAGTATAGGACAAAATTGTTATTTGACCAAACCACAAGGACGTTATGTAATTAACTCTAATAATAATAATAATAATACGAAACTTAAATATTTGATTGGTCGTTATGATGTTTTCTCATGATTTCTTCTTTTTTCATGCGGATGAAAGCGGCTTTGGCCGGTGTGGTCTGGTCGGGATCAAGCATGATAAATTCAACTCTTCCATCTACATGTACCTGGTTTCTTTCTGCCTCCTCGCCTCGTACGCGGCTGTTTGACCTTTGGCTTTTCGCATATAATTGTCTGATAACAGTCTCGAAAAAATACTCGTTTGACTCCCCCGGAGCTCCCCCCGGCGCTCCTTTCTTTTAAGCTCGAGATTTTTTTGCGCAGTCGGGACGAGGTCGTTTGTTAGGGCCGAATAGATCTTGATATTTGTCGGATCAATCAAGTCCTCTGCGTCCCATTTGAGTTATTTTCTCAAACCTCCACTGTGAACATATATGAAGTTTCTCCCGCTGGCGTTGGCTAAAATTGGTCTTTGCATTCTTGAGATGATCAACATCATTTTTCCTTTTCTACACTCAAATGTTTGTAAATAGCGTTGATTTTTGACAATCATCGTGAAGCTGGTCCATTCTGAGTTTCACGGTTTATAGCAATGTTGAAATTCTCCACAATCTAGTTCTAAAAGCGTCCTCGAGCGGTCATTTCGATGTCTTTAAAACTTCCACCCAAGTTTCCGCTATCAAATCTTCTTCTTCCTTTGACCAACTAGTATTCCCACGTGCGAGTTCCTCCATGTCATCATCGTCGTCCGCGTCCAAATTCACGACTCTTTTTGACTTTTTTACAACTTTTTTTCCTCGAGATTTGGCCGGTGCACGGGGTTGTGGTACTTTGAATTGTGAATCTTATGGTTTTGATTTAAAGTATTGTTGTGGTTGAGATTGAAGAAACCGTGATGGTTGTGATGATTGTGGGTTAAAAACTTTTGGTGCCAGATGTCTTTGATTTTGGAAATTTGCATATCCTTGAAATACATATTGTTGATTTTGGTAAATTTGCTAGGGTGTCATTTGTTTACCATATGGAGGAATCGCTTGCAAGGAAGAGTTAGATTTTTGTGACGATTGGGTAGATGGGTTTGAATAACTCTGTATTGTTGCAGGTTTGAGGTGAGAAGCGACGTAAAATACCCTACGTTGTTTGGACTTTGGGATTATTTTTTTTGTATGTTGAGATATATGGAGTATTGGTTTTTTTGGTAAAGAAGTGTGTGAAAAAATAGTATGTTATGGTGTGTTATTTATAGTGTGAAACAAAAAGTTGGATTAGTTAAAAAAAAGAGTTAGAATGTCTATATTTTTAAAAATGTAACCGTTTGTGTTTAATTTGGCCCCACTCCAACGGTTGGTTTGCAGAAGAAATAGCTCGTCGTACAGACGATGAACCTGGCTTTGGCGAACGACAGCGAGGTGCTAGGATGTGGCGGCAAGTCACGGCGAAGGAGTCGCGTAGGAGTGGCGAAGATGACTCGTTGCCACACCTTAAGCTCTTGTTACTATGAATGTATTTAACCAAGTGTATTTGCATTGCGCAAAAGATATGCATATTATAAATTGTTTTCTAGATAAAAAAAAGTTAAAACAATTAAAAGCGATATAGATTATAAGCTCGTCAAAGTTTCCGGCTGCAAGGCACGGGTTTTGAACATTCGTACATGAACAATTATCATAATACAAATCTTTAAATTTTAAAGTGTGAAAGAAAAAAAATCACATTTATCATAAATCTAAAACCGGTCGATACTTGTAAATATATAGAATTGACAATTTTTATTTTCATGTAGATGCAAAACTTGTCGTGGTTACTTTAGATCGGATGTAATGGTGATCAGATTCATGACCGTCACTTCAGCTCCACGTCATCATTCACTCATTCACCACGCAAACCACCAAATACCCATAGCGGTGACCTCCAAACCAACCACACAAACATACATCATTAAACAAACCTAACATCACAATTAACTCATACACAAGCGACAACAAAAGTTTATTTGGTCATCCGGATGACCAAACTACCTCAAAAAGTTTCCCTTCACACGTAAGGTTGGGAGGATTAAGCCGTGACCAAAGCCTCTATTACTCACGACAGTCTTAAAGGCGTGGTTAAATTACATGTCACTCAATAAAGATAGTGTCATGATGAATGGGTATCGATTCCAAATGGGTTAGTACCACAATGGAGCTAATGACACACTTGCGGGTAAATTGTAAATATAATTGCGAGATGTCAATACACAAGTGAATCTTATTTTTTCATTCCTGGTGAAAAGTTTAGTTATTTATTGATGTTTAGTAAACATGATGTATCAAGTTCATTTCAACTTTGGAGATCTTCTATCGAATCTTCTAAAGTTAAAATAAACATGTTAAATCATTTCACAAATCATAAGATAATGAGCTAATGCGAGAAAAGATATGAAATTCAAAGTGGTTAAAGAAAAAGTCAAATCCAATACTTTCTTCCAATTAAGGCTATGCTCGAGTGCTCAATCCACTCATTCTTTGACATGTGTTCCTTGCAAGTATAAGCTTTGATTTTTAGGTTTTGGCTTAAATAATAAATCTACCCTCATTCATTATCTCTTCGCTCTCTCCCTCTCAAATATAAACTTAATTACCAGATCCATCACCATCCGAGCCGACCACCAGACTCGTCGCCATCCGAGAGCTCTACCTGCAACCCATTGCTCGACCCAACAGACCGGTCACCGTCACCATCACCATCAACCCCTTTGTCGACCAAAATTGCTCGACCCACTCAAAACATTGTCAGCAGTAAATATTTGACCAGAGATGAGTTCCGAGCTATGATTCAATTAAATTCTTTATCACTTTTTCCATTACTTATGAGTTATGACTTCTGTTCCCCACAATATTAAATATGATTATTCTTTGGAGGGTGTTGTATGTTAGGGCCCGTTTGGTATAAAGGTGTGTTTAAGATTAGGATTCGGATTTGGATTTAAATTTGGATTGAGATTTGGATTTGAATTTAATGTAAGAGAGAGAAAAAAAATGAGGTAAGAAAAATAATATAATTAAATTAAAAAATATTTTAATAATAAATAAAAGTATTTAAAATTTATTTTACTAATATGTAATATAATTTTGAAGAGAGATAAAGAGAGGTAGCATAATCGACCTCACATTGTCGATCATACCACCCAATTTAACCAAGATTCAATACAGATACATTTTTGCAATGAATCCCAAATTTGATAGTGGCCTTATCAAACAAACAATTAATAAGGGTCACATCATAAAAACCCAAAGTAAACCATCAAACCAAACGGGCCATTAGTTTTGTTCATGGGCCACGGAGTAATTAAATAAAAATAAAATACATTAATACAGAAAGTACTTTTAGCAAAACATAAAATACAATTGAATTAAAAATTACAAGTTATAAGTAATGATGTGAATTTTGTAATAAAACAAAAGAATATATAAGAAAGCACCCAACTACTATAGTTTAATGTAATAAATAATTAGACACGTTTTGAACAATAGATGAAATAAAGCGGTTTTACAAGACCATAATATCCTTAGGTATAATAACATTAGGTTAAGGTTTAACATTTGTCGCGTCGAGCCACAACAACTTTTAACATTTCACTTTAACTTAACAAAAAACACCCTTATCATAACTTACCAAGTTTAAACCTTAACTCAAATATTTTCAAATTCATTTTAAACTAAAACAAACACCTCATTTATTAAAAACATATCATTAATTCGTAAACATAGTACAATATAAAATTTAAAAAATTGAAGCGAAAAAGAATACGAAATAAAAAACACATTGCAAAGTAAACTACAATATAAAGGAAATAACGAAAATACAATCTAGTAGCGAGGTTGCAAGTTATATTTTTGATGATTCGGTCTTTTCTTCATTGATCCAAGCCACGCGTTTGGATCTTTGCCTTCGATGTCAATCATCAAAATTTTCATCTCTTCCAACCTTGTTATCGTTTCATCTTTTACTTGGGCGGCCCGATCGCGCTTGGGTGGTTTCTGTTTGATATGATACTCGTTTGTCATAGTTTGATAAATTGGCTTGACGAGCTCGTTCTCGGTGCTCGCTCTGCTAGTACTTGTCGTGCTCTCGGATCTTGCTTTCTTGAAGCATGTTTTTCCCATGGGCGTGGTTGTTCATCATGACCAAATAAAGCCTCGTTTGTTTTGCTTGGGACATCGCGGTTAAATCAACCGGATCCGTGAGTCCCATTTCTTATGCTTACGCAAAAACTCCCAAGCCTCCTCGAGAGCAAACGGCGCGGTTGTGCTCGTCACGATACATTTGTTTCGCCCGTTTGAGGACATCCATCTCATTTTCCCACTTCTCTCTTCTCGTTACACGTTTGTAATACGTTGAACTTTGAGCAATCACGGTTCGGCGTTTTCCACTTGCTTGTTATCATATCCTTAGTGCGTCGTTGAAAATTGAGTCTATTGAACTCATTTCGACCCGATGCAAACGTATCATATCCTTGTGCGCCCGACAATCGGATCCTCCGTAGCGACAACATAACACATGGCAAGTAATTCTTCCTCCTTTCGTTGCCAACGTTCGGGGCGCAGATTGAGATTTTCTTCATCCTCATCGATTGATTCGCGGTCTTGGATTTTTGGACTTTCGTTTTCCACGACTTTTGGGCTTTGGAGGAGCGTGGGTGTTTGGGAACATCATGTGTTTTAGTTTGTGAATGTTGTGAATGTTGTGAGAATTGTAGATTTTAAAAATTGGTGTTTAGTGTGTTTTGTTGACTTTGTTGCCAAAACATAAATTGTTGATGTTGTAGGTAAAGATCTTGGCTCGACAAGCCTAGTGGGTTAGGAAAAGAGATGTTGGTTGATGATGAACCCGGGTTTGAGATATTCGACCAACGAGAAGATTCATGAATGAATCATCGTTGTTGTTGCCTCTTGACATGTTTTTAGCAAATGGAAGTATAAGATTGAGTGGATTGAGTAGTGGAAGTGTGAAAAAAATTGTGTTTTATTTGGATATTTATAGTGGTAAAAAATGGTTTTATTTCTATTATTATTTTTTATTATTATTTTTAATTCAAACTAGCCGTTTGAATTTTTTTAAAACCCATCGGCTACTAGCCGTTTGGGGGTGTGAATTTTTTAACAACACCGCCTAACGCAAGCGTTATCTTGCTAACTCGGCTCGTTAACGTGGGTTTAACGCCCCGACGGTGTGGGTAACGAGGTTAACGCCCAACGTTAAGGCGTAAAGTATGGGTATGATTATTATACCGTGTGCTCTAATAAAAGAAGATGATGGATTTGACCTTTTCTTGAACCCACTTTAAATTTTATACATTTTCTATCATTCGCTCTAAAATAATTAAACAATTGAAAATTTTACTATGATAAAAAGATAAAAATAGAGAACCACATATATCTTCAATTAAACAATTGAAAATTTTACTATGATAAAAAAGATAAAAAAGAGAACCACATATATATCTTCATATCTTCTCACAAATTTAAACAACATGAACTATCATGTTTATCATGTTATTGATACAACCTACTTGTATCGATAGTAGCACCACTATAGTGGGTGCGAACTCCTAAGAAAGAAAGAAGAGAAGCGATTTATTTGACTAAGCGATAATTTTTTATTAATAACCTATTCGGTATATATAGCGAATACAAGACTTGTAGCACAAGATAAATCTGAAACATACCTAAACAAGGACTCTTTGACACAAAGACATTCCTAATCGACACAAAGACTTTCCTAAACATTAAGATAATTATGGAAGAAATCCTAGCCCATCACAAAAGATTCTTGCCACTTTGGTGCTTTCTTGGACCGTTTGCCACGACCCAATTGGTCTGTACGACCTGCTAAGGTTGTAACATTCCCTCCATCTTCAAAAACAACCTTGTCCTCAAGGTTAAACGTGGGATAGACTGTTTGAAATTCGGGCAACCACTCCCACGTGGCCTCCTCAGGTGATTTGTCAACCCATTGGACTAAAACTTGCCTAACCGGACTTCCATTTCTCAAAACCACTCGGTCACCACACACGGCCAATGGATGCTCCACAGGTTGGCCATCCTTAAATTCATCTGGAAAATCTGCTACTACCCCATCGCTACTCCCAAAAAACGGCTTTAGAATAGAAACATGAAAAACATGGTGTATCTTACTCGACTCAGGTGATGCCAATTGGTAAGCCACTTTTCCCACACGTGCTTCCACCTTGTAAGGTCCATAATAACGTTTCGCTAGCTTATTGGAGAGTCGCTTAGCGAGAGTAATTTGACGACAGGGTTGGAGTTTAACCAACACCATATCTCCCACATTGAACTCGACATCCCGCCTCTTGCGATTGGCCTGGTCCTTCATTCGATGTTTAGCTGCTAACAAACTATCTTTCAATTGCCGCATTAACCTATCACGTTCCACAAGTAAATCATCCACTGCCGCCACCATGGAAGACCCCGGTGGATACGGAATGACAGACAACGGTAACCTCCCATACAAAGCCTGAAAGGGTGACATTTTAATGCTACTGTGATAACTAGAATTGTAGCAATATTCTGCCCATGGCAAGTAACGAACCCATTGATGAGGACGATTGCTAACCATGGCTCGTAAATATTGTTCTAAACAACGATTAACAACTTCCGTCTGCCCATCCGACTGAGGGTGATAAGCGGTACTATGATTCAACTGTGTACCACTAAAATGGAATAACTGCTTCCAAAAAGCACTCACAAAAATGGGATCACGATCAGATACAATGGATTTCGGTATCCCATGATGCTTAACCACAATATCCAGAAACACCTCAGCTACTTTATGTGTGTTAAAACTAGTGGGCAAAATCCCAAAATGGGCATACTTTGTTAACCTATCAACCACCACCAAGATAATCGTGATACCCCGTGCCGCTGGTAACCCCGTAATAAAGTCCATCGATACATCTTCCCATACGGCGGATGGCGTTGGAAGGGTCAAGATACCCACCGAGCCTCCGTGGAATACTTAGTCGTTGACACACACATTGTTTGATGAATGCTTGATCGACTTACGCATTCCTTTCCAGAAAAACAAAGTCGACAAACCAACCAACGTCTTCTTGATTCCCCCATGCCCGCCACAAGGAGTGTCATGGAACTCGCGCAACAATAACGTTTTAAGTTTCGACTCCTGCCCAATATAATAACGGTTGTTGTATATTATCAGCCCATTCTCACGTCTGAACCTACTAAGCACCTCACTATTATCCATTTTGCGATGCAACTCAAGTAACTCAGCTAATGTCCCATTCTCCGCTTGCAAGTCTCCAATGAACCCGACCAGTGGTTGACTAAAAGCCAAGAAAGCGGCAGTAACCTGATCGGTCTCCTCAAATTTCCTAGAGAGAGCATCCGCAGCTTGATTGGATGCCCCAGGCTTATATTCGATATCAAAATCAAATCCCATCAGCTTCCTAACATACTTTTGTTGTAGTGGCGTTTGAATTACTTGTTGCATTAATTCCTTGATACTTTTATGATCGGTGCGAATGGTGAATCGACGACCAAGCAAATACTGACGCCACTTAAACACAGCCTCCACTATAGCAAACAACTCCTTACACGTGCGTACCGGCCGCGCATTATCAAAAGGGTGAGATGGAAAAACTAGTAACTGAAATGTTGGGCCAAGGTATTATTCGCTTCAGTCATAGCCCGTTTTCTTCTCCTGTTTTACTCGTCAAGAAGAAGGATGTCCGTGACCCTGTTCATGAGTTTTTCAAACTCACCTTGATAATCTGCAACCGTTCCAGTTTGTAACAACTTAGATAAAGCTCCTTGTAGATCCTCGTATTTTGAAGGACCAAACCGATTCTAACGCTCACCTCAAACCCGGCCCAATCGGTAATTAACCGGTTCTTCGTCATCCATCGAAACCATTCTGCAAAGAGCCCTTCGAGATTAAACCCCACGATCCTTAAACGTTGATCACCGTGAGTGTTAAGCAAGGAAAAGTATTCATTAATAGAGAATAACCAGCTCGGATCATCTCCCGAAAATTTAGGCACATCCAAGCGCATAGACCGTGGAAGCATTGATCCCGGATCACCCCACCCCATGTCGGACTTGTAGCAATTGGGTGGCGCTTGTAACTCGACCCGCAAGGCGTTGAATTGTTCTTGAAAGGTTGCGTTACATTGTTCGACCAAACGTTGAGTGCGTCTTGATGGTCTTTAAGCCACAAACGAACCGTCTGTTCATCCGGGACCATGATGACAATAAGCAATGAAAGCACCAATGATACAACCTACTTGTATCGATAGTAGCACCACTATAGTGGGTGCGAACTCCTTAAGAAAGAAAGAAGAGAAGCAGAGATTTATTTGACTAAACGATAAATTTTTTTATTAATAACATATTCGGTATATATAGCCGAATACAAGACTTGTAGCACAAGATAAATACGAAACATACCTAAACAAGGACTCTTTGACACAAAGACATTCCTAATACGACACAAAGACTTTCCTAAACATTAAGATAATTATGGAAGAGAAATCCTAGCCCATCACAAAAGATTCTTGCCACTTTGGTGCTTTCTTGGACTGTTTGCCACGACCCAATTGGTCTGTACGACCTGCTAAGGTTGTAACACTATGTTAAACATGAGTATCCTAATACTATTTTTAAATAATATAGGAGTTTTTTTTAGGTTAATCGTTAACTGAATTGAGAGGACTACCAATGATACGTGTGCATTGTTTTTTGACCAAACCAAATATCTGAGCTAGCCTTTAGTTTCTTAATTTTCAAAATTAACCAAAGGGAAAATTAATGCCCATCACATCGTTATACTTTCACACGTTTAGATAATTTATGCATGGGGTTGTGGGCTAGATCCTATATGTTACGTAAAAGTCGAGGTCATTTCATTTGGTCTCTTAAAGATTATATAATCTTACCCAAACACAAACCATGTTTATTGGTCTAAGTCACTTCAAAATGTGCCACCCATAACTTATAAATTTCGAAGAGATTAAAAAATAGAAAAGGATCGGAACACGATAAATATAATGATGTAGGTTTTAAATGTTGATGTTTTGTTTAAATTGAATTGATAAAAAGAGTGTAAGAGAGAGTTTCTCACTTCTTAATGTTTTATTAAATCGCTCGGAAGACGATGCTGTCTTTTTTTTTGACAACTCGTCAATTATTCTCGTAAGATAATACGTGTATTTAAAATTGTTTACGATGTAGGTTCGTTCTACATCGGAATGTGTGACCTTTTATTATTATTAGAACATTGATCTTGGTATAAGAATTAACTCATTTTCTAATACTCACAAAGTTCTCACATGTTGCAACAAGGATATCTTGTAACTAAAATTTTAGCGAACTATGCTTTGTATTATACATTTTTATGATAATAACTTTATGCATGACGACAATTTAAGTTAGAATAAAAGTAGGATCTCGATACTAGCAACCTTCTTCTTTGAACTGCGGTGATAACATTAACATTACTGGAAACTTTAGAACCAAGAATGGCAACATCATCATCACCGTCATCTTGAAGTATCACTTGTCACAGAGGTGACAATAATGCCAAGCTACTAGAGCTTGTACCAAGTTTCCGCTTTCTTCAACCTTTGATCAATAAGTTTGAAGTTGTTGTAAAGGTCATTGAGCTTCATTGTTTCTATGTCGATTTGTTTTCCCAAACGGTAACATTGGTTTGAAACTCAAGGCAAACTTCTTAGAAACTTCAAATTGAGGTCTTCCTTTTCTACCTCAATGCCAAACACGATCGGTTGTGTAACAATCTTCGTGAGTTTGGTGAAGATGCTATCAGTGAGTCATTGCTTGAAGCGAAGTTTTCATAACTTTGCTTCAACAATGTCTTTTGTGTCTTCTTTGTGGCATCATTACCACCAAACACCGAGCAAATATCTTCAAACAGTTCTTTAGCGGTCTTGTGCTTTTTGAATGCAATGATCGATCTCTAGGAAGAGTCATCGCAACAAGCTTCTAGCCTTAAGATCATTCTTCCCGCAAGCTTTTTCAACACTAGATTTAGGCACGAAACTTTCACAACATCTATGTCACCAACCTTCACAATTACTAGTCACGAGTGGAAAGAATCACCGGTTGAATGATCTCCCAAAGAGCATAGTCACGAATGAGAAAATATTGCTCAATCAAGATCCTCCACATCTCAAACTCATTTAGTTTGAGCTTAGGTAGCCTTGGTGTAGAAGAGTTTGATGGTTGTTTTCCATCTCCATTGAATTGAGTGAGTAGGTTAAGCTTATTCCTTGGATCTTCTAAAACAAAATATCAGAACCTTTGCTCTGATACCACTTGATGGATCTGGACACACACCTTGTGTCAATGATATTTTGTATGATATTATTAAGCACGCGGAATTTACTTAGTAATACTTAGAAGATGGATTGTATGATGTATTGTATGTAAACACAGATTAAACACAAAACTTAAGCTCCAATATTATTAATGAATAATACGAGTGATCTTGCTTATCACTAGGGTTACACCTTGAAGCCTTTGTGAGTAATACGTAGGTAATTAGACAAGTACCTAAGACAATGACCTAGAACCTCCTTTTATACAACAAGGAGTCCTTTACAAGATAAGTATAAAGCTAACATTATAGAATATACACGAAATCTATTCTATACTTATCTAGACGCGTTCATCTAAACATTATCTAATAGCAATGGTAATAATGTACCAAAGGTGGTATCGTTTCCACCGCTAGTGTTAATCCGGCGATGTAAACCACAACTATCCGTGGTAACGGATTATTCTCAACAATATCTCAACTTTCTCCTTCAATTCCAACTCAGCATTAATCTCCACTAGCACTCTAGCATATCCTAGTCTTCCAGTTCCTTCATTACACATTTTAGTATTTGTTTGATCCATAATCAAAGGTTTTCCTAAACCACTAGCCACAACAGTTATCCTTTTGTTGCTCCATGCTTCCAATGGTAGATTAACCAATTTTACCCAAACAGGAACATTATCAGGTTCTTTCTTTTCAACACACAAGCTAGGGTCCCATTTTTGCACAAGTAAAGGCTTATCTCTAACCATCCAAGTACCACTTTCTAACACATGCATCGTACCCTCTTCATTTTTGAACTTAAACAGATACATTCCATTATGTAGAATAATATCTTTGAGCCCAAATCTACCCTACATTCTCCCAAGATTGTACTTAATCTCAGCATATTGCATTCTATACCCTATGAAATATCCACATAGAGTAAACTGCCACTTTTTGCTTCCTTCCTTCACTATTTCCTCATCAAATATCACAACATTCCTTCCATCATTCTCAATAGTAGGGATCAAACACAACTTGTTATCAAACACACTATTCATCTTAACAGTACTAGCAAAACTCATACTATTTTTAGTCATATTATCAGTGCTCAATGCAGGACTAGATGAATTAACAGCACACATATTCACTTGCTCATTACATTCAACATTAGGATTAGGATTTGCAGTACTTACAGTATTTGGGAATACAATACTCAACGATGGAAAATCCTCCATTACCTTTCCCCATTATTGATTTGAGATACATGACCCTCATTATTACCATTCTTTTCCTCAATCCCTTGCTGAACTTCCTTTTCCCCAATTAAGCCCCCAAAATCATCCATTGAATCCCTAACTTCTTCATTCTTTTCATTATCACCATGACTGTGCTTATTTTGACTCAATTTTCCAATTACAGGATCACTATATCTAACCGTAATTTTTGTTTGTCTTGTAGAAGATCGCTTCTTGTTCGACATTGCAGATCTAAAAAACTATCAAAAATACTAGATCAGAGTGTTCATTTTTGCGCCAAAATCAGAAAACTCAAAAACAAATGAAAAAACAAAATTCAACCGGATAGAACGATGCGGAATGTAATTCTGACTCTAATGTATGGATTAGAAATGAAAATTAGACCAGAAATGACGTGTAATTGAATGAATTGAAGGTTTTTTTATGGCGGGATTTGGCGGGAAAAAGAGGGAGTTTGTTAGAGGAGAGAGAAAGGATCTAGATTGATTGTTGTATCCTCAAAACAATGCACCAATTCAAGTGAAATTCTATTTTAGGATCTCGCTAATAGCATGTCTCAATCACGTTGTTATAATCTTTCGATTTCCATATTAAACATTTAGTATTACGATTTGTAAATTCCTAACAATCTAAAACGGAATTTTCAAAGATGGATCAAGCGGTGCAGCTATCGCATGTAGAAAAACCTGAAAAGTTCAAAGGGTTTGATTTTCGTCGTTGGCAATAAAAGATGTTGTTTTATTTGACAATGTTGCATGTGCCGAATGTTCTCACGGATCTTGAACCAACAGATCGGTATGTGGAAGGACAAAATGTTCCTACTGAGGTACAAATGGCGAGAATATGAAAGAGTCAGCCTCACTTTGGAATCATAATAAATATAATTGCATAATTATCTTCGAATGCTTTGGATGATTCCTTGTATGATACTTAAGTTTTGGATGATTCCTTTTTAGCACTAGAATAGTACAAATTTTTAGTGACCACATTAGAGATCTCCAATATTAGAATCATATGTACTTTTTGCACTAAGATAGTGCAAAATGTATAAAAAATTTTCTCTAATATTGACACTAAACATCTCACCATTTTAGTGCAATGGATAGTAAACAAGTAAAAAGCATCAAGTTTAGTGCAGTACTATTCACTGCACTAAACACTATTCATTTATTTAAAAACTCGTTATTTTTACTAATCATTTAATATATAATACAAATAACTAATACTTATTGATATAAAGCATATTTGTACGTTTCTCATCAACGCCGTTAAAATGAACCCGATATTTATATATTATGTCGGACCCTAGCCCAAAAACAAACTCCAACTAATAGAAGAAAAAAAACATAAAAACGTAATTAACTCAAAAAATATAGTGTTTTTGGGCTCGAAAGTTCTATAAACCACTGAAGGCATTTACCACAACTTTCTCATTGCTGCAAGCTTCGATTTCCCTGGTCCCGGGGCTGAAACGGAACCCCGTAGCCCAAGTTATACTAGTTTTAATAGATTATTATATCATTCAGGCATTTATAAAGGTATAATACCCTCATATATGACTAAAACTTTTAAAAACGATTGATATTATCCTTACAATGATTATAATACTACATTTGGTTTTACTAAAGGCTAAACCTTAAAGCATAAAAATTTATTTTTTCGACGCATAGGTCTGAAATAGTAACATTCTTAAGGCAATGATTGATAGTGTTGCCAAATATTTTACAAACATTACACCTAGGTGGTTTCCACTCGTATTCAAACCGCACCATTTCTTTGGTGAATCCCGAACCATCAGGTAATGGTATAGCCTTAGTAATACTCTCCTTTAGCACTTCATTAGTGTTACGCCCGTGCCTAATTTGACCAAAAATTAAAACTTTTGACTTGACTATAATGGACCGTCTATTAATACTTAACAAATTGATAAAAATCTATAACAAACCATCCATTGAAACTATTTTTAGATGAAAGTATACTCATAGATATTTAAAATGACGGGTGGCACGAACTCTAACGACTTACGGTTTATTTTGTACAAAATAAACAAAACGGCAAAAATATGTCAAAAGTCAAAATTCTTATCTGAGCATAGATCTAGATCTATAATCAGGAAAGAAACTCTTTGAAATCAACTTTCTCTCCTGAGCATAGATATGGAAAGAAACTCTTTGAAATCAACTTTCTGGGCTAAGCTTAGATCTTAAGATCTATGCTCAGAAAGAACCTTTTAAACTTAAATTTTTTGGATTGAGAATAGATCTTAAGATCTATGCTCATAGAAGAACTTTTTCATAATTTTCGGAAAACTAACTTCCCGAACACGACTCTACATGAAGACTTCCAGAAATCATTTACACATCATAAAACTCCATCTTCATAATACTCTTAGTCTCCATTATTCACGGAAATGTACTTTATAAGTATACGGGTGTCTTTGCCAAAACACCCGTTTTGACCCATTTTCAATATAACTTTAACATACATTAAAACACAGAAATTGACTCTTAACCATTACAAAGACTTGACACTATAAACATTAAACCTTTTATGACTCTCGGGGATAACCTTGTCATGAGCTCGGCATCTAAACTAAGCTCTAACATACAAACCCAATGCTTCTAATCCTTGCTTCCAATATCTTAATCTCCTTACCATATGCTTTATCCTTCTTCTCATGAACCTACAAAATATGGTAAACATTTATAACGTAAGCGAAACGCTTAGTAAGCAACTAGATTAATACATGGTTAATATTTCAATTCACATAAGATACATCATGAACACTTGAATCACATAACTCAATAAGCCATTAATCTCATACCCATTTACCATAGCAAAGCATACTATAACACATATCAATCACAAAACATACCTTAATCCTTTCATGATCATGAACTATTACTTGTACCATTTTCACTAACCAAGCTTTCTAATTAACCAACTTATCAATCCAAATACATAATTCCTATAACACATAACATGAGAATATCCATACTAAGCACATATTAATCATAGTTACTTACCTTAGCAATCCAAGCTAAGCAATACCAACCATAATCACCATCATCAATAACCATCATCAACTACTTCTTCACATCATATGTTAAATCATCATAACCATAATCACTTAAAACATGAACAATTAACTATAACAATGATTTACCACAACCTTGGCTCACCTCTTAACACTTCTAATTATCATATCATCATATATTGATCATGATAATTATCCCATAAAATTTACTATCTTTAATTCAATAAAACTTATTCCACAATCACTATAATTCTTTAATTTGCTTTAAATCATCTTTTACCCAAATTTCCAATTTAGGGTTCATAAAACCTAGCTTCTCAATTAACCCAAATTTACCCCATGTGTTAGTAAAAAAAAACCCTAAAGTTCTCTCCCCTCTAGGGGCGATTTCAGCCACCTCTATCCCTTCATTTCCGATCACATAACCATCATCAATCCGCCTCTCTTTCCCTCTATTTTGAAGGATATGCAATCGGATTTGATGTGTTGTTGATTTCTGGATAGAGGTGTATTGATTTTTTCCTGAAATCGTCCTTATCTTCTGGTGAATTTAACCCTAAATCGTTTTTTAGGGTTTCGGTCACATATTGGTTTTTAAATCGATCCCTTTATCTGACCGTCATGGGTTGGTTTAATTTAACTACTTCTAATACAAAGGGTCGATTGGGTATTTATTCCCTAAACGATTAATAACCTTAAACGATTTTGGGTGATTCTGAGGGTCTTTAACCCTAAACGATTACTTTTATTTTTTTCAATCGGTTTAGGGTTCTGTGGGTTCTGGTACGATCGTAAAGGCTACATGGTATTAATTTTCTACGATCTGCTTGATTGGTAAAGCGTGGCATGTTCATGATTTTGAACCCGCCGGTTTCATTGATTGACTATATTTAACATGGTACGCTTTGGATTGTGTTGTTACTATATCGCTATGCTTATGGAACCCTTTTAGGGTTTCGATTTTCTTAATGGTTTAATGATTGATGGTGTCGCTACATTCGTTATTATGTATGGTAGCCCTTATTAGGGCTTGGTTGTTGGTCAGAGTTCTTGATCGATGGTTGTTACCGTATGTGGTTTTGGGAGATGGAAGTTACATTGGCTGGTCGTTTCTTCTTGCTATATTCTCAATCACTTTTTGCGGAAGATTTGATTGTGTTTTGGAAGGTAGCGTTGGTAAACTCTACTGCTGCTAGTTCTATGGCGTGATAGGTCTGTTTGGGACATCTTCATGTCGTTGATGGAAGTTAAGTTGTGGGGGCTCTTGTTCAAAACCCCAATCATACAATCATGGATTTGTCATTCTCATTCAATTTGGGTCTTGTGTTTGTATGTGATGGAAGTTAATCATATTTCATTCGTTAATTGGTCATCATGCTTGGTACTTGATAGTGATCGGTTTTGCATCTAAACATGCACCGTTGGAGCAAGTTTGTGCTTGCTGCTCTATCCGTGGTTTTAGAGTCTCTCACCAACCGTTGTGTGAAATTTGTGAACTGATTCTCAAATTTGATGATCCATGAGTGGGCAAGTTGGAGGTTTATCCATGGAAGATTGATGGTAGTTCTATGATGGCTATGTTCTTGGTGCTACATTAGTGAATCATGTTTAATTCCTATTTTTATTCACTTGTATAGTCATTGTAGGTGGTAAGTAGTATTATGTAAGTTATAAGAATGGCGTGTCATTCTTATATAAGAGTCTGTAAGTGTCCTAAGGGGCTGAGATGAGGGAAGTCACCCTCATCCTTTGTACTTCAATGTTTTTGGCGTAATATATTTTACCAGGGTGAATTAACCCTTTTACCCCAAAAAAAAACCTAGCTTCTCAATTCCCCAATAAATTCAAGATGGAGGTTACTTACTTGAAAGGATGATAAGTATAGACTTAATCCTTGATTTGGAACTCCAATCCTTCATCGATTTGATCATCATAGTAACATTGTTTTTTCCTCCTATTTTCTTTCTCTCTAAACCGACATACAAACACAAACTTAGGAAAAATGATAGAAATCTAGAAAACTTGGGAATTTCTAGATTTAGCTTTCTTCACCTTAAAGTTATTCACCACTCAACACCTTTGGTCCCTCAAGTCCATTTGCTTATAATTTGGTCATAATAACTTTAAAACATATTAAACACTTGTCAACCTTAGTCTCTCAAGTATGTTTCTCTTATATTTGTGTCACACCAATATTTCTATAACCATATTACACTTTCTTGACTATTAGTATGACTTCACTTAGCATTCGTTAGCTAACCATTCATATCGAATCTCCCGACTCATAAAAGTCTTAGTCAATTTTATCTAGAGTCATACCCGTTTGAAAACAGGTTTCGGGTGTAACAATTAGCATGAACTTCAATCAAGCAGCAAGCAAAATTACTTCGTTCCCAAGATTCCATGCACATCGTGCTAGTAAGGGAGTCGAGCATTATTGGCTTACCTAGTTTTGTCGTGATAAGGCTAAGGATATCCTCCAAAAACAAAGCCAAAGGAACATCATGAAGCTTAACCCACACCGGAACGTGGCTAAGATCCTCCTTCAATAAATTGGTGTTCATCGTCCAAGTTTTAAGGATGATTGGAATGTTTCACATCATCCATGGGCCTTCTTCAAGCACATCTTTGAGGCCTTTTTAGTATCAAATTTGAAAAGAAGAACCCTTTGGAGTTCATCATCACCTGCTAATTCCAAACTTTGCCCATGCATTCCGAACATAATACTCCACAATCGAAAATGCAATGCATTTACCAATAAAGTATCCATATAAGATGTTTCCAAACCGATTACTAATCTCTTCGACCACCTTGATTGGGATTGAAAGCTCCACACCATCGCATATATTTTCGTTTCCAAAGCACAAAAATTAGCTTTGAAATTTCAAGCTTTAGGAATTGTTGCACTTGCATACGAAACCGGTTCCTTAATTAGCAAGGCATCTCTCATCTTTTAACATCATGGTCATCAAATCATATCGGAGACCCGCTTGTTGACTTACAATAGCACAAATGGGGTCACCTACTACTTGATACATTCATACGCATAATAAAATGCGAGTACCATTTTGAATTGGATTTCATTCCGCACCAACTTTTGTATGACAAAAAACTATATTAAAAAGAAAATGATTTGCACATGCAACATTTTAATTGGCATAATCCATAATGTGCATTAACCTGTTGTACTGTACATATATTCTGCTTTAACCGGTTGTACATATGAGTATTCCAATCAAAAGCTAATACGTGCAAATAATCTCGCATATTAAAATAGATGCTCCGTATTTTCGAGGTGAAAATAGAAAGTATAAATGTTTAAGTTAAAAAATAGAAACTCACATTACTATACATATAAAAAAAGCTACTACATTATACTACTATTACTTTAGGACATCAAATAATTCTATAAGAAATCATTAGACTATAGCTACCATCAATATTTATAGCATGTGAATACCACTTTTGATCGATTATTATCGTTGTAACAATTATAACATACTGTAATATCAAATAGAGAAATGATACATGGACCTAAACTTAGGTCTAAACTTAGACTTAAAATCAGTGTCGATTCAAGAGTGGAGTGATTCACTTATTTCTACAAACAATCGGGATGATCTTAAGTAGTTTTAGATTTAAGTTTAGGCCTATATTTAAGTCCATGTATCATTTATCTATTAAATATATAAGTTAACAACTACGGAGTAAATTCTATGGACATATTTGTACTATATCTCTCATAAGAGTCTGGCTACATGCATGATTCCACGTGATAATGTAACCCATTTAGAATAAAAGTCCAAATATGGAAATGTCACATCTTGGGTCACTGAAGGATCACAATTCTTATAATGGGTCCTGATGCATGGTTGGGTGTTAATTAAGCATTAAAATGAAGCCATAGAGATTGGGAGTTAGTGCATCGTATCCTTCTCAACCAATTAAAAAAGAGTAGTTCTACATCTACACAAAAAAAATTCATACAAAAGATGTGTCATTTGTTGATTGGTGTGTTTAAATATATTTTCTCTTACTTCTCTTTGCTACACCAATCAACAAATGCCACATCTCTTGTGTAGATTTTTTTTATGTAAATCGTATGTGGATGTAGCACTACTAATAAAAAAATTGGTTGACCATTTTGTTTTCTCAAGTATTTGAACTTGAACTTACCTATTTGGCCCCACCAAACTAATTTTCAAAGTGACTACAAAATATTAGCTAAAATAATACTTGTCTAACAAAACATATGTTCGTAAGATATTGTGAATTTGTGATAGAATAAGATATAAGTCTCAATTCCACGTCTATATAATTTCTTACAGTTTTATTTACGGCAATTTTATAAACACCAACCTGCAGAAGTTAGAGGTTGAAAAAAAAACAAATTAGACGTCGAAAGAGTGTTATACACGTATAAAAGAAAGTTCTAATGACGTCAATTAATTAATTGCTAATCCCTATTTTTCTTATGTGACAGCTAACTACTTAATTAATAAAACTAGTCATATATGTAGTACAACTAAATATATGATATATATGCATCTTCATCACTCGAGCCAAATTAGGGTATACAAATCTCTTGGCAATTAACACAAAAAATATATATGTATATGTTTATGTATATTTTAACACACAAGCTTTCTGTTGCCTGTTTATAATACTTGTTTAGGAGTAGCAATTGACACATATGCAGAATATATAGCAACTTACAATAATTAATTAAAATGCTTACATATTTAGTCACATGTTCCTTACATTAATAAACCATATCTAGTTTTATCATACAAATCTTATATATGGGTCATTCTCTTAAAAGGTAATAATTATATTATTCAGCTTTATAGAATCATAAGAGCTTTCGATTACATTTTTCCGGGATCTAACTTTTGAAACTAGTGATTAATCCCCTTTGGATGTAACCTATTAAGTCTAATTATATCGTGTTTACAGGTAAGCCATGGTTCTTTGGTTAATTTTGTGAAAAGTAGGATATAATTTGTTTTCCGTTTTGGTGTAGAAACCAATCAAATCAGATTTCATATTACGGTTTTTTTTAATCATTTGTGGCGAACGACACTGTTATATGTTAGTATGCATATTAGATATAGTTTAGGAGGTAAAGTGAATGTTTAGCACTTGTTTTAGTCAATTTAGGAGATGAAATCGGTTCCCACGCATTATGTAAGCATAGACAACTTCCTAGGTCTCAAGCATTCGTTTGTCTAGTTTTCTCTTTTGTGGCAGCCAAGTTCAACTCTTTTTAGGGTTGATTTTCTTCCTCCTCATCTCTACAAAAGGAGGTGAGGAGGAAGGGGTAATTGTACCGATTTATTTTTTCAATGCTAACATTTGGTTAGCATATCATCTTGTTGTGGAACTAGAATGAAGTTGAACACTCGTAGTTTTTACCATTTTAAAATTGTTTTTTCGAAACTTTATATGAATTCAAACAATGAAAATGTATAAGATGAAATGCACAACAATGTATAAATATAAAATGCACAACAATGTCATTATTAAAACTTAGAAGATCATTAAATAGAAACAACATTTTCTAGACGATTATTTGTGTCAACACTGGTGCATAGTTCTTCTCTGTCGATTATATAGTCTGTTTGCGTGTGTTTTCTTCATTCGTTCTTTACGTAATTTCGCATTCGTAGCATCCAGGTTTGTAGGTCGATTACCAACACACACTAAACACATATTAACATTGACATTGTGTGTTGTTATATCATCTAAACCCAACATGTCTAAAAAGGCACTATTTGTTTTGACATTGTGTGTTGTTATATCATCTAAACCCAACACGTCTGTTTTGATTATGATATCTATTACGCTTAACTTGACTAAGATTACATGATTCGAGATAAGCCTAATAAACAACAAAAAACTCATCCATATAAAGTATGAATTTGTTGATAATTTTTCACAAAAAACTCATCCATATAAAGTATGAATTTTGTGGAATGAATTTGTTGATAATTAATTAAGAGAAATTGATGGATTAACCAATTACTACCAAATTAGAGCTAAAGGGTCAATAATAAGATTTATATTGACATAAAACTTGTACATCATGACCCCGCAATCATCAATATTATCTGTAGTTTGGAAAGAGAAGTCGTAATTTTGTAACTCAATTCTACTATTAAGAATTAGGGGAAGAGATCCGCTAAAAGAGAAAATATAATAAGAAGAATGAGAAATAATTTTAACCACACATTTCAAATAAATAAGGAGAAATTCATGGGCAGGGACGGAACCCGGGTGGGTCCCGGGACACTCATGAAATTTTGCGGCGTAGTGTTAATTTTTCTACAAACGCTCGATTTTTTGTAAATGCACCTGGTCCCAAAAACTTATGTTCCGCATTTTGTACAATTTTTCGTAAATGCACCTGATCAAGTTGTGTCCTAGTTCCATCCCTGCAGTTCATGGGAGTTGCATCTTTTATTGTATGTGCATCTGAAATGCGCGATTATAGTTAGTTCTCACTCTTCTCATTTTACTTTTATTTCTCATTTGATCCTTACTCTAAGAATTAGTAAGATTACAAAGTTACATTGCAAGTTAAGATTGGTGTTATAAGTTGTAATTCAACAATCTCTAAACAAGTCTGAAAGATATTCCTTTCTATATTACATCGAGGGACTCAGTTCCTATAAAAAGCTTCATGAAATGGTTAAACTAGACATCGATCATTTGTGATACTAGTACCGTATTCTCTTTAACTCCAACTTTCTAGGAAAGACACTCTTAGCGAATTAGTGGTTAAACCTGCATGGTATTCTTGGATTCTAACAGAGGGTTGGAAACTTTAATTCCAATTCGAATGAGTGAATCTTTGATCTTAAGCTGATCTGTACAAATTCTATGTAATCATTTTTTTCAAATTAATTTTTCCTAGTTGTTGAATAATATACTAGCGTTCATTAAAAAATAACAAAAGGAAAACATAAACAAATATATTCTATTGGTTACTTTTAAGGTGTAATTCAAAAGTCACTTGGATAGCACTAACTTTTGGCGTTAAGGGTGGTGGCAACCATCCTCACCATCCTCACCATCCCTCACTATCCACCATAACATTCTTCCAACTCATCTCATCCCCACACCACCCTCACCATGATTTTTAGTGGCAACCATGTGTCCTACCCTCACCATTTTTTTTTTTTACCTTTTATATTTAAATTATATCAAACAATTTAATTAAAACACATAATATTATTATTATTACTTAAAAGAAAATTACAAAATACTTAAAAGAAAATTACATAAAAAGGAAATAATACTTAAAAGAAAAAGAAAACACTAGTCGTCAAGGTGTGGTAAGTTTTGAGCCGCTACATGTCTCCAGTAAGATCATATCGGAGACGGTTATGGATGTTTTCGTCGAGTAACTCCGTGAGTACATTCGGGTCATAAACCCGCACGGACCGGTGATCCATTATATGAGCCGGTGATAATGCCACCCGTCGTCTTTTAAAATCATATTGTGTAATATGACACAAGTATTTACTAGTTTGCAATTTTTGGACCGACATAGCCAAGCGGACGGTGAGAAGCATCCATTTTGACTTAAGACGACCAAAGCTCGTTCGACATCCTTTCTTGCGGACTCTTGTAACTTCTTGAATCTCTGTTCCGTCGGTCGGTGGGATACTTATATGCCTTAACAAGCGTTGAATCGTGGGATAGATTCCATCGGTAAGATAATATCCACGATTGTAAAGTCGTCCATTTACATAAAATGAACTGTTTGGCGCCGTTCTATTTCGCTCCGTAGATACAATGGGACCGATTCAAAACATTGATATCGTTGTTTGAGCCGGTGGACCGAAAAGCGAATGCCAAATCCACAAATCATATGAAGCGGCGGCTTCAAGCATAATAGTCGGGTATGGGTGATCACCTCTTATATTGACCTTTCAAATGTCGAGGACAATTTCGCCGGATGAAATGTGTACAATCAAGGCTACCAAGCATTCCGGAATGTGATGTCGTTGTTCATGTGCCTCGAATAGCCGTGCAGCGTCGTGGGATGTAGGCCTACGTAAGAACTCTCGCTATATAATTGGATTACCGCATCGCAAAATTTGTCAAGGCAATCGACTACAAATATAAAAAGCGAAAACATTTTAAAATATATCGACTTATAAAAATACCAAGTTATTAGAAACACAAACATTTTAAAAATAACCCGAAGTTCTTCGTGCCATGTTTAGGTAGTCATCATATCTATCCGGAGGTCCACCGTTGCTAGTTGTCGAATGGCGATGTGCATTTTGTAACGCAAGTGAAACTTCGTCTCCCTCGCGTCTAAGCCTTCTTGAAACCATTCGACATTCACTTCAATATCACCAACAATTTTACGAACAAGCTTCTATTCATACGAAATCTTTCACGAAAAACATTGGCGGAAACCTTGGGTTTTCAACGAAATAGTCATTCATTAGATTTTCTTGGGCTTGTTCACGGCGTTCGATATACCCCGGGTATTGCTTGAGCTTGCCGTGTCTTGAGGGCATCCATTGCGGCTAAAAAGGTTGACATGGTAGAACCCGTTGAAGACACGAGTTGGATGAAGACTGGGAGGAAAACTCGATGATGAAGATGAAGATGAAGATGAAGATGAATTCATTATTTAGTAGTATCTTGCCACGTGTTTTTAAAACTATTTTAGTCATTCAGAAGAAGTACTGTAATGGCCCTTGCTATAAGAAGACAAAAGAAGGACCCAAATATAAGAAGAAACAACTCATGCTCATACTACCACGTACAAGTCATGCCCATTTCTCTCTCACAAACACACAGAAATATTGCTTTCGAACATCTTTATACACTTCGATCACTCAGTTTGGTATCATCACCAAATTAACGTGACCTTGTGATGTCGTGCTGACTTTTTCTTGCTAGCTCATCGTCGTGTGCACTGTTCTTAGTTCTAACAAAAAAAGAGATGGGACATGGAGGAGGCCATACATGTTGCAACAAGCAAAAAGTGAAAAGAGGTTTATGGTCACCTGAAGAAGATGAGAAACTCATTAACTACATCACTTCTCATGGTCATGGCTTCTGGAGTTCGGTTCCTAAGCTTGCTGGTCTTTCTCTATCTCTTTCTTTAAAAAAATTATTCACATAAATTGTAACAAAATGTGTTAAGATCATTTTTACAAACGGTTAGAGGGTTTTTCCGTGGTTAGGTTAGAGTCTTAATTGGACTCATATGTACACGGCTTAACCAATGTGTCCCGTGACCATTTCTGAGCTAGCTTCCATGACTGCTTAAAGTGTACTTAGTCAGGTTTAAACCATATATAACTCTGGTCAACAGATTAGGTGTCTAATTACATACCACTAGACCATTTGGTTGTGGTTTGTCATCTTATTTGGTTATAAGTTAATGTAAACCTATGTATCGATCTAGATGTGTGTGTGTGTGTGTGTGTGTGAAGATATATTCTCATTGATCTCCTCCTTGACATGAAAAGCTGAATCTTTCACTCGTCATGAACATATATCTTAGCTTTTACAAAAGTATGTCCTTTCGTGTGTGCGTGTGAAAGTAATATCAGATCGATATTAGGGATTTTTATCCTTGTGTTTATTTGTGATTGTGTGTGTTTTGAAAATCATTAACTCGTCAATCTTTACGTATTATATTGAAGTAGGGCTCCAAAGATGTGGCAAAAGTTGCAGATTGAGATGGATTAATTATTTACATCCGGATTTAAAACGAGGAAGCCTTTCTTCTCAAGAAGCCAGTCTCATTGTCGACTTACACCAAATTCTTGAAATAGGTATAACGAAAACAATTTTGAATTTTCGGATCTGGAGTATATTTTTGCTAATGTAGGTGTTCTAATTATCTTATATAAGTTTGCTTTGGATATACAGATGGGCTTAAATTGCAACACATTTACCAGGACGAACGGATAATGAGGTTAAGAACTTTTGGAATTCAAGCATCAAAAAGAAGCTTCTTGCTCATAGCCACTTATCTAGTCATCATCTTATTACCACTTTTCCCAACGATAAAACCACCGACATTCATGTTCAGTTAGGTGGTGACCATCGATATTATGATGGTCTATTTGATGCAAGTGAAAAGAGGTTTATGGTCACCTGAAGAAGATGAGAAACTCATTAACTACATCACTTCTCATGGACATGGCTTCTGGAGTTCGGTTCCTAAGCTTGCTGGTCTGTCTCTCTCTTTCTCTATATTAAAAAAATTATTCAAATAAATTGTAACAAATGTGTTAAGATCATTTTTACAAACGGTTAGAGGGGTTTTCCGTGTTTAGGTTAGAGTCTTAATTGGACTCATATGTACACGGCTTAACCAATGTGTCCCGTGACCATTTCTGAGCTAGCTTCCATGACTGCTTAAAGTGTACTTAGTGAGGTTTAAACCTAATATAACTCTGGTCAACAGATTAGGTGTCTAATTACGTACCACTAGACCATTTGGTGCAGTGGTGGTTTATCATCTTATTTGGTTATAAGTTAATGTAAACCTATGTATCGATCTAGATGTGTGTCTCTGTGTGTGTGTGTGTGTGTGTGTGTGTGTGTGTGTGTGAAGATATATTCTCATTGATCTCCCTCCTTGACATGAAAAGCTGAATCTTTCACTAGTCATGCACATATATCTTAGCTTTTACAAAAGTATGTCCTTTCGTTTGTGCGTGTGAAAGTAATATCAGATCGAGATTATGGATTTGTATCCTTGTGTTTATTTGTGATTGTGTGTGTTTTGAAAATCATTAACTCGTCAATCTTTACGTATTATATTTGAAGTAGGGCTCCAAAGATGTGGCAAAAGTTGCAGATTGAGATGGATTAATTATTTACATCCGGATTTAAAACGAGGAAGCTTTTCTTCTCAAGAAGCCAGTCTCATTGTCGACTTACACCAAATTCTTGGAAATAGGTATAATGAAAACAATTTTGAATTTTCGGATTTGGAGTATATTTTTGCTAATGTAGGTGTTCTAATTATCTTATATAAGTTTGCTTTTGATATACAGATGGGCGCAAATTGCAAGACATTTACCAGGACGAACGGATAATGAGGTTAAGAACTTTTGGAATTCAAGCATAAAAAAGAAGCTTCTTGCTCGTAGCCACTTATCTAGTCATCATCTTATCACCACTTTTCCCAACGATAAAACCACCGACATTCATGTTCAGTTAGGTGGTGACCATCAATATTATGATAAGCCCGTATCAACCTCATATAATCCATGATCAAGATCACCATGTCCATGAACCACCAAGGGCTATTAGTCAACCACATGTGATCAATCTTGATAAATGCTTTGACGTCGATCCTACTCCTGATCTCCCTCCTCTTCCACAATCGTTTATTGTCAATTCTTCTTCAATGTTTGATAACCAGTTTCCCACAATGGAGTTTTTAAACTCCTATGATCATAGTATCCTAAACCCGGAGGATTATGACCTCATCTTTGGCCAAAACTCGGATCATAATCCTACCATAATCCCATTTAAGCTAGGTGACCAAACAAATAATATCGACTTGACAACAAATATCATCTCACAAGCTATAAACTCACACGATTTAAACCCGTCTACAAGCTCTCAAACGGATTACCTAGAGACATTTGTGCCAAACTTTCCGTCCTCTTCATCCTCGCCATCGTCATCATTGGTGTTACCTGAATTTGTGGTTAGCAAGGTAAGTAGTATAATGTAACTAATCAATTAGTGTTAATATTGTGTTTTCATACCATTATCATTGAACATAAGAATTGCTAGATTTAGGGTCTTAAATTCAGAAGGAACAATGCGATATCTCTGATGTTATTCAATTCCCGTATGAAAAAAGAAAACACATTTACTATTTCTTCACATGTTCTTGTATATGCTTCTGTATATGTTGTATATTTAATTTCACATTGATGATCATATGTATCTTTTATGGTAGATACACGCAGCAAAACACATTTTTGGTGTGTGTATGATAATGTTAAAAGTAGGTGTTGCACATTTCCTGTTTGATGCTAAATTAGATTTTTTTTTTTTTTTTTTTTTTTTTTTTGGGGCAAAACAGAAATTTTATAGATAAAGTGAACCTTCCACAATGTTGAGGTACAAATTATAAAACTTGACCACAAAAACTTAACTCAACTACAATACTAACTACACTTGATGCAACTAACTAAAAATCAATGAAGAATGAAGAATCCCCGGTTGACCAATCCGAAGTGATATTGAGAAGCATGACACACTTATTGCTCAATTGCACATTGATGCTAAATTAGATGCAAAGCGTAGAAAGAATGTCATGTGGTGATCAGAAGTTTCAACTCAAACTTCATGTCTTTACTCCAAACTACATGATTAATGCAAATTTCAACGACTTAAGAGCATCTCCAACAAAACATATGCCTAGTTTATGTACATATAACACATAATAATAATAATAATAATATGAAACTTAAACATTTGATTGGTCGTTATGATGTTTCCTCATGATTTCTTCTTTTTTCATGCGGATGAAAGAGGCTTTAGCCGGTGTGGTCTGGTCAGGATCAAGCATGAGAAATTAAACTCTTCCATCTCCAGGTACCCAATTTCTTTCTGCCTCCTCGCCTCGTACGCGGCTGTTTGACCTTTGGCTTTCCGCATATAATTGTGTGATAAAAGTCTCGAAAAAGTACTCGTTTGACTCCCCCCGGAGCTCCTTTCTTTGAAGCTCGAGATTTTTTTGCGACGTCGGAATGAGGTCATTTGTTAGGGCCGAATAGATCCTCGAGATTTGTCAGATCAATCGAGTCCTCCGGGTCCCATCTGAATTATTTTCTCAAAACCTCCCACCCGTGAACATATATGAAGTTTCTCCCACCAAAGCATTGGCTAAAATTGGTCTTTGCATTCTTGAAACGATCACTGTCATTTTTTCCGTTTCTACGCTCCAAATGTTTGTAAATAGCGAATCACCGTGAAGCCTGATCCATTTACCCGTGACCATAATTTGTTACGAGTTTCACGGTTTGTAGCAATGTTGAAATTCTCCACAATCTGGTTTTAAAACGCGTCCTCAGAACGGTCATTTCCGATGTCTTTAAAAACTTCCACCCAAGTTTTAGTTATCAACTTTTCTTATTCCTTTGACCAGCTAGTATTCCCACGTTTCAGTTCCTCCACGTCAACATTGTTGTTCGCAACCAAATTCATGACTCTTTTTGACTTTTTTACAACTTTTTTTCCTCGAGATTTGGCCGGTGCACGGGGTTGTGGTACTTTGAATTGTGAATCTGATGGTTTTGATTTAAAATATTGTTGTGGTTGAGATTGAAGAAACCGTGATGGTTGTGATGATTGTGGGTTAAAAAATTCTGATGCCAGATGTCTTTAATTTTGGAAATTTACGAATCTTTGAAATGCATATTGTTGATTTTGGTAAATTTGCTCGGGTGTCATTTTTGTACCATATGGAGGAATCGCTTGCGAGGAAGAGTAAGATTTTTGTGACGATTGGGTAGACGAGTTTGAAGAAATCTGTATTGTTGCAGGTTTGAGGTGAGAAGCGATGTAAAATATCCTCCCTTGTTTGGACTTTGAGATTTTTTTTATATGTTGAGATATATAGAGTATTGGTTTTTTTGGTAATGAAGTGTGTGAAATAAAGGTATGTTATGGTGTGTTATTTATAGTGTGAAAGAAAAAGTTGGATTAGTTAAAAAAAAAAAGTTGAACGGCTATATTTTTAAAAATGTAACCATTTGTGTTTAATTTGCCCCAATCCAACGGTTGGTTTTGCAGAAGAAATAGCTTGTCGTGCAGACGACGAACCTGGCTTTGGCGAACGACAACAAGGTGCTTGGGTGTGGCGGCAAGTCGTGGTGAAGATGGCTCGTTGACACACCTTAAGCTCTTATTACTATGAATGTATTTAACCAACTGTATTTGCACTGCGCAAAAGATATGCATATTATAAATTGTTTTGTATCAAAATCAATCCCTTTATTTGATCTTGTAGTCTGAGTGTTGAGTGATATTGTTGTGAGTTGATTGGTGTCTTCCTAGAAGAGATCAGTCTTTTTCTTGTGTATTTGTACTGGTAAGCACCCAGTTGGGGACTTATCTTCTTACATTGTTATAATAAAAGATACAACAAGGGGTGGTTGGCTGGGTGTAATTGTGGATTGTTGTGTGATCTTGATCATTTTTACATGGTATCAGAGAGCAAGGTTCTGATCTTGTGGTTTTTGAGATTCTAAGGTTTCTAGGGTTTCGAAGGTTTTTTGGGGTTTCTTGCAATTGAAGGTGTAATTGGTTAATTGAGACTGTTTTCTTAACGGCCGTGGTTGATTTGATCTGTTTGGGAATAGATCTGGTGAATTTGTGGGTTTCTTGATTAGGGTGTTAAAAACCCTAATTTGGAAATTTGGGGATTTGTATCTCTGGTGGTTTCTTGGTGGTTTGGGCCCATTCTTGGTTGCAATTTCACTAGACTAAGTGAATCTAGTGATTTTGTGTTTCATTCCGCTGGTATCTCACTGTAAGTGTCTCACTGTAAGTGTGTTTCTCTCCTTTAAGATAACATTTACTTAGTCAAGAAGGTGCAAACTGAGTGGTTAACATCTTGACCTGCTACCGTGAGTGGTACGGAAACCTGCTCTGGCCACTCTTAGTCTTCTTGGCTGGTATCTTGTTAAACTTGGGTGTGAGTATAGATTTTTTAGTTTTACTGTGTCTAGGTCGAAGGAGGATAGGATTTGGGATTGAGAAGTTGTGTTGAGATAGATTTGTCTGTTATTTCAGTTGGTTGTTTCATGTGGTTTGTTTTCTTGGTTAGTTCTTGTTATTTGTTGGTCTCTTTGTTATTATGGCTATTGGTGATCCTAGTGGTAGTAATTCTGAAGTCTTAATTAGTAATCTTGATGCTGGTAATCCTCTTCATATCCAAACTAATGATAATAGTGGTCTCGCTCTTATTCCATTTAAACTTGTTGGGCCGAAAATTATAGAATATGGTGCGGTGCAATGAAGTTAGCTTTACAAGCTAGGAATAAGTTTAGCTTTGTTGATGGTTCTTGTGTTAAAGAATCTTATTCTACTAGTGATGTTCTTGCTGCCCAATGGGATAGGTGTAATGCCATTATTTTAACATGGCTGATGAATTATGTTTCTCAAGATGTTTATATGGGTCTTGTTTATTATGATAATGCTGCATGTGTGTGGAAAGAATTACAAGAAACATATGATAAAGTAGATGGTTCTGTAGTTTATAATCTTTTGCAGAAAATTAATTGCGTTAAGCAAGGTGGTACTTCAGTTGCTGATTATTATCATAGGCTTAACTCCTTGTGGAGAGAATTTGATGCTTTGACTAAATTGCCTGTTTGTGTGTGTGAAGTTAAGTGTTCTTGTGCTGCTAGTAAAGCGCTAGGCCTGCATAAACAACTCATGAAGTTGATGCAGTTTCTCATGGGCCTTGATGATTGTTATCACCGTGAGAATGTTCTTAACCGTGATCCTCTCCCTGAAGTTAAGGATGCTTATATCACTGTTTCTATAGAGGAATCTCACAGATGTATTCCTGAGTCCTCTAGTGCTACTGAGACTAAACTTAATACTTCTTCTTTTGCTGCTAAATCTTTTAACAACAATAGAAGAGTGTTTAATAATGCTAATTAAACACTAGAGGAACTAATTCTACTGCTAATACTGCTAATAGAGGTCCTAATCCTAATCTTAATTGTAAAAATTGTGGTAAGATTGGACATACTATTGAAAGATGTTATGAAATCATTGGTTTTCCACCTGGATTTGTTAAAAATAATAATCCAGCTAAACAAAATGGTTTTAGGTAAAACTATAATGCTAATGTTGAGAATAAACAGTCTGAAAAACAGTCTACTACTTCATCTGCTAGTACATCTTCTGGTTTTACTTCTGAGCAGATGAAGAAACTCTTGTCTTTGATCAATGATACCTCTTCTGTAAGCATACATGCTAATATGGCAGGTAGGGCTTCATTCTTTAATGGAAATGTTTGGTTTAATATCAATTTTTCTAAGTATTTTTTTGTGAATTCTAGTATGTCCGTTAAAACTGTTTTTTGGGTTGGATTATAGATTCAAAGCTAATCAAGACTTGACTGCTTCCACTGTTGGTATGTTTAATGTTGTGGGCATTTCTAGTCTTAAGATTACTGTTGGACATCCCAATGGTACTCTTGCTACTATAAGTCATGCTGAAAACTTAAAGTTGACTAATAATGTTACTCTCTATGATGTATTAGTTGTTCCTGGTTATTGTGTGAGCTTGTTATATGTTAATAAACTTATCAGAGATATCAAAATGTTTGTTGATTTTGATGAAGATGCATGTTATATTCAGGATTTGAAAAGGGAGAATGTTCTGGGGACTGGTAGTTAGTCTGATGGTGTATATCTGTTTGATATGCAATCTAGTAATGCTTTGGGTAAGTGCAATGTGGTTATGTCTTATAATGTGTCTAAACTTGTTTGGCATAATAGATTGGGTCACCCTGCTGATCAAGTCTTATCTATTCTTCAAAAAGATCTTGGTATTTCCAAGAATTCTTCTGTATCTGTTTGTGAGATCTGTCATAGGGCCAAACAGACAAGGGAACCTTTTCCCATGTCTGTAAGTCTGAGAATCTTGGTGATCTAATTCACCTTGACTTATGGGGTCCTTACAGAGTAACAAGCAGAGAAGGATACAAGTAATTTTTTTACTGTTGTTGATGATTATTCTAGAACTGTATGGGCATACTTAGTCAAAACTAAAGATGAAGTGTTTGATGTATTTTGCTCTTTTATTCACTTAATTTCTAATCAATTTGGTATTAAAATTAAAACTGTTAGATCTTATAATGGTACTGAATTTGTAAATAAAAAAATGAGTGAAATGTTTTATGATCTTGGAATAATACATAAAACATCTTGTGCTCATACACCTCAATAAAATGGGATTGCTGAAAGGAAACATAGACACCTACTCAATGTAGCTAGGAGTCTTATGTTTCAAGGGGGGATTCCTTTAAGATTTTGGTCTGATTGTGTTCTAACTGTTGTATATCTTATAAACAGGTTGCCATCTTCTGTTCTAAGTGGTAAATGTCCCTAGGAGTTGTTGTATAAAACTAAACCAAATATTTCCCATTTGAGGTCTTTTGGTTGTCTATGTTTTGCTACTATTTTAAACAATCATGATAAGTTGTCTTATAGGATTGAAAAATGTGTTCTTATTGGTTTTTCTTCTACTAAGAAAGCATATAAGCTTTTGAGTTTGGATACAAGAAATGTGTTTTTTGCAAGAGATGTAAAGTTTTATGAAAATGTTTTTCCACTAAAAATGAAAACATGTGAGTCAACTGATGCAGATAATGTAAATGAGGTTGAACACTTGAGATTTTTTGATAGTCCAAGGTCTCAAAGTCCCAATGATGAAGGGGAAGATTCACCAGTTGAGGATGGTAGTATGCCATCTTCACATGATGCAAGAGATAATGAGTCAGATACTACTTATTTTCATCATGAAGATGGGTAATCTGCAACCCACTTTGGTGACCAACACTGGTTTGAGGGCAGTCCCAATTTTGAAAATATTGGTTCAGTTTCAACTCAATCTGATAATATAAATGAATATGTGCAGACACCGGTATTAAGAAGGTCTGGTAGAGAGTCTAAAACTCCTATTAGGTTTAATGATTATGTTATGTACTCTAAAGTCAGATATGGTATTAAATAATATGTGAGTTATGCTCGTCTGAGTAGGACTAATATGTGTTTTGCTTCTACATTAAATAAATCTGTTGAGCCTAAGAATTATGAAGAAGCTGTTAAAAATCCTAATTGGTTTGAGGCTATGAACAATGAAATTGAAGCATTAAACAACAACCATACCTGGACTGAATGTGAGTTTCCTGTTGGTAGACATGCTATAGGATATAAATGGATATGGAAAATCAAATATAAATCAACAGGTGAGATTGATAGATATAAAGCCAGATTAGTTGCTAAGGATTTCAATCAAAGAGAAGGTTTTGATTATGAGGAAACTTTTAGTCCTGTTGTGAAGAGGGTTACTGTTAGATGTTTAATAAGCATTGCTGTTAGTAAAAACTAACCTTTGTATCAGTTAGATGTCAATAATACTTTTTTATATGGTGATCTTGATGAATATGTTTATATGCTTTTACCAAAAGGTTTTAATGGTGGTGATGATTCCAAAGTGTGTAAGCTTAACAAGTCTTTATATGGACTTAAGCAAGCACCTAGACAATGGAATGCTAAACTCACTACTGCTCTTATTGAACGTGGTTTTGAACAAAGTAAACTGGATTATTCTTTGTTTGTTAAACAAAAGGGTTCTGTATTTTTGGCTTTACTTGTATATGTTGATGATATTGTTATCACTGGTAATGATGAAGTAGAAATCAATAACTTTAAAAGGTTTTTGAGTTCTAAGTTTATGATTAAAGATTTGGGAGAGTTGAAATATTTTCTTGGTATTGAAGTGTTGAAAATGATAATGGTATATGTATGACACAAAGAAAGTATTGTTTGAGTTGTTACATGAGTATGGTTTTTGGTCGCTAAACCTCGTTGATACACCTTTGCTCGAAAATACTATATTGAGTTGTATTGAAACTGAAAATGATAAAGTGTTGAACAATGTTAATAACTATCAAAAATTGGTTGGTAAGTTAATTTACTTAACTAATACCATACCAGATATTAGTTACTTTGTTCATTGTTTAAGTCAACATATGCATAAGCCTTTAAAATCTCATCTTAAGGCTGCTTTGAGAGTTTTGAAATATTTGAAAGGATCTCCAGGTTCTGGTTTGCAGTTTGATAAAGAGTCTAATCTTAAGCTTAAAGCTTATGCAGACTCTGACTGGGCTAATTGTCCTCTAACTAGGAAATATGTTACTGGATTTTGTGTTTTCTTGGGTAACTCTCTTTTATTTCTTGGAAAAGTAAGAAACAGGCTACCTTATCTAGAAGTTCAGCTGAGGCTGAATATAGAAGCATGGCTTCTACTACTTGTGAAGTGATTTGGTTGGGTAATCTGTTGCATAGTCTTGGTCTTAAAGAGTTGTTACCTATGGATATTTTTTGTGATAATAGTGCTGCAATTCAGATTGCAGCCAATCCTGTTTTTCATGAGAAAACCAAACATTTTGAGTTAGATGTGCATTTGGTTAGAGAAAAGGTTTCTGCTGGTGTTATCAAAACAATTAAAATCCATACAGATACGCAAGTGGCAGACATTTTTACTAAGTGTCTTGGTCAAAGACAACATAGTTTGTTTTGCAAATGTCTTGGTATGTTTGATTTGTTTGTAGGTATTAGTAATGGTGAAAAGAGTAGCAGTCAAGCTAATGAAGGATGCAGTTTACAAGGAGAAGACTTGCCAACTTGAGGAGGGGTGTTAAATAATATGAAGGTCTATTCTTGCCAAGTTTGAAAGTCTTATTGAAGGTTTCTATCTAAAGTCAAGAAGAGAGAAGTACAAGGGCTGAAGTGAAACATGATAGAGTATATAAACTCTTATCCTGCTTAGGGTTTTATTATCTCTCTATCAATCAGTTTTAATCTCTCTCAAATATTCACACAGTTATCTTTGTTATTCTTTGATATCAATCCGATATCAATTAGGTTTTGTATCAAGATCAATCTCTTTATTTGATCTTGTAGTCTGAGTGTTGAGTGATATTGTTGTGAGTTGATTGGTGTCTTTCTAGAAGAGATCAGTCCTTTTCTTGTGTATTTGTACTGGTAAGCACCCAGTTGGGGACTTATCTTCTTACATTGTTATAATAAAAGATACACCAATGGATGGTTGGCTGGGTGTAACTGTGGATTGTTGTGTGCTCTTGATCATTTTTACATAGATTATAAGCTCGTCAAAGTTTCCGGCTGCAAGGCACGGGTTTTGAACCTTCGTACATGAAAAATTATCATAATACAAATGTGGAAGGAAAAAAAATGACATTTATATGTTACAAGCATACATAAATCTAAAACTGGTCGACACTTGTAAATATATAGAATTGACAATTCTTATGTTGCATGTAGATGCAAAACTTGTCGTGGTTACTTTAGATCGGATGTAATGGTGATCAGATTCACGACCGTCACCTCAGCCCCACGTCATCATTCACTCATTCACCACGCCAACCACCAAATACCCGTAGCGGAGACCTCCAAACCAACCACACAAACATACACCATTAAACAAACCTAACATCACAATTAACTCATACACAAGCAACAACAAAAGTTTATTTGGTCATCCGGATGACCAAACTACCTCGAAAAGTTTCCATTCACACATAAAGTTGGGGGGATTGAGGCGTGACCAAAGCCTCTATTACTCACGACAGTCTTAAAGGCGTGGTTAAATTACATGTCACTCAATAAAGATAGTGTCACAATGAATGGGTATCGATCCCAAATGGGTTAGTACCACAATGGAGCTAATGACACACTCGCGGGTAAATTGTGAATATAATTGTGAGAGACAATACACATGTGAATCTTATTTTTTCATTCCTGGTGAAAAATTTAGTTATTTATTTATTTGATGATTAGTAAACCTGATGTATCAAGTTCATTTCAACTTTGGTGATCTTCTATCAAATCTTCTGAAGTTAAAATAAAATGTTAAATCATTTCACAAATCATAAGATAAAGAGCTAATCAGCTAATGCGAGAAAGGGTACGAAAACTCAAAGTGGGTTAAAGAAAAAGTCAAATCCAATACTCTCTTTCAATTAAGGCCATGCTCAATTGCTCAAATCCACTCATTCTTTGACATGTGTCCCTTGTAAGTATAAGCTTTGATTTCTAGGTTTTGTTTTAAATAACAAATATACTATCCTTTATTATCTCTTCGCTCTCTCCCTCTCAAATATAAACTTAATTACCAGATCCATCACCATCCGAGCCGACCACAAGACTCGTCACCATCCGAGAGCTCTAACTGCAACCCTTTGCTCGACCCAATAGACTCATCATCGTCACCATCACCATCAACCCCTTTGTCGACCAAAATTGCTCGACCCACTTACAGCAGTGTCAGCAGTAAATATTTGACCATAGATGAGTTCCGAGCTCTAATTCAATTAAATTCTTCGTCACTTTTTCCCTTACTTATGACTTTTGTTCCCCACGATATTAAATATGATTATTCTTTGGAGGGTGTTGTATGCTAGTTGGATTAGGATCCTCTAAAGTTCTTCTCTCATGTTTTGTAATGTTGAACCAATCAAATTAAAAAAAACTAAATAGTGGGGCCATCATTTAGTAAAATATAGGACCTATTAAATTGTTTCATCTCACAAAATGTTACTCCCTCCGTCCCATATTAAGTGTCCACTATTCATATGCACAAAGTTTTAGAAAATTCCACTAACTACACTCTCCACCAATCAAATATCATTTTCACCCACTAAAGTCTCATCTCATTGGTTGAAATATTCTATAGACATTTAATTTGGGACATATAAAGATTCCATTGTGGACACTTAAATTGGGACGGAGGTAGTAACATGAAAAGAACATGAGAGATTTGAAAATGAGAGAATCTTAATCCATGTTAGTTTTGTTCATGGACCAAAGAGTAAATAAATAAAATAAAATACATTAATGTAGAAAGTACTTTTAGCAAAATATAAAATACAATTGAATTAAAAGCTACAAGTAATAAAGCATAAGTTATAAGTGATGATGCACATGAGAAATAATAGTGTATTTGTAGTTTTGTAATAAAGCATTGAAATATATAGGAACCCGAGCCTGCGGCAATGGTTTTAGCGGACATAATTAACCGATATGCGATCTCGTGATAAGTGTTTCAGATAACATTCAAAATAGAACGTGAAAGGATCAAAGTGTAATAGCAAACTACTGTAATATGTGATAATCCAACTCTAGCAAAAATTTTAACATGTATCAAACGACATATAAAAATATTTTGTGAGACTAAAAAGAAAACATTACATTAATTTTGAGATACTAACTAACAAGACACGTTACTCGTCGATTTAAACTTCTTGATATACGACATTTGAGGTCTAATCAAATTATTTTATGAACAATGTTATTTGATAATAACTGTACGTTTGAAGAAAATTTTAGAAATCAACTCTCACACACTATCTCATATAACTATGGTAGAGTATCACATCCATCGCGATGCAAAGACTATAAAAATGGTAGTTAGTAATATTATGAAGTGTATTTTTACAACCATTTTATAGCCAAGCGTTTCATTTCCTTTACAAATAGTCATAATATTCTTTAAACAATTTCAATACTTTTTTATGCAAATAATATGATGATTGACATATAATTATCTATTCAAAAGTTATGATCTTGTTTGATACAACCACGCAAGATATTAAACATGGGAATGTCTAACCAATGCCCTAAGGGCATTGGTTAAGATTTGTTTTTTTGTGGGTTTTAATTACATAAATGGTGCTTTTAGTTGACAAAAAATTACATATTTGGACGGGGACCCACATGAATAGTTATTAAAACTCACAAAAAGACAAATATTAACCAATGCCCTTAGGGCATTGGTTAGACATTCCCATTAAACATATGCATTAAAAATAATTGGTTTCAATATTCAATAATTCATTTTAGGGAATTGATATGTACATATACCAGTTTCATATTAAGGAAAAGAGAAATGATACATGGACTTAAATTTATGCCTAAACTTAGATTTAAAACCATTTGGCATCATCCTGATGGATTGTAAAATAAGTGGGTCTCTGTCTGCAGCCATCAGGATACTGACACTTGATTTTAGGTATAATTTTAAGTCCATGTATCATTTCTCTTCTTTGATTAATACACATATAATTATTATAGATGGACCATTATGTCCTTTTATTGTTTTTAACCCCTATTTTTTCTCCACCAACGTGGACTATAAATTAGTGCATTATTTCTTTGGTTTTGACGTTGACTATCATATACTCACATCCACCATCACCCATTAATTCGTCACATACTTGCAATTGTCTATTTATCATTTCTCATATGAGTTAAAATCACTAATTTTAATGTCCCGTAATCCTTCATATATATATATATATATATATATATATATATATGTGTGTGTGTGTGTGTGTGTGTGTGTGTGTGTGTGTGTGTGTGAGACATGGGAACCAAACTTGTAGCTTCCGTTTGTCCACATTTTATTCATCTAGGAACTACAAGTGCAGAACCAAATAGTATTAGATGGGATTAATATAGTGCACGAGAATAGCACTTACTACAATTCCAAAAATCTTGAAAACAAATATGTTACCTCGCAAAACCAACTACAATCGAATGGATAAAAAATTCCTTCATTAAACACATTCCTCCATTAAACATATTTCTTAGAGTAAATTACACCGTTCGTCCTTGTGGTTTGCGTTGACCGCGACCTTTTCGTCCTTTGACCAAAAAGTTGCAACTGTTAGGTCTTAAGTGGCAAACGTTATCGTCGTTAGTCCTTTGACCAAACGACGTTAAGTTTGATGTTAAACTCCTCATGTGGCTTGCACATGGGTAAAATGTCATTTCATCTACCCCTTATATAGTTTGTGGTCAATACTCTTCCACATACTTTATTTTTTCCATCTTCATCCAAATCAAAACAACACTAAGAACCTCAATTGGTACGAATTTGGAATGAAATTTGGTAAATTGAAACTTGATTTATGCTCTCTAGACCTTGAATAGCAAAACCCCTCTAAAAATTTTGAAAACCCATTTGACTTACAAACCCTAATTTTTTTGTATCTTGGAGAAGATGAAGAACACAGTGGGTGGTCGACCTTATTTATAGATGAAAAGATGGCTTGTGACATTCCACATCTCGATTCTTGGTCTCTCACTACTTATATTCAAATGGGGCGATTACGATTAGTAATGGTTTGGAAGATAAGCTGGATGAGTTTCGTCGTGTTCTTGGAAAATCGATGATGATTTGTTGAAAATCGTTGGAGTTGAGTGCGGTGCATGGGCGTGTTTTGCAAGATTGCTTCAAGATTCACATGGTCGCTTTCCGATAAGGTTCAAATAAGGATATGGAGAAGAGGTGGGAGAGCGGTTGATAGAGCAACCACGAGCACTTATTTGAAGTGATTAATTCAAGGAAGATGTGTTGAGGAGGTTGATTAGACGGTGTGCTTATTTGAAGTATGTTGAAGCAAGATTAGGTGATAGGATTCTTTATCTTGATGAGGTTTTGAAAGACGGGTTTTGTTTGAATATGGTGGATACGCCTCTTAGTCCTATGAAAGTTGTGATCGATTTGCAAGAAGTCGCTTGGGATGTTGATATTGTGATTAATGGATTACCTTCGATCGAAACACGTGAGGTTTTTGAAGAGATTAGGAATTATTGGAAGGAAAGGATTACTCCGCCTATAATTATCTCCTTGTCGAAGGGTATAGAAGTCGCTTAGATCCTGCTCTCATATAATTACACCGACTCGGATGATCAATCGAGCAAGTAAGCATTTTTAACCTCTAGTTATTTCTAGAAGTTTGAATCGATAGTTATATCAATCACAATTGGTTTCGCTTTTGTAGTTGGAGTTCAAGGAAAATATTCTGTATCTTGGTGGACCAAATATTGCATCTGAGATATACAATAAGGAGTATGCTAATGCTCGAATTTGTGGGGATGAAAAGTGGAGGATACCACTTGCAAAGTTTCTAAGGCAACCTCATTTCATCGTATGGGACAATAGATCTCGTCACACACGAAGTCATGGGAGGGTTGAAAAATGTTTATGCAATTGGAGCTGGTAAGACTATATTTTTGTTTTTCATGATGATAATGAGTTTGATGAAGGAAAGATCTTTGGATTTTGGTGTTCTCGATGATGATAATGGGTTTGGTAAAGGATTGATTTTTTTATTTTTTTTCCCTCTCTTCTGCTAATGAGTTTGGTGAAGGAAAGAGTATTGACCACAAAGGTAGATGAAATGACATTTTTACCCTCATATGCAAGTCACATGAGGGGAGTTTAACAGTGAAACATAACGTCTTTTGGTCAAAGGACTAACGACGACAACGCTTTGCCACTTAAGGACTAACGGTGCAACTTTTTGGTCAAAGGACTAAAGGTGCATGTCAACGCAAACCATAAGGACGAACGGTGTAATTTACTCTATTTCTTATTAGGTTTTCTAACTTTTCCCCATTAGCATTTTTCAAACTTTCACCTTGACTTTTTTTTTCAACTTTCAAGTTTCCACAATTCCCCTTTGACCATTTTTACATTTTATGTAGTATAGATAGGAAAATCATCACCAGCCGCTAATACTTTGAGGCTGATGCTAATCGCATTTATAAATATTGTGGTCATCTTCTGCCACATCAGCGCTACATTAGCTTTCTCTTTTCAAGACTACACCCCAACCATAATTTGCTAATAAAGCGACCGCAACCACAACAAAAAACATACCACACAAAAACAAATAAAAAAATTATACACACAAAAGAGAATGAATGTTTCGGTTAGCTGCTCAACCAATGACTTTGAAAAGGTTGAAAGGGTAACCGGTTGGGGTCGGTTGGGCTAATGAAGGAAACTCGGTTGAGGTGTCGGTTGGTTGGGGACTTAGGGTGCAACCCCTCCCATTAGTATCAGCCTGATAATAAATAATTGAACATGTGGCGTGCAATGAATAAAGTCGAGGAGTCGCTCATGACCATATATAATGAAAAAAAGGGTGTTGGGTTTGACCTTTTTTTAAACTCACTTGAATTTTTATACATTTTCGGTCATTAGCTCTTAGATAATTAAATAATTGAAAATTTTACTACAATCAAAAAATAAAACCACATATATATTTTCTCTCAAAAATTTAAACAACATGAACTATCATGTTTATCATGTTATGTTGAACATGAGTATCCTAATACTATTTTAAATAGGGTAAACACTATAAATAGTCATGTATTTTTGAAATTATCCGTCTATATCATTTATTTTTTATTATTTTATATACCAACGAACTTTCAAAATTTAAAAGTTCGTTGGTGTAATAAGATAATAAAAAATATATGGTTTTAGATGAATAATTTTGGAAAATACGTGATTATTTTATAGTTTTACCCTTTTAAATAATACAAGAGTTTCTTTTAGGTTAATTGTTAACTGAAATTGTTTTTTGACCTAACCAAATATATGAGCTAGCCTTTAGTTTCTTAATTTCTAAAATTAACCAAACAAAAAATTAATCCCCATCACGTCGTTACACTTTCATACGTTTAGATAATTTATGCACGGGGTTGACTGGCTAGATCCTATATGTTAGAAGTCAGGTCATTTCATTTCACTTGGTCTTTTAAAGATTAATCTTAGCCAAACAGAAACCATGTTTATTGGTCTTAGTCACTTCAAAAGGTGCCACCCATAATGTATAAATTTCGAAGAGATTAAAAAATAGAAAAGGAGCACGATAAATATAATGATCTAGGTTTTAAATGTTGATGTTAATTTCGAAGAGATTAAAAAATAGAGAACACGATAAATATCAACTCACTCTAACATGTCGGCTCACTACAGTCCCCTTCTTGATGTCGTAGTCCAAACTACTATTTGGGTTCTTTGACGATTTAGAAATGAATCTACATTCCATTCAAAAAGGGTAAAAAAAGAAAAGGGCTTATTCTAAATGACATTAAGCTATACTCTTTCACTTGGATCTCTAGTAGGCGAAGAAAAAGTTTTTGTAATCGGATCGAGTGGTTTAACAACCCTGAGATCGCTCTTTCTATTCTATTCCTATGTAATCATGTTCCCTCCGCCTAGCTCCTTGCTAGTGTATTTTTTTAATATATATATAAATTGCAGTTCGAATAAAAAAAAAGGAAAAAAAAGAGAGCATGATCTATGACATTTTCTAGGCAATTCAAGGATGCAAACCGATCCTAAACCGGTAAAGAGAAAAAAACAAGTCGAATGTATGTGTCACATCGTCACCTTTTATAGAACATTGATTGTGGTATTAAATTTAACTCATTTTTAATACTAACAAGGTACCCGTGTTGCAAATGGCAGATCTCAGAACAAAAATTTCTAGCGAACTATGCTTTGTATTATATATTTTCGTAATAATAACCTTATGCATGATGATAATTTTAAGTTGAATAACTTTAAAAATAGCAAACTATTTCATAGAATACTAAGATGTTATGATGATTTAGCGGTGAGAGGAATTTACTAGTCGTTAGGTGTTGTGTAGTATGCGTTATAATATTTTATAAAATTTGAAACACGATGGTGATCTGGGTTATCTTTTTTTACGAGTTAGAAAACCTTCTTGATATGCTATTTGGATGTCTAGACTTGTAAACATGACTGTATAAAGTTGTCCGTGAAAAATAATACTTATTTCATAATATTATACTACATATGTCCCTAAATAAATGTCCAGGTTGGCTTTTCAGACCTGTATCAACTTTGACCTTATCTATTTTTGCGAGCATTATATAATACTTGATGAAAAATATATCAATATTGGATTGAGTTTTAAGTGTATTTTTTATTGGTATAGTTTTTCATCAAGTATTATATAACACACAAAAAATATTTACGGTCAAAGTTGAACCAGTTTGACTCTGAAAAGTCAAACTGAACATTTATTTAGGGACGGAGGAAGTAAGTGAAAAACAAATTATACGTATTAGACTTTATAGTGACAACTATATATATAAACGTGTATGTGTACGTACAAGGTACAACTACATTAGGCTAAAAGGAATAATAAGAATACTCACTCACTCCACGTCAGCGCCACCTCAGCTTTCTCTCTCCTACTTTACCACTCACTCACCACCCGTTTTAACACTGACTCACCACACCAAACCCACTCACTCCACATCATCTTTTTATTTAACACATTCATTTTAAATAAAAGCGTTAATGTAAACGTAAAAATAATTATAACGTAAAACTTTTATTCATAGAATTAAAAACATTACATAAAAAGTAAAATACGGAAAAAATACATAACAAATAACGGTAAAAGATTATTCATTTTGAGCCAAGTGCTCGATCAAATCGTGACGAAGGTTTTGATGCTCTTCCGATGATCCGATCCACTCATAACTCGTTGCACTTGCTCTTCATTTCAAGAACGTCTTCGGTGGTGTGCTTCATCCCGAAACCATTTAGGCGAGATTGCAACTTTTTGTATTTGCGAATCATGTTATGTAATATGATACATGTGTACATCATATTCATAATCCTATTTTTATTTTGCTTCGTGTTGGATTGGCTATTATTGCCCATTTTTCTTAAGAACACCAAACGCCTGCTCAATATCCTTCCTGCCGATTCTTGCTTTCTTTTATACAAAATTGCTTATGATCATCATCTGCTGGTTCCGTAATCGTCTTAACAAGAGGCGCCAGTTCGGGATATATCCCGTCAACAAGATAGTATCCATGTGGGTAACTTACTCCGTTAGCCACAAAAGGAACCTCGGGTGCCCGTCCGGTTTTGAGATCGTTAAATAATGGGGATTGATACAAAACATTGATGTCGTTGTTCGACCCCGCAACACCAAAGAAAGCATGCCATATCCACAAGTCTTGTGATGCAACTGCTTCAAGTAAAATGAACGGATTCGGACCATGATCACGTCTAACATATTGAGCTTTGTAGGCGTACGGACAACCGAACCACTCCCAGTCGGTACAATCAAGACTACCTAACATCCCGAAACCCGTGCTTTGCTTCGTGATGCCGATAAAGTTTTTCAACATCGATCACCGTAGGTTTCCTCAAATACTCGGGGCCAAAAATCGCATCACAACTTCACAAAATTGTCAAGAGACTCGCGAGGTTCTCTCACTTATTTGCATATATTCATCTAGAAAACTTGCACTAACACCGTCGCCAATTGACGAATCGCAATTGCTGCACTTTATCAACGAGGATATACCTTCGTCCGAACAATCGGGATTACCCCGAAAGTAAGCGAGTGATTGGTTACCGCATTTACTATACGGTTGTAAAGTGGACGAGCCATTCAAACGTTTTCTAAATCGTCGATCGTCAGACATCGGATTAGCGTAAAAAGGTCGCTACTAGACGCCATGAGCACCCGCTCGATCTCCGGTTATGGTGGTTCTCGACAATCTAGTATATGTTCGTCTCGACTTAATATACTCGATAGCTTTTTTAATAAAATTTTTCTTGCGGCTGCTAACTTCTTCTCCATCTTCTAATAAATCATCCATGCCCATAAACGTATACGAATTCATTTTTGACGATTTAAATTGTGAAAAGTGTGTGTAAATAAATTGAGAGATGTGTATAAAAATGAAGATGAAATGGTGGGTATTTATAAAAAAAGAGGGTGTTTGAATTTTTTTTTACTTATGTTGCAAACGGTCGAAAATGGCACACAATATTGTGCAACTCACGCCCGTGGCTCACTCACGATTTTGCCAACCACTCACGCGCGAGTGATGGCATGGGGGTAAGGGTGAGTGGCTCACGGGGCTCACTCACGGGTGACTTACTCTTTATTCCGTCTAGCCTTAGAGTGATATCATATTGTCCACATGATGCGGCGGCTACAAAGACATGGTCAAATATCCGATAAACAGGTTTTTTGTAATTTTTGTAATAGTTATTTCACTAATGTTGACAATTTTTGTTATTAATCATTATTTTCGTTAAAAATTGTAATAGGTTTAGTTCATAAAACTAGTTATAATATCCACGGGATTTTGACAAAAAAATTTATTTTGTATTAATAATGAATATTGTGTCTTTAAAGGTAATTGCATTATAAGTTTCAGATGCGCATGAAGTTTACACATAAATCAAATTTATTTTAACATTTTAGTTCAATATATACACATATAAGAATTTGCCAATAAAAATGTGATATAAGTACAACAAATATTAATGGACGACTTTTTCATTATGCATTAATATTTATTAGAACTTGATAGAATATTTGTAAAAATTTCTATTAGGTAACTCAAAATTTAATTTTATTTACCTGACAAAAATGTTGATTTTGTTATTTAAATTTCACTACTGATATTATATTGTACACATGATGCAAGTTTTTAATAGTACATAATGAGCGTTGATAAAGTTAAAGATACTCCTTAAAGTTTTTTAGAAATGATTTTCTAGATATCCATATATAAATAAATAAGAATTACATGAGTCATTGTTATAAGTACAATCGCGTATATTTATTTTCATATTAAAGTAACTTATATTACAATTTGACAATTATATTCTCGTTTTTAGTAATTTAGCCGTATTTAAAAGTTAAACTCGTGTCTACAAAGGTTAAACTTTTAAAAATGAAATAAATGAGTCCTTATTGAACGTATATAGTAAAATAATTGATACTTATAATCTTATGCAAATTTATATGTTGTTATTTTAAAACAAGATATACATTGTATTTTTAAGATATAAAGTATAAATGGTATAAAGTATAAGGGGTATTTGTTTATAAATCAAAGCTATTAAAAATATGGAGCTTATAATATTACACTTAACTCTATATAATTTTAAAAATTCAACCAATTTTTTTATTAATTACCTCCTTTTTTTTTTTAAATTTTAAAGTTTTGTTTTCACAAATTAGAAACCTATATTTTTATGTGTTTTTATTAACCAAATTTATTAAAGTTTGACCAAAGTCAATTTAATTTTGACTTTTATTAACCAATCACATCACACGATTTTTACGTGACTAAATCGAGCTCTCCCATCGCCCAATTGTATTTTCAATAATAATGAATTGATAAAATCACCCAAAACGATGTAATTCCCTTATTATATAAAGATTCCATCTATTACAAAATTGACTATTTTAAATGTTAAAGATTAACTAGTTTTCAAAATTCAAATTTGAAACAAGCTTATCAAATTCTCACCGGAGAATAACAAAAGGACCACAAAAACATGCATGTGAATAAAACCATGCAATGCATAAGAACGAATGGGGATTTATACAAGTCAGAATAAAGCATACATTCCACATTTGTGACAACTCGTCTTTTCGCGTCGTTTCTCAAAACAATTCACGCTCACAATTTCATCATTTATCGTAAACTAGGTTTGCGAGTTTCAAATTGCGTAACCTTAATGGTTTAGTGCGAATTCATGATCATATCATCACGGACATTTCATATAGACTAGGTTTAGTCTATATCATTAGCATCATTTTCATCATGTTAGTTCATTAATGATTTTGCATTTCACATTAAACGCGTAAATTTATATTAAATAAACGCTATCGCGTAAGTTATTATTTTGAACATTTAATCCGATCTTCCAAAATTATCCCGACATATTTTTATACTTACATTTAGTTTATAAAATAATATTTTGAGTTTACCTAGTGTTTTAAATTTAATTTGTATATAAATCGGTAAATTTTCACATTTTAAATTTAATAATAAATTATTATTTATTATTACCGAACGATTTTGAGCAAGCATTAGCTCACTTGAGATAAATGAGGAGGTTATCCTCACACTGGTACATTTTGAACTATCAAACATTATCGAAAATGCATATTTTCTATTTCCTACCAACTTATGAGTTTTCAAACTCACTCGAGAAGTTATCTCACGTTATTGAAAACACGAGCTCGCGCACGAACCGACCAATAGAAAGTATGGTATTAGTCTAATAAACACATTTTCGAATCAATATTGATGTTATTATCTTTCTTTTATAAAAACACACTCAAAAACATATTTTATACGTTAACGAAATTCTAACATGCAATCAAAACATCCTAACTCACGTTTGAACTTAAACGTGTTATGTAAAAATTTATTAATTATTTTCCTTTGTTTTTCTTCTCCTTTGGCCAGATCCACCAAACCACAAACGCACCCTCTTGATAAACTTTGATAACATATGAACTTCAACATAATACATAACACAAATATGTAATTGCTAGCAAGTCTAAATAAAACCATACATGTGTTACCAACTCCACTAGCAAAAGTTGTATATATATATTTTTTTACTGAGTGTGGCAGTGGCCAAAAGAAATGCAAAAATTAACCACTTACATGACATTTCTTTTCTTACACTCAACCGACAATCACATCACCACCCATACTTTTTCTTCTCTTTGCCCTCCTGTTCGTTGAATAAGCTCAACCAAATTCACACTCCAAATCTTTGGAGTACAATGAGTTGCATTATTTAAAACCAACTTTATCTTGAGTCTACTACATATACCGAACTTAGATAACCTTCAAAACCTCACATTTCACACTTATACACTCGCTCAAAAACAAGCTCAAAGATTTGAAAGCTCAAGGAAATCGGGGTTAACATTGAGGAAGTTATCGGGTTTAAGATTTTGGAAAGCAAAAAGGATATGGGTTTTCATTTTCGGAAGCTAAAGGGTTTAGTTTGGATAGCTAAGACAATCCTTGGTGCTCTCGTTTCTGTCTTTCACTTGTACACATCTCACTTTGTAAGCAAACTGGATCCACACTCTTGTTTTTACGCTTTTCGTTCGTTACTAAGCTTTATATCCGCAAAACACACTTAAACCATATAAACATGCTCTCGTTAACATGAAAACATGTAACTTATTCGAATTTTCATGCAAACGTATACCTTTGAAACACAAACAAAACTTGCTTTCACTCGACTACCATGAACTAGTCGACTTTTCAAAGTGTTAACATGCTTATGTGGTGATTCTTAACGTAAAACATTGATGTTTAAACGTTTTGTAGTTAAACGGGTTGTAGCTATGAAACCTTGAACCATTTTCATGCACTTTGATCGTATAGAACGAAGAAGAAATGACTATATGAAACATATAAGTTTGACTTATTCTTGGAATAATGTTTAAACGGGTTATTGGCTTAACTCATGCTTATCTCGGTTCTAACTTAGATTATCGAACTACCTTTGTACTCGATGTATATGTATGGGTACACGACTCATTTGGTTAAAACTCATACCGAGTCTATAAACCAACTCACGAAACCATATCGGGCCTTGTGGTCCAACGTAAACTCGACATGGTTTGTTGAAGTGCTTATTCGGATGAGCACTTGGTGAACGACAAGCAACTAGTCGAAACCCACATCACTTTTCTTGCAACTAAGTTTCGGAAGTCACAAACCACATGGATTGAAAACCAAACTCGAAAACTAATGTTTTGGATTACTTCTCATTCGACTAACTCTCGACCCACTCCTTGTCTTATAATCCTTATCAGACCTTGTTAATGAGTTTTCTCAAAATGATTCACATTGCATGCAAAAACTCATTTCAATGTATTAACAAACGCATGCAAACACAAACTCAGTTCACTGAGTATTTCTAAAACTAAATCAAAACACTTAGAGGCTACTTAAATATATTTAACTTGTATAACTAAACCAAGAAAGACCCTAGCTCAATTGGTGGAGTCGCTTGGTTGTAGGCCAAAGGTCACGAGTTCGAATTCTGCCCATGGCATTCTTATAATTTTTTTTTAGTTACTTTTGCTAGTTTCGCGAATTGGCAGATTTAGCCCTTTTCACTTCGCACCAAATGTCATTTTCTTCAAAACTCATATAAGTGTAATTTATGTTAAGCTTTACACTTTCAACCCTTCCACTTTAACCAATTTAACACCTTCTTAAAAACTTTTATAAGTCTTTGAAATTTTGTAGTAATATTTATAATTTTAACCCCTCTAATAGGTACACTTGACACTTTTCATCCTAAAACTTTATAAGTTTGATAAACTTATATTACTTTATCGCTTTTCATAAATATGTTTAACGCATATTTTTAACGACTCCATCCGCGTAAACCATAAATATTATATTTTCTCACAACTCCGATAAATATATATGGCATATATATATTTATACACCTCAAAACTAAATAAAATCTAATAAATACAAATTGATTTGTATTTATTCATACTTTGGCATACCTGAATCAATATTCAAGCCAACTCTTATACGAAAGTTTCGTATACAAATTTCCACATTATTCCAAGAGCCAAAACTTACAAATAATTTCACAACTGCATTTTCTTGTACGGCGATAATCAAATTAAATTATGAAACTCCACATAAGCTACAATAACTCAATTTATTTAAAAACACTTGTTTTTAAACTATAAGCATTTCAAAAACATAAATACTTGTAACTTTCAAATAGTGTATTTGAATGCGAGAATTAGACTAAACCCATACCATACTTATCTAGGTTGCGTGTCGGAGCCGTGCACATTTATTACTTGATGTTAGTTGTGATGTCTTACATTTCTGCATACCAAGGTGAGTTTTCATAGCCCCGTCGTACATGTTTAATTATTTTCAAACCTACGGGGGAGAATACATTGCACAACATTTTTATTACGATACCAAGTATGTTAATTCATTTACATTGCTTAAGTTACCACATGCCAATTGAAAGTCCCCATTTCTAACATGAACCGTTAATCATAGAAGCGAGGGTGAGTGGATAGATCTATCGAGGTGACGCCTCCATCCGGGTTGGTGAATCCCAACTAGTCATACGGATGCATTTCATTTAATAACATTATTGAGTTGTCCGCAAACACTGTTGGGGCATACATTATGAAAGTCTAGTTTCGTGTCATGGACTTATTGCAATTGTAACATTTTTCCGTGACATGATTGTCATACAGGTCTATACTTGCGTAGTCGTATAAAACATTTACATAAACCTATGATTTCTCACCAACATTATTGTTGACCGCTTTAGCAATGTATTTTCGTGTAACTAAGGCATTATCATCATGGCATGGTTAAGGAACCACCTTTTGAGTCAAGGCGTCGACTTATATCATTGTACATTATGGCACTTTCTTTCAAAACATCGTTTGGACTTGTAATATATTTATATTTCCGCAAACTTTATAAACTTTTGGGACCTATGTTGTAACTCCGAACGCTTTTATTAAATATCCAACGATGTGTTTTAAACGACACTTTAGGTCGCTCAATATAACTGTGATTGTGGTGCTATGATATCTATCCCGAATTCCATTCCGCGCAAAAGCAGTAAATTGGGGTGTGACAACATTCATTCTCAAATTCGGGGTTCCTGTCTCTAAAATACTAGATATTACAAACCGTAGATCATAAGTTTTTCATAGAAGCATGCATGTGAACAAAAACTATGCAGTGCATAGGAATTAATAAGGACCAATGCAAATCAGAAGCATGCATATTCGCTCTCCACTGAATCATCATGATTTGTAGCACCTCATTCACTTCATAATATTGGGAAAGTCCAATATCCATTTCCATTTCATTGTCTTCATCAAACAGCTCATCAGTAGAAGCATGTGCAACACTTTTTCTTTTTGAGAGAAAAAGGAGGGAAATGAGATGAAGCTTGATGATCTAGGAATGAAGGTGATTAAGGTCTATGCAAGGGTTAATCCATAAGCAACCACTTCTACTCAAGTAAGTAACTTTGTATCTTGATTCAATTAAGGTTAAGATTTACGAGTAAAGTGGGGATTCATCATATGATGATCTAGAATGGAAGTTGGGTAATTTTGAATGGGTTATGTAAACCCTTATTCATGGTGTTGCTTAAATGTTTTATAGGTCTTGATTTTAATTGTGTAAAGGATGATGATGATGATGATAATGGTGATTTTGTGAATGATATCTTAACTTGGAGCTAAGGTAAGTAAACCAATTATAATGTAATGTTATAATGATTTCTATGCATTATGTGTTATGTGACTTGTTATGTTAAGGTTAATGAATGGCTTGGATAATTGTGTTTATGTGAAGTGAGTATAATGCTAGCTTATGTGTTAGTTAAGAGTGGATTAAGGAAAAAGGAAGGTTAAGGCTTTAAGTAGTTAAGGTATGTGTTTATGGTTAATGTTGTATTAGATTCTTGCATGGTTGTTATAATGTGTAATGTGTGAATGAATTATGATGTTAAGTTATACCCGCTTTTCTTACTAAGCTTTATTCTTAGGGTTTAAGTGTCCAATGTTTTTTAGGTTCATGTGTGATGCTATGGCTTGGACTAAGATTAAAGGTTTGGATATGTGAAAGATTATAAGGCTTGGTAAGAATGTAGTAGCTAGGTAGAATACCGAGCTCGATCAATGTTGTACCCCGCTGGTCCTACAATGGTTTGTAAAGTGTAGTCGAGTGTTAAACGTATGTTAAGTTTGTCATAATGAATTGGTGGTCAAATGGTATGTCAAGCATGCTTAAAGTGTTTATGGTCAAGTTAAACGGGCGTTTAGATTAAGTGTGATTATACCCATTTTGGGTTGTAAACGAGTCACTTGGTTATGTAATTAGTTAATTATGTTATTTTAATGGTGTTAGTTAAGTTTGGTGTATTAAGTGATAAAAGTGCTTTGTGGTGTAAATGGGTCAAAACGGGTATATTTTGGCATAATACCCGTCACTTTGTAAAGCACGTTTTCGCAGTCACAGTGACCAAGTTTATGCCTATATTTGATGTTTATAATGTCCTAACGATTTCTGAAAGTTTTGATGTTATATCATGTTATGGAAGTCGTTTTCCGAAAAATGGGTCAAAAGTGCACAAAAAAGGTTATGCAGAAAAAGGGGTGTTTGGGACAAGGTCCATTTTCACCCATTTTGGATCAAACGGGTCAAGAAGTTTGGGAAACAATGTATATGGTATATTTTTAGTTAAATGTAGATTACATGTGCTTAAATATAGGCTTAAAGTGTTGACTTTATGTTATAAGGTGTTACGGGTCAATTTTGGGTCATGTCGTTTTGTGTAAAGTTTAAATTTTTAGTCAAACGGGCACGGGTTGTAACTTGTAACAGTGGCTATTGATCCGCCCCTAGGTATGAACCGATTCATTGGTAGAGACCGTACGATACAAAATACCCCAAATGCCTCAATTACAGGATTTCCAATCCTTCATGAACGATTGAGAAATCTTTCCATGACAGAGAAATGAAGTCTTGCAGATGTGCTAGGTCACATGTGATGATTTCTTAACCCATACACCAAGTTAAACACCTCTCGGTTCATTGATCTGGGATGAATATCCCTAGGAACCTCAGACTTCGAATTGTTATGGACATGAGGTGACGCAGTCACCCTTTCATCACGATACGTTGGGTGATTAGGCATTCTAGGTGTTTCATCGGTTAAAACCTTTTTGATGAAATTTTATCTCTCTTGTCTTGACTGGTTAGACCAGCCGTAAGGCTCAGAATGACGATGCATCATGTTGTAGTATGTCATCTACATTTTAATATAGACAATTAGTAAATTCAATTATTTTATCGTAATAACTACTAAAATTAGTTGGACCGAGACTCCGACACCAATCGGGCATATTACACTACGATTCATATTATACAACTACAAGGCACCAAGCTTTGGCATAACCTACCTTGTAATAGTTTTTAGGCAAGTGTTATTGCATCACCAATTGCCCTTTAGGGGCAACTCCTATGGCCAAGACTCCGACACCAATCGGGCATATTTAGTCTCTACTTGCAGCCTTGGGTTTGATTTGGCGGATTACCATTAGATTATACCTCTGTTGTAAAATCGGTCCAAGCGCCGACATCCTCGTGATAATCGCCGATCGCTCATTAAGCGCCTTGGTTTATCATAATCGGCTTATTTAATCGGTTTGGTTAAAGATCGCTTAAAATCGGTCAACAAACCGATTAATCATACAAAATCGAACAAAATCAGTCTCATCGGATTAATCAAACAAAATTGCTTTAAAATTGGTCAACAAAATCGCTTAAAAATCGGTCAACAAACTGATTAATCGGTCAATGATCGCTTAAAAATGGTCAACAAACCGAGTAATATCTATATTTGACTTCGAACTTTGAAGAATTATGTATTATGTTTATATTTGAACACTTGAAATATCTGAATTTTGATGCACTATGCTTATCTCATACATAATATATAATATAATATCTAAAATTACAATTTTATGATAAAATTCAATCCGATTAATCCTCGACATCCCCGCCTAACCGATTAATCGCTAGGCTCTAACCAATCGCTTCTACTAGCGCATAGCGATTTTACAACCTTTGATTATACCATAAATACCAAGAGCTTGGAAAATTTGTTAGCTTGTGCTTTGGTATGTGATCAACAAACCGAATGTTTTCCACAAACTAAAACCTCTACCAAATAACTCAATCATCACATTCATTTTTTTTCGATTATAGTAAAAACGAATAAAAAAAAAAAAAAAAAAAAAAAAAAAAAGCCTCACAAATACTTTTACACCATGATATTTAATCTTCATCTTTATAAACACTCCCCCACACACACTAAACCGCCACCACTACCGCGAAACCCCCACCGCCACCAGAGCCGACCAGATCCGTGGTTGGTGGTGCTTTCGTTGGTTAGCGCTGGTTTTCGGTGGTTGTTGCAGTTTGATGGTGGTCAGACACCGACGGAGGCAATGTTGATGGGTGTGTTGGTGGTCGACTGTGGAGTGGGAGAAAGTGGTGGTACATATGGTGTTTGTAGATTTACTGTTGGTGTGTGTTTGGATTGTAAAAATAAATGAGGATGAAGAAAATATGAAAATTTGTGTTTACATTAGTATGAGATTGATGGTGGAAAAGTGATTATTGGTGAACAACATGAAAGTGGTGAAGAAGATGAAAAGTTAGTTGGTGAAGATAAGATATAAATGGAGTTGGTGAATCATGATATATGTTCCAACAACAACTACAACAAAGAAGAACAACAACAACAACAAAATCAACAACAACACCACCACCACTAATAGTAATAAAAATTAAAAAAAAGTGTAAGTGTCAGTTACATAAATCTCCCCTGTGGTTTAGTATGGACATGAAAAGATGATAATGCCATCACGTGCTCCGAACGTGACCTGATTTAACGGCTAAAACATGCGCTCGTTTGGTCAACGGCTGGTCTATGCAAAAGTAGCAATCATAGAGACGAATTGTGTAATTAATGAAGTTTTAGGAGAAAGATAAAACTGTGTGTAAACAACAGGGACGATTTATGCAATTAACTCTTTGCTTTATGTTCGCGTTAAGTTGAGCAAGAAAGTATCCCTTTCCATTTTCTCATTAATTAACTCGAAGACTAACAAAATTGTACCAATTTCATTTTTCTATTTCTTTTGATAAGAATAATAAAATTGTACCAACTTTCACCTTACCTACTTTAGCCCCCTCATCTTTTCACCTAATCCTATTCCACAATTCCGGATTATCCGTCTTTAATTTTGTAATTAATTATTTTTTTTTCCAAAAACTTTTAACTCAAAATATACAAATTTAATACAAAAAGAAAATAGCTTGAATTTTATTTGTAGAAAATTAGCGTATAAACTCAAAGTGTATCTATAACATTGAACACATATGTTAGAATATTTTTCCACATTCATCAAAACACTTTGGTCGATCAACAAAAGAAATACCTTTTCTACTATTTTCTTGTCATTTCTAAACCGAACACATGAATAAAAAATCTTAGCAACTCATAGTCTCACACTCAGTGCTAAGCAAAAGAACCAAACTCAAAACATGGTCAGACACACAAACAAAATATCATCCATTTGAAATCACAAAAACATAACACATTAGAAGAATAAAGGGAGAAGAGGCCAGAGAAGTCACTGTAGATGTAGTTGTAAACGTGGTCGAAACTGGAGAAAATGATGGCTGGATCAGTGGGCGGAAAAACTGACCATGGTCGAATCCAATTGCAAGAGAGCACAGACGAAGAAATGAAAAGTTAAGAGCTGAGTTGTGAGAGTGAGAGATAATTGTATGAGTTTTGTATTAGATAGACAAATGAAGAATGTGTTAATAACGTTGAACAATTTACTACTTAATTATAAATTGTAGTAATTTGCTGCTCATCACCTGTAAAACTACAAAAAACATTTCTCCCTGGAAATGTTATATAGGGTAATTTGTCAAGTTGACAAATGTTAAAATAGCTTCCCGCTTCTTAATGAAATACTTCGTATAGGTCATCATCTTATGGATCATCGTCCTCACCCATAGATTCCTTCCATTGCTTATACAAAATCTTAGTACCATAACCACTTCCACTACCCGCTTGCTTAGAAGCCAAAAAACTCGCAGTTTCACTATCAAGTTCCTCCACTTCACCCTCACTATCATCATTAGCATCTACATTTTTATTCTCCTTTCTTGTACCAGTAGCCATATCAGCTCCTTTTATCTCTTCAAGAGCAACGTCAAACTCACTAGAAAATCTAGGTTGCAAAAATCACGAATCGGTAGACCCCCTTGTAGCTTGTAATCGGTCTAGGTGGGATTAATCGATTGCCATTTTTGGCAAGTTTTTGGGTATTTTTTTGTGAGTTTTGGGTATTATCGCAAGATATTCCTTGAAAAACATCTTGTAATAGATACAAACTACAATTATAAGTGTTTAAAACTAGTTTACGGCGAGTTTTGGGTATTTCCGGTAGGATCCGCAAATTTCCGGCAAGTTTGATCATCGTTGAGCGCCGTTGAACATGGTTGACCAAGTTGTTTGACCGATTTAACCAAATTAAAAGGTTGGTGGTCTAGTAGCGCCTAGGCGGTGAATAATCGACCTTGTAGGCCTTTTTTGCGACAATCGCTAGAAAGTAAATCATATTTGTTGGAAGTGTTGACCACATTTTTGGAAAACGAAGCAAGTGATTCCTTGCCACCTTTAGACGCATTAGAACCCACATTGGCACTTCAATTTTTAGACGAGCTAGTTGCATTAGTACTAGACGAAGGAGCAGCTTTTTTAGCACTGTTTGGACGAGTGGCATTTTTAGCTTTGCCACTGTTTGGAATAGCCACATTAGAAGTATTAGAGGTCGCTTTGGGTCTATATTGTAACTTGGAACCCACGCTTAGACCAATTTTGCCACCACCTTCGCACCACCAATTTTACCATTATTTCGCTTACTTACCATTTGAAGGCCATCATTTGTTTTTCGACACTTGGGGTGAAATGGTAACATTCTTAAGGCATTAATCGATAGTGTGGCCAAATATCTAACATACATTACACCTAGGTGGTTTCTACTTGTATTTAACCCGCATCGTTTTTTTTTTTTTTTAATTCGAACCATCAAGTAATGGTATAGCCATAGTAATACTCTCCTATAGCACTTCATTAGCCCGAACTTCAATCAAGCAGCAAGCAAAACTACTTCGTCTCCAAGATTCCATGCACATCGTGCTAGTAAAGGAGCCGCACATTATTGGCTTACCTAGTTTTGTCGCGATAAGACTAAGGCCACCCTCCAAAAACACATCGAAAGGAACATCATGAAGCTTAACCCACACGGGGATGTGGGTAAGATCCTTTTCAATCGATTGGTGTTCATCGTCCAAGTTTTAAGGATTATTCTAATGTTTCGAATCATCCATGATCCTGCTTCAAGTACATCTTCGAGGCCTTTTTTAGTATCAAATTTGAAAAAGAATAACCCCTTGGAGTTTATCATCATCTTGTTAATTCCAAACTTTTCCCATACATTCTGAACATAATATTCTACAACCGAGAATGCAAGTCGTTTACCAATAAAGTATCCGTATAAGGTGTTTCCAAACCGATTACTAATCTCCTCGACCATCTTGATTGGGATTGAAAGCTCCACACCATAGCATATATTTTCAGTTTCCAACGTACGAAAATTAGCTTTGGAATTTCGAGCTTAAGGAATTGTTGCACTTGCATACGAAACGGTTCCTTAGCAATGCTTGGCTCAGTTACAACCTTAGCATTTGGCGTATAATACTTATTATACCAAACATATGTTGGAGTATATCTCCCGAGCAGGTTAAGACAATCAATGACGAGAGTAATACCACTAGGTGGTTACCTGATATCACTTGGAATCGTGTGATCACTTTCCAAAGTAAACTATTCGACCCTAATGCCCGGGTATCACGAATATCTACTGGGATAAGACCAAATGCGCTTATAGAATTAGGCACAATTCAATAACCCTTTCGCTAGAAGTGTTTAGTGTTTTCGTGTGTCCTCATGCATGTTCATATCTCCTATATATAGGAGGTTACTCTTGAGCTATTCCAATGGAATTATGAGTATTAATCGGCCCATTAATAGCCTCATAATTATCCCCATTATAGCAGTTAGTGGTTACATGACCAATTAAACGTGGTCATAAAGAAGTTGTAATTGCCATTTAGCAAGATTTTTCCATAAGCGATTTTTTCCACTAGCGGTACTTTCACTTATAGTGGAAATACAACCTATCGATGGAAACACCGCTTATCGATTTCATAGAATCAAGATTTCACGGTCTATCGATGGAAACATCGCTGTCGGTGGAAGCATCGCTTATCGATGGAAACCACAAGCGATACTTTCCACAAGCAAGACTTTCACCAACAAGATTTCACCAAGCAAGATTTCACCAAGACTACCAATACAAACCATTATAAGAGTCGTGGTGTTCATGGACCTTATGGTGTACACTCTGTACCTCCCAACCCATTACAAGGTGTGAACTAATCCCACAAGTGCACTAAATTTTCCAACAATCCTCCCAAATTTAGTTCACTTCCTTTGCATGAAAAATAAACATCAATCAAAACATGTGCATAAATGAAAATGTCCCGAGGATTGAATTTCCATCTTAGTAATTACACGCTCAAATATTCGAGAATTAGGGTGTTCTAAGAATTGAACCCTTCAACCCATTTGAATACCAAGATAACTACACACAAGTTTTCAAACACTTAAAAGCTCCCGACACTATACAAGCCATGTGTCCATATCCAAATTCATAAATGTTGTAAAGCTAAAGTCCAAAGCTTCACAAGCGGCAAAACTTCAACATTTACATAGGTGGTTCCTCTTTAGTCATGCTCCCGCCAAGCACTTTTTCAAAGAAAATTAACCATTGAGAAGTAAAACTTCATCCTCCTTTCAAGAGTTCGAGCACAACCTTGGGATGTAAATAAAACATGTGCTCCAAATCCACCGAATGTTCGACTTCCACATTGAACTCGACTCCTAAGTTTCCTCGGGAGGAGTTGGGTGTCCTAGCATTCAATGACTAAGTTGGACTTAAACCCATCCCTTTAGCGGACTTTATAACCAAGTCTCTAGCCGCACCCTTCGTCAAGTGATCGCCTAAGTTCATTGAGATCTCACAAACTCTATAGATACCACCCCATTCATGATAAGCTCACGAATCATGCTATGCACGACACCTAAGTGTCTAGACTTACCATTGTACATCCGCTATAAGCCTTAGCCAATGTAGCGCACTATCACACCGGATAGAAATAGGTGCTATAGGTTTAGGCCACAATGGAATCTCAAGCAAGTTTTTCAACCATTCGACTTCTTTACCGCAGATGCTAGAGCCACAAATTCGATTCCATTGTTGAACCGGTGATGCAAGTTTGTTTCTTGGCCCAAGAAATTGCACCTCCACCAAGTAGGAATACCCACCACCGGTGGTATTTAATTGTCTTCGCAGTTATCGATCCAACTTGCATCGGTGTAACCTTCCAACATCGATGGGTAACCAAGATATGAGAGACTATAATCCATAGTTCTCTTCAAATACTTCAGCACTTTGAACGCTTTCTAGTGATGAGCACTAGGATTACTAGTATACCGCTCAATTTTCCCACCGCAAAACCAATGTCGTCTTGTACAAGTCATGGCATACATCGAGCACCAATTACCCTAGAATACTCAAGTTGAGATACTGACCTTGCCATGATTAGGCATCGACTTCTCACAGTATCCATAGGTGTACTCACAGAGTACAATCAAAGTAATTGAATTTCCTCAAGACCTTCTCAATATAATGAGATCGAGATATAGAAATTCTATTACTTTCATGTTTAATCCTTATACCAAGGATAACATCGCCTCCCCATGTCTTTCATGGAGAACCTTGATGACAAAATTCCTTTGTCGGTCAACTGATTTTGGTTAGTGCCAAAGATCAACATGTCATCAACATATAAACAAATGATGACTCATTTACAAGATTCATCAAATTTGCTATATACACATTTGTCGACTTGGTTAAGAACATAACCACTAGACAAAACCACTTCATCAAACTTTTGATGCCATTGCTTAGGTGCTGCTTAAGTCCATAAAGAGACTTAATCGGTTTACACACCTTGTTTTCATTGCTCGGCATGATGAAGCCACGAGGTTGGTGCATATAAACCTCCTCTTCCAATTCACCATTCAAGAAAGTCGCTTTTCACATCCATCCGATGAATAACCGTTGTGAATAGATGCCATAGCAATCGGCAGCCTTATGGTATCGACACGAGCCACAGGGCATAAGTATCAAAATAGTCTATTCGACTTTTGTTTAAAGCCCCAATGACTAGTCTAGCCTTGAACTTTTCAATAGTTCCATCTACATTCATTTTCCTTTTGAAAATCCATTTGCAACCCGAGGTTTGCAACCGGTGGTAGATCAACCAACACCCAAGTGTTGTTGCCCATGATGGAATCCATCTCATCATTGATTGCTTTTCCCGAAAGCAATGTCACGGGACTTCATTGCTTCTTCAAATGTTTTGGGGTCATCCTCAACAATGAAGCAATAGGAGTATTGGTCCGAGACCTCATCCTCAGTACCTTCAACTAAGTATAGTTGAAACTCGTGTCCAAATGACTTTGGAGTCCTCGACCTTTTGCTCTTCCCGAGCACGAGTTCAATTCTTGAACCACAACCTCATCGAGGACCACCGATGGTTCATCATCGGTACCTCGATACACCAAAGTGTCATGAGTTCCATTAGGAATCCTCGACTTGGTCTGGGACCGATGAGAATCTATTCTCATCAAAGTCCCATCCCTTGATTCAATTATTGAGTTAATCGAAACATGTTCATTAGGTTCAATAACATAGAACCTAAAAGCCTTGGAATGCTCAAGATATCCAACAAAGATGCATCAATGCCTCTTTCACCCAAAGTCTTTTGCTTTGGATCGTGGAGTCTTACAACAACCTACAACCCCAAACCTTGAGATAATTCAGTTGGGTTTCCTTTTAGTCCGAGTTCATAAGGGGTAACCTTGTTCCTTTGTTTGGAACCCTATTTAATAAATAACAAGCTATTAACATAGCTTCACCCCATAACCCTTGACTCATCCCGAATAGGACAACATGGAATTAACTATATCTTTCAAAGACCGTTTTTCCTTTCGTAAATACCATTTTGTTTGAGGAGTATAAGGGCGATTGTTTCATGGATTATTCCAACAGTCGAAATCACCGAGTATCCATGTACTCACCTCCCTATCGATCCTTAATCTTTGATTAAAGACCCAAGTTGTAATTCAACTTCGCTTTAAACACTTTGAATTTATCTAATGCTTCATCCTTGGTATGTAATAAATAGACATAACAAAATCTAGAAGCATCATCAATAAATGTCGACAAGCTTCTTATTCCCCAAAGAAGGAGTGGCATGCAAATCACATGTGTCACTGTGAATAAGCTCCAAGATCTTAGTCTCACGACTAACACCCCGAAAGGGTTTCTTGGTTATCTTGGTCAACATGCAAGTTTTACACTTTTCGTGTCCATGTCAAAAGCGGGATTAAACCATCCCTAGACATATCTTGCATCCTTTATAGTGAACATGACCAAGTCTAGCATGCCAAAGGTTAGAATCACTCGATCATATGTGGTCACAAAAGTCGAAATAACACCGTCGCTGGTAATATTAAGCCCGAACATTTGATTACATAAATAACCAAAACCAATAAAACACCACATTTAGAAAGAACAAATTTATCGATTCAATAACTTGTTTATATCCATGATTATTCAAAACACTACTTGAAACCAAGTTTTCCTTATATCGTGAACATGAATGAAATTTTTGTTTAAGTTGGGGGAAAAAAAAGGGCAAAATTTCCATTTATAAAGTTTTGGGGAATTTTTGGGGATTTTTCCCCCCAAAAAAAATTATTGGTAAGCCCAAAAGCCCCTATTTAAAAAAAAAGGGGAAATATTGGGGTTTTTATTTTAAAATCCGGTTAAAAAAGAAGGAAACCCCAAAATTTTAAAATTAATCCCGGGGCTCCTAAACTTTTTTAAAAATTTTTTCCCTAAAAATTTTGGGTAAAACAAAAAAGAATTTAATGGAAAAGTAAATTTTTTTTAAAAAAAATTTTTCCAAATTTCCCTTTTCAAAAAGTTTCCCCGGTTTTGTAAATTTTATTAAATTGGTAAAAAAAAAAAAAGTTTAATCTTTTTGGGATGAAAGAAAAGGTTTTAAAAGGGAAAAAGTTTGGTTGGGGTTTTTTTTTTGGGACTTGAATTTGTTTTTTAAAAAAATTTTTTTCCTACCCGGGTTGAAATGGGATTAACCCCAAATTTTTGGAATATTTTTTTTAATTTTCCCAAAAAACCTTTAAATTTTTTTAAATGAAAAAATTTTTCCCCAAAAAAAAAAATTTTTTTAAATTTTAAATTTTAATGGGGGTTTTTTAATTTCCCTTGTTGGGGTCCCCCTTTGTGCATAATTATTTGGGTTTGGCATTTAATTCCCTTTTGGGAATTTTTAAATGTTATTTTATTTTTTAAAAAGGGTTTTTTATCTTTTTAAAGGGCCCTCCCCTTTGTAAATCATTTAAACCCTTGGGGAAATTTTTATTTTTAAATTCGGAAAAAAGGAAAAAGTAAATTTTTTTCCTTTAAAAAATTAAAGGGTTAAAGAAGGCCAACAAATTTAAATCCCTTTGGAAGGTTTTAAATTTTAAAATTTTTAACCAAAAAGGAGTTTAAAACCCCCTGGAAAAAATTTAAAATTTTTTGAAAATTTTAAAATAAATTTTGTTAATAAGCCCGGAAAAAATTTCTTAAAAATTTTTGGGTTGGGTATAATAATTTTTTAGGGGTTTTGGGGTTTGTGGGGAAAAATTTTTTCCCCTTTTTTTTCCCAAAATTTTTTCCCTTTTTTTTTTATTTAAAATTTTTATTTAAAATTTAAATTTTCCCTTTTTTTTAAATTTTCCACTGGAATTTTTTGAAAATTTTTTGGTTCCTTTTTTGGGGTTTCAATCAAAAAAACATTGGGGGTTAAATGGTTTCCCGTTGGGTTTTAAATTGGGTCCGCTTAAACGGGTTTCCAAATTAAAACCTTTGTAAATGCTTTTGGTTCCCGGGCCTTTTTTCCCTTTAACGTTTTTTGGGGAAAAAATTTTAAACCCCTTTTTTTTTCCGGGTTTCTACTTTTTTAATTTGAAAAAATTTTTTTGTTATACTTGTTTAAATTAAAGAAATCTTTTAAAAATAATTTTTTTTTTAAAATTAAAAAAATTTTTTTAATTTTAAATTCGGGAAGGGAAAAGGTTTTAAAAAAGTTCCTTTTTTTCAATAAAGGGGAAAAGTTTTAAACTAATAAATTTAAAGGGAAAAAAATTCAATTAACTTTATTCCTTAAATTTAAACCGGTTTGGGGACGGTTTGGAAAAAAGGGTTTGTTAGGAACTAAAACAAAATTTTTTAGAAAAGGGTTAAAACAAAGGGGAAAATTTTCCCTTGGGGAATTTCCAAAGGTTTGAAACCAAAAAATTTCCCCTCTTTTCCCAAATAAGAAACCCATTTCCTGGGTGGGGTTTTGGGATTTTTAAAAATTTGCCCCTTTTACATAAAAATTTTGGGGGGAAAAATTTTAAAGGTTTAATAAATTGGGAAAAATTTGGATTTTGGAAAAATGTTTTCAAAATAATTTTTTTAAAAATTTCCCTCAAGGTTAGTTTATTTTTTAGTATTTATTTTTTTTTAAAATAAGAAAATTTTTATAATAAGATGGATAAATTTTAAATTTGGGAAAAAATTTTTAGAAAATTTTTAATTTTTTAAAAAAAATTAAAAATTTTGAAATTTTAATTAAAGGGGGTTTTTTTAAGGTATTTTTGGCCCTTTAAAATTTTTTAAAAGGGAAAAACAAGGGTTTAAATTTTTGAAAACCCAATACAGGATAAAATTTATTTAATTTTATTTATTAAACAAACATGGATTTTAAATTTTGAAATTTAAACCCGGGTTGAGTTTTTTTCCCTTTAAGGGAAAGGGAAACCCTTTTCCCTTATAGGGCAGAGGGCCCTTTTTTTAAAACTTGGGTTTTTTAAGGGGAAAAAAAAAAATAAAAATTTTTTAAAAAAATTATTTTTCGTAATTTTAATTAAAACCCCGTTTTTTTTTTTTTAAATTTTTCCTTTTCCATTTTTAAAAAATTTAAAAATTTAAAAATTTTTAATTTAATTTATTTTTAATTTTAAAAAAAAAAATTTTGTAAAAAGGGACAAAAACAAAATGTTAATTTCCCTTTTGGGTGAAAAAACCCAAATTTATGGAGACTACACCTTTTGGTTTTAAAAAGGGGTTAAAAAGGAAATTAAACAGTTGAAAACCCATAAAATTGAAATTTAAACAGGGAAAAGTTTCCGGAAAAATTTGAAGGGTTTCCCGGGTTTTCCCTTTTCCCTTTCCAAAAATTTTTTTAAAAAATATTTAAAAGAAAACTTTTAAACCCATTAAATTTTCCAAAAAATTTAAATTTAAAAACACAAAGGGTTTTTTAAAATATTGTAAAAAAATTTAAGGGATTAGTTTTTTCCAAAAAACCCCAAGGGGAAACCCTTTTGAAATTTTGGAACTCAAAAATTTAAAATTTGGGAAAAATTTTAAAAGTTTTTTAAAGAAAACCGGGAAAAAAAAAATGGGAAAAATTAAAATTTTAACAACAAAAAAAGGGGTTTTGGAAAAAAATTTTAAAATTTAAAAAAAAAAAAAAGTTTTTAAAAAATTAAAGGGGTGGAAAAATCAAAATTTTTTAACTTGTTTAAGATTTTTAAAAAGGGTCTTTTGGACTTTTTAAAAATTTTGGGTTTAAAAATTTTTGGGGTTAAAGTTTAAGCAAATTAAATAAGGGTAAAGGGGTTTTTAATGAGGGTTTTAAAAAATAAAAGTTTAAAAAAAAAATTTAATTATTTTTAAAAACCAAAAAATATTTTTTTTTTTTAAAAAAAACTTAAAAAAAAACCCAAAATTAAAAATTTTCCCTCCCTTCATTTTTTTATTTAAAAAACTTTGCTTAAAGTAAATGGTATACCCGGGTTTTTTGTTGAAAAAAAAAATTTAAAAGGCCCAAACAATTTTAAAAAAAAATAAAACTAACCTTTTTTAAAAAAATATTTAAAAATTCAAAAAATTATTCCCCTCAATTTTTCCCCAATTTTAAATTTATTTAAAAACTTTCGTTTTAAATACAAATCAAATATTCCTCCTTTTTTTAAAACCCAATGTGGTAAATTGGAAAAAATAGCCCAAAAGCTTGGGAAAATTTGGTTTAGTACTGATTGGGTTTAAAAAAAAGGGGAAAAAATTTTATATTTTTAAAATGGAAACCATTCAAAAAAAAAATAAAAAAATTTTGGCAAATTTTTAAAAAAACCCCAAATTTGTTTGATTAAAAAATTTTCAATTTTTAAATTTTTGGGGGTTTAATTATATTTTTAAAAGGGGAAAATTTTGTTTAAAAAAAACCAAAATGGAATTTATTTTAAAAAAAGCCCTTTTAAAAAGTCAAATTTTTTAAAAAAAGAAATTTTAATTTTTAAAAAAAAAATAAACCATAGTTTATTTTTAAATAATTTTTTTTAAATGTAATTTTTTAAAAAATTTTAATTTTAATTTTAAAAAATTTAAATTTTAAAAATTTTAAATTTAAAGTTTTAAAAAAATTTACAATTTTTAAAATTAACAAAGTAAAATTTTTTTAAAATATAATTTAAAAAAAATTATTTTCCCCCAAAAACTAATTTAAAAAATTTTCCGTTAATATAATTTTTAAAAAAAATAAAAATTAATGCTTTATTTAAAAGTTTAAAAAAATATAAAAAAGAAAAATTTTGGGGAAATGGAAGATTTTTCCCAAAGGGAAATTAATTTGGGATTTTCAAAAGGGGGAAATTTCCCATTTGGTTTATTGTTTAAGGAAAAGGGTGAAATTAAATGGCCAATTTTAATAGTTAAAACCAAAAAAAAATTTTTGGGTTTTTTTGTTTTAAAAATGTAGAAACCCTTTTAAAATTTTTCGGTTTGGAAAATTTGGGGAAAAAAAAATTAAAATTTTAAAAATTTTTTTAGTTTTACAAATTTTTTAAGGGGAGAATTTTTAAAATTAAAGGGTTTTGGGTTTTAAATTTTCGGAATTTAAATTTTATTTCTAAAATTTTAAAAGGATGACCAAAAGTTTTTAAAAAAAATTTTGTTTTGGGGAAAAGAAAAATTTAAATTTTTTTTTTTTTTGAAAATTAAAAATTTTTTTAAAAAAGAAATTTTAAAAAATCAAAAGAAAAATTTTTTTATTTTTTAATTTAATTTTAATTTAAATTTTTTTAAAAAAAGACTTTTTAAAATTTTAATATTAAAATTTAAAAAGAATTAAAGAAAAGAATTTTTAAAAAGAAAAAAAAACGAATGAACCCCAAAAAATTTAAAAAAAAAAGGGTGGAAAAAGATCCCCAAATTTATAACTTTAGGGCGTTTTTGTTTTAAAAAGGGGTTTAAATTTTTAATTTTTTACCCGTTTTTCCAGACAAAACAAATTTTTATTTTTGAAATTTTAAGGGATGTTTAATAAAATTTTGTGGGTTTTAAAAAAAAGTTTTGGTTAAAATAAAAAAATTTTTAAAAAAATTTAAAAATTGTTTAGACCATATATTTTAATCAATTTTGGTTTTTTAGGGTTGGAAAAAAAAAAGAAAATTTTGGGGTGTTTAAAAATTTTTTTAAAAAAGTAAACAAATTTTAAATTTTTAAATTAAACAAAATTTTATTTATTATTTAAAGGTTTTTATTTAAAGAAAGGGATTTTTAATTTTTACAAGAAAAAAGAGAAAATTTTAAATTTTTAGAATTTGCCGAATTTTAAAATTAAAAACCCCCTTTTTTTTACCAATCTAAATTTTTTCCCTTTAAAATTTAAATTTTTTTAAAATTTAAAAAAAATTTTAAACTTTGGTTTTTGGGGAAAGTTTTTAATAAAGTTTTGTGGCCTTTAAAGGAAAAAACTTTGGAAATTTTTAAAGGGAAAAATCGGGTTTGTTTTTTACCAAAAAAAGAAAAAATAAAGGGTTGGTTTGTTTAGGTTTCCCACAGGAAAAAGGATTGTAAATTTTAGGGAAACAGAAAGGAAAGGGAATTTTTTTTTGTTTAAAAAAAAGGAAAACTTAAAAATTTTTTTGTTTTCGTTTTGAAAATTTTCCCTTGGTTTAAAAAAGGGAAAAAACTTTAATTTTTTTAATTTGGTTTTAAAAAAAAATTTTTTTAGGTTTTAACCCTTTTAAAAAAAGTTTAAAGGTTTTAAAAAAAAAAAATTTTTTGAAATTTAATTTCCTTAAAAATAGGGTTGAAACAAAATTTTTTTGAAATCAAACTATAAATGAACTTTCCCTTTTTTTTTAAAAAAATTTCTCAAATTTTTAAATACTTTTTTTAATTAAAGGTTTTTAAAAACCAAATTTTGGCCCGGGAATTTCAATTTTAAATTTTGGGTTTTTTTGCCCAAAATATACATTTTTCCCCCGTTTGTTCCCCGGGAAATTTTTGTTTGGGGGCAAAACTTTAAAATTTTTTGGGAAAATTGAAACCTAAGTTTTCCCCTTTAAAGCAAACGCGTTTTTGGACTTAAAAGGGAATTTATCCCGGGTTTTCCCGTTTTTGAATCTTTTTCCCCAAACAATCCTGTTTAAAATTTTTAGGTTTTTAAAGTAAGAAACCCTTTTTGGGAAATTTCTTTCGGAAATCTTTAATTTGCAAATTTTTTTTTTTACAACTCGTCCGGAAATTGGGCATTAACCTGTTTAAAAAATAAAATAAAAAACCGAGTTGAACATCTATATTTTTAAAAATATAACCGTTTGTATTTAATTTGGCCCCACTCCAACGGTTGGTTTACAGAAGAAATAGCTCGTCGTGCAGACGACGAACCTGACATCGGCGAATGACAACGAGGTACTGGAGTGTGGAGGCACGTCGTGGCGAAGGAGCCACGTAAGAGTAGTGAAGGTGGCTCGTTGCCACACCTTAATCTCTTATTACTATGAATGTATTTAACCAACTGTATTTGCACTGCGCAAATGATATGCATATTATAAATTGTTTTCTAGATAAAAAAAGTTAAAACGATTAAAATCGATATAGATTATAAGCTCGTCAAAAAGTGGGATTAGTTTAAAAAAAAAAAAAAACTAGTTGAACAACTATATATTTAAAATATAACCGTTTGTATTTAATTTGGCCCCACTCCAACGGTTGGTTTACAGAAGAAATAGCTCGTCGTGCAGACACGAACTTGGCTTTGGCGAATGACAACGAGGTACTGGAGTGTGGCGGCAAGTCGTGGCGAAGGAACACGTAAGAGTAACGAAGGTGGCTCGTTGCCACACCTTAATCTTTTATTGCTATGAATGTATTTAACTAACTGTATTTGCACTGCGCAAAAGATATGCATATTATAAATTGTTTTCTAAATAAAAAAAAAAGTTAAAATGATTAAAATCGATATAGATTATAAGCTCGTCAAAGTTCCCGGCAGCAACGCACGGCTTGGAACCGACAGTTTCAAAGAACGGGTGAAGTCTCGGGATCCGCTCTAGTCGAGTAAGAGATTGTTCATGTCATAATACAAATCTTTAAATTTTAAAGTGTGAAAGAAGAAGAATATGTTACAAGCATACATAAATCTAAAACTGGCCGACACTTGTAAATATATAGAATTGACAATTTTTATATTGCCGGTAGATGCAAAACTTGTCTAGTTACTTTAGATCGGATGCAATGGTGATCAGATTTACGACCGCCACTTCAGCTTCACATCATCATTCACTCATTCACCACGCCAACCACCAAATACCCTTAGCGATGACCTCCAAACCAACCACATAAACATACACCATTAAACAAACCTAACATCACAATTAACTCATATACAAGCAACAAGAAAAGTTTATTTGGTCATCCGGATGACCAAATTACCTCGAAAAGTTTCCCTTCACACATAAGGTTGGGGGGATTGAGGCATGATCAAAGCCTCTATTACTCACGACAGTCTTAAAGGCGTGGTTAAATTACATGTCACTCAATAATGATAGTGTCATGATGAATGGGTATCGATCCCAAATGGGTTAGTACCACAATGGAGCTAATTACACACTAGCGGGTAAATTATGAATATAATTGTGAGAGACAATACACATAGGAATCTTATTTTTTCATTCCTTGTGAAAAATTTAGTTATTTATTTATTTGATGATTAGTAAACATGATGTATCAAGTTCATTTCAACTTTGGAGATCTTCTATCGAATCTTCTAAAGTTAAAATAAACATGTTAAATCATTTCACAAATCATAAGATAATGAGCTAATGCGAGAAAAGGTACGAAAACTCAATGTGGGTTAAAGAAAAAGTCAAATCTAATACTCTCTTCCAATTAAGGCCATGCTCGACTGCTCAAATCCACTCATTCTTTTACATGTGTTCATTGCAAGTATAAGCTTCGATTCTTAGGTTTTGCTTAAATAACAAATATACCCTCATACATTATCTCTTTGCTCTCTCCCTTTCAACTATAAACTTAATTACCAGATCCATCATCGTCCGAGCCGACCACCAGACTCGTCACCATCCGAGAGCTCTAACTGCGACCCTTTGCTCGACCCAACAGACTCGTCATCATCACCGTCACCGTCAACCCCTTTGTTGACCAAAATTGCTCGACCCACTTACAACAGTGTCAGTAGTAAATATTTGACCAGAGATGAGTTCCGAGCTATGATTCAATTAAATTCTTTGTCACTTTTTCCCTTACTTATGACTTTGTTCCCTACAGTATTAAATATAATATGATTAATCTTTGGAGGGTGTTGTATGTTACGGAGTAGTTCTTTTCATGGACCACGGAGTAACTAATAAAATAAAATACATTGATGTAGAAAGTACTTTTAGCAAAATATAAAATACAATTGAATTAAATGCTACAACTAATAAACCATAATAATTTTATAATAAAATAAAAAAGTATATAGAAAAGCCATCACCTAGCATTAGTACTTTAATAATAAATAATTAAACACGTCTTGAACAAGCTATGAAGTAGATTAGTTGAGCATGACCATGATGGGAAGAAGGTGTTGAATTTGACCTCTTCTTAAACCCACATTAAATTTTTGAGTGTTGATTGGCATGACTAACTTATAAGACTAATTGTATGCCTAATAAAAGATTGAAACACTTTGATAGATCAATGGTAGATATGAAAAAAAAAAATAGTGGAATCCATGTGTCACACAATGAATTCTTTAGTCATACTTTTAGGCATATAAATTAGGCATGAGAATCATTTTCCTAAATTTGTATACATTTTTCTAGCATTCGCTCTAAGATAATTAAAACTATGATAAAAAATAGAATCGCATATATATATATTTTCTCTCCCAAATTTAAACAACATGAACTATCATGTTTATCATGTTATGTTAAACATGAGTATCCTAATACTATTTTAAATAATACAGGAGTTTTTTTAAGGTTAGTAGTTAACTGAAATGAGAGGACTGCCAATGATGTGTGCATTGTTTTTTGACCAAACCAAATATATGAGCTAGCCTTTAGTTTCTTAATTTCTAAAATTAACCATACAAAAATTAATCCCTATCACATCGTTATACTTTCACACGTTTAGATAATTTATGCATGGGGTTGACTGGCTAGTAGGCTAGATCCTATATGTTACTTAAAAGTCAGGTAATTTCATTTCACTTGGTCTCTTAAAGATTAATCTTACCCAAACACAAACCATGTTGAGCCAAAACCAACAAACATTTAGCAATTATGTTAAAATACCCCTAGCGACTCTCTCTTGGGCGATTTTCTAACCCTAACAACCCTAACTCGTTTTTTCTTCAAATCTGCCTTTAACTCGTGATTCTATGCATCTATCTGATTTTGTTATTAATTAACATCATTGTTAATTGGTTCTTGATTGGATTCATGTGTTTTGTCTCTCGTTTTAGTTAGGTTTTGAAGAATCGTTTATTTTTTAGGGTTTTTCAATCGTTTTTCTTAATCGCCGCGGTCGATTATAATCACTAATCAAAGGTTTATCTATCGTGATTTAATTTGTTTGGATCGTCTATCATGGAGGTGGTTAGTATTTGGTGTTGCGTTATTAAAACCCTAACGATAAGTTAGGGTTTTCCTCCTTTTTTGTTCGTTATTTGGTTAATGCTGGTTGCTGTTGGATTGGTACTTGTGTGGATAGATTGTTTAGATTGTTAGTGGGGTTTTTAGAGAGATGGAGAAAGGTTTTCTTAACAATGATAGTTCTTTGGTGAAGGCTTCAAAAACTGCATACAACTTGGCCGATCAAGTTGGTGTGAGCATGGAAACGAATTCATATAATAGGGTTGATATTCAGGCGTTGGAAGCTAGGTTACAACGTCTCACAGGTGAACATGGAATCGAGGGTGACACTGCTGGTCCTGATTCTGTTTGGGGTAATGTTAATCTGGAAAACACAAGTTATCGTGCTACGTTTGTGGGTGGGTTGAATCTTTGCGATGTTGCTTCTACTTACGGTCCTAACGTGGTGAATGCATCTACTACGGTCCTAACGTGATTGGTAGTGAAAATAACGAGTGAGGTCATTTGCTAATGTATTAAACCCGGACGTGTCTCTAGGAAAGTTAACTTTCGTCCCTTGGTGAATGAGACTCGCATTGAAAATCATGATCTTGTGCTTCCAAAGGTCGCTATGGAGGTGTATTCAACCGGTATGAAAATACACTTGTGGGCTTCTTTGTTGGCAAGAATGTTGCTTTTCATTTGGTTAAGAACTACGTCTCCAACACGTGGGGTAAGTTTGGTTTTCGAAACTAATGAAGAATGAAGATGGTGTTTTCCTCTTTAAATTTGACTCTAAAGAGGGTGTTGAGAATGTTATTCAACGGGGCCTTGGATTATTCGCAACTCTCCTATCATTCTCACTAAATGGACTCTGATGTGCTATTGTCTAAAAGTGAGGTAACTCGAGTTCCGTTTGATTAAATTGCATAATGTGCCATTACTTGCATATTCGGAAGATGGGTTGAGCTTAATTGCTACTCAAGTGGGTAAGCCGATTATGTTAGATGCTTTTACTAGTTCCATGTGTGTTGATTCATGGGGTCGTATTAGTTTTGCACGTGCTCTTGTGGAATTATCATCTGATTTCGAGCTTAAACATGTGGTGACTATGGCGATCCCTAATAAGGATGATAGTGGCTTCACTACGGCTAGTATAAAGGTGGAATATGAATGGAAGCCACCACACTGTACGGAATGTAAAGTGTTTGGGCATGATAATGCTTGTTGTCCTAAGAGTATTAAGGAGAATAATGATGTTTCTCCCACCGCTAATGTGGATGAACCTGATGATGGTTTTAAGGTGGTGCAGAATCGGAAAGCCAAACCTAAAGGTACGAAGATGACTGGTGGCATTAATATGGGTAAGGGTCCTAGATTTGCACCTAGGAAGCAGGTATATGTTGCAAAGACGAAGACACCGGCGTTGCTAGTGGTATTGCTAAAGATACACCAATTACTACGTCAAACTCTTTTGGGACTCTTGAGGTGGAAGATGACTCGGGCATCCCATGTATTGTGGTGATTCTTCTCTGAAACGGTGAAGACCGAAAGTCTTCCGTACTACTAAGGAAGCGGTATTGATGGCTCTCGGGGAAGGACCTTGGTGAGGCGTCTAAGTCTCCTGAGAATGGGACTTCTTCACGCCAAGCTTGTGAGTGATTCAATAGGATCAATGGATGTTGGTTCTACTCCATAGTCGAGAAAATTGGTAAGCTTGAAAAGCTAATTATTGATGGAAAGCTACTCTTGTGGATGATGATGGTCAACCTATTCCGCCTACCTCTTCTACTAAGAGAGTCAACCCTTTTTCTAAAGTGGGAGAGATTGTGGTGTCGATTCGAAGATGAGGTTGTTGCTAACCCATTTGATGAATCTGTTAATATTTTTGGTGGTGGCCACGAGTTGGAAGATGAGTATGATGACTATGACTTGACGACTATGCGAAGCAGTTCGTGATCTTCCGGAATTTGATTCCTTTAATGCCATGTATGGCACAAAGTTTCAAGGTCCTAGGAAGTAATTTTATTTTGTTGTGTCATATGTTATCATTTGAGTAGTGGTTTGTTTTCTTGTTTAGAGAATAGGAAGTATCTTGTTATGTAAGCTTTATGCCTATGTAACGGGCTGAGATATGGGACCTCACTCATATCCATTGTACTTAAACGTTTATTTGGTTAATATATTTACCAGGGTGCAGGATTACTCCCCTTTACTCAAAAAAACACAAACCATGTTATTGGTCTAAGTCACTTCAAAAGGTGCCACCCATAATGTATAAATTTCAAAAAGATTAAAAAATAGAGAAGGAACACAATAAATATAATGATCTACGTTTTAAATGTTGATGTTAATTTCGAAGAGATTAAAAAATAGAGAAGGAACACGATAAATATAATAATCAACTCACTCTAACATGTTGGCTCACTACGCTCCTCTCCTTGATGTCGTAGTCCAAACTACTATTTGGGTTCTTTGGCGATTAAGAAATGAATCTACATTCCGTTCAAAAAGGCGAAAAAAAAGAGCTTATTCTAAATGACATTAAGCTATACTCTTTCACTTGGATCTCTAGTAGGCGAAGAAAAGGTTTTTGTAATTGGATCGAGTGGTTTAGCAACCCTCAGATCGCTCTTTCTATTCCTATGTAATCATGTTCCCTCCGCCTAGCTCCTTGCTAGTATGTTTTTAATATAAATTGCCGTTCGAGAAAAAAGAAAAAGAAAAAAAAAGGCATGATCAATGACATTTTCTAGCGATTCGAGGATGCAAAACGATCCTAAACTGGTAAAAAGAGAAGAAAAACAAGTCAGAATGTATGTGTCACATGCGTCACCTTTTATAGAGCATTGATTGTGGTATTAAAATTAACTCATTTTTTAATACTAACAAGGTACCCGTGTGTTGCAGCGATGAACCCTGTAACAAAAATTTCTAGCGAACTATGCTTTGTATTATATATTTTTCGTAATAATAACCTTATGCATGATGATAATTTTAAGTTGGAATAAACGATACCCTCTCTGCCGACTAAACGACAACTGGTCGATCAATTTTATCTTATCTCTACTGCCCATTAATCGTGGGTCGGTGTACTAAGATTTAATCCTTGGTCGTTTTTAGTTGGGGTTTGAATTGGGTTTTCGTTGTTGTTTTTGCATGTGAACCGACCTCAGGTTGTCATATATGCATGGTATCTATTTAATTCTCACCTGCTTGGTTTGATTCATATTGTTCACTCGTACTTATTAATTGGATTATCTTTACTTGGTATTTAATATGGGTTAGTTTTGTGATCTTATTGTCTATAAACCCTAGTGTCTAAACTAGGGTTTTACTCATCTAGTTGTGAAGATCGGATGTTATATTCTTCTTGTTACTTCTGCGTGAATTTTGTACTTAGGGTTTCTTGATGTCGGTTGGGAGAGTCGAATAACAGTGTACCATATTCTGTGGGTTTCAAAAACGTTGGTAATATTGATCTCGCTGAACTTAACGCACGCATGCAAGTGGCTACGGAGTCTACTAATGAACCTCATGTGGAGACGGTTTCACAAGTTTCGAGCTTCAATGTTGCTTTTCAATCACAAAATTTTGGAACAAGTTCTGATAAAACTCCTGGTAACAGTGGGAGTGAAGCTGAGCCAAGTCGTGATCCGGTTGTTTTAGCGGCGTGCAAGAATTTTGAAGAGGCTCTGCGTGGTGTTAATAAGCCGGTTTCATATGCAGGTGCTACGTCCAATGATGCTATGAAACACAAGCCTAATTTTCGTAGGTTGGAATGTAGTAATAAGTCTACTGAGGTGGATCTCTCAGTTCCTATGAAAGTAGTGGAAGAGGTAAACTCTAAATTTGAGAATACCCTTTATGGTTATTTTCTTAGTAAATGTATTGCTCTTCCGGTCGTTGATTATTATGTTCGTAATACGTGGGCCAAGTATGGAATTCAAAAAGTTATGATGAATGCGAAAGGGTTCTTTTTCTTTAAGTTTTCCACTCGTAAAGGTGTTGATGATGTTCTTGAAAACGGGCCGTGGATGATTAGGAATGTGCCAATTATTCTTAAAACTTGGACGTTGAATACTAATCTGCTTAAAGAGGATTTGACTAACATTCCGGTGTGGGTTAAATTTCATGATGTTCCTCTTGCTATGTTTTCAGATGACGGTCTCAGTCTTCTTGCTACATTGATTGGTACTCCGAAAATGCTAGATTCTTACACTAGTCAAATGTGCTTGGATTCCTAGGGCCGTAGTAGTTTTGCTAGGTGCTTAATTGAAGTTCGTGCGGATAAGGCTCTTCGGGAAAGCCTCACTATTGAGATACCCTTACTGGATGGATCGGGTTCTACTATTGAAAAGATCCGGGTTGAATATGAATGGAAACCGCCAAGATGTGATACGTGTAAGCGGTTTGGTCATCTGTTGACTGTCTTAAATCTGCTCCACCGCTACTCGGCTAAACAGATCATTCTCGATGGTTTCAAACCGTAAGTAATAAGAATAAGGGTTGGAATGGTGGTACAAATGTTCTGGTAAGGAGGTTTTAATAAACACAGTGTGGGGCCTAAATTTGGTATCAACCTAAAGCGCCTCTAATCCCAAACAGTGGATAATTCTAAGATGAAAGCTACAAGTGGCTAGTATGAGTGGGAAGACAATTACTACATCTAACCCGTTTGATGCTCTTAATATGATCGATCTTCTTTGAACGTTGTACTTCTACGATGTAGTGGATTACGGTTGTTCAATGGAAGCTAAGAAGCCGCCATGTGTGATTCAATGGAAGCTAACGAGGTGGCACTACCCTATTGTTGAGAAAATTGGAGAGCTTGAAAACTTCTAATGGATGGAAAGCTACTCTTGTTGATGATCTTGGTAATCCTATTAAAAAGGTTGATTATCCATGTAAAAAGGATTTTCCGTCTACTTCTTCTATTAAGAGGGTCAACCCATTCTCTAAGGTGGGAGAGATTGTGGTATCCGACAGTGATGATGAGGAGGTTGTAAACACCTTTGATGAGTCGAGTAACTTATTTGGTGGTGGTCATAATCGTGAAGATGACTTTGATGACTATGGTTATGATAACTATGCGGACCAGGTTTACGATCTTCCAGGTAATTTGGATGCCTACTACGACACTTATGGTATCAAGCTCCAAGGACTTGGTAGGAAGTAAATGTTATCTTCATAGGTCGATGTTATGTTTTGAGTAGTGGTTTATTTTCTTCTTTAGAAAATAGGAAGTATTTTGTTATGTAAGCTTTTCGCCTATGTAACGGGCTGAGATATGGGATTCACCCATATCCTTTGTACCTAAACGTTTTTTGGAGTAATATATTTACCGGGTCATTGACCTTTTACCCAAAAATAAAAAATAGCAAACTATTTCATAGAATACTAAGATGTTATGATGATTTAGCGGTGAGAGGCATTTACTAGCCGTTAGGTGTTGTGTAGTATCGTTATAATATTTTATAAGGTTTGAACACGGTGGTGACTGTCTTGCATCGCCTTTCTCTCTCCGACGACCTAGTTGCTGATGATGACCGAGATTTTTATTTATTTATTTATTTATTTATTTATTTTTAATCCAAACAGTTGGATTTGTAAACTTTTCCGAGCTTTGAATTCGGTCGACTAGACAAACTAGTTCGAGCCTTCCTCCCTCTCAACCGGTGACAACCGAACACCCCACAATGGGCAACTGAATCGACCTAGGCTCAACCGAGTGGGTTTACCTCCCCATTGTGTTCGCCTAACGTGTAAATATGTTTTTACGAGTTAGAAAAACCTTCTTGATATGCTATTTGGATGTCTAGACTCTATAAACATGGTATATAAAGTTTTCCGTGAAAATAATACTCCTCCGTCTCATTTTTATTGTCCGGTTTGACTTTCACAGTCTTTCTTGTTCAACTTTGACCATTAATATATTTATTTTTGTTATATAATACTTGATGAAAATTATACCAACCGAAAATACTTTTAAAACCCAATACATTCATATATTTTTCATCAAAGATTATATAACACAAACAAAAATAATTATAGTCAAAGTTGAAGAAGGAAGACTAAAAAAGTCAATAGTGGACAATAATTTTGGGACGGAGAGAGTACTTATTTCATAATATTATAAGTGAAAAAACAAATTATACGTATTAGACTTTATAGTGACAACTATATAAACGTGTATGTGTACGTACAAGGTGTTGGTTAAACAACTGTATCTAAACAGATATAGGAACAATCAAACAATACAAATACAAGGTAGAAGAAATTACTACTGAGAACGAAAGTTGTGCCGTGAAGGAATCACCGCCTTGAAAGCGAATTTCGGCACTACCGAGGTGCAAACCAAAATACCGATCGCTCCCCAAGGTTCACACAACTAATCGACTAATACGTTCACTCGTAGTAGTCGACTTGGAACTTGCAAAACCAAATGCCCAAACTCACATAACACTCTACATAGAGATGAATAAAGGATAGAATAGTGTGTGAAAAACAAAGGTTAAAAGGGGATTTTGAGATTAATCATGTTTTCTAATCAATTTTTTTTTTATATCCCTCAAGTGATTGAAGATCACCCTTTTATAGATGAAATCACAGCTTTCTCTTTGTAACAGATCAGTAAAAATATCATAAAGTGTATAACGGATCAGAATAATCATATTCATAATGGATCAGTAAATGTTTTAAAAGAAATCAGAAACGGATTATAACATTACTGAGATTAAGTTGGGAAATAATGTGAGATGATGGGTTTTTTATAGTCATCTTTTTTTGACCAATTATAAAGGGGTGTTTGGTCAAACGTTGAAAACATCATATGTATAGTTATGTTTAAAGACCAAACCATAACCATATTTACTATGTATTATTTAAACATATAAACATGTAGCAGCCATTCATACAAAAATAATATACTATATCTAAATGTAAGTTTAGATAATATATTCAACACAAGGTACAACTACATTAGAGCACTCCCAGCGTTGACGCTATAACGCCCTTTAAGGGCTTCGTTAACGTCGTTGGAGGCGTTATCCGTTGGAAGGCATGCTAAATAACGGCGTTGGAGGAGGAGCGTTGCCTCTTTAACGCCCGTTAAGGGCTAGAAAAAAGAAAAAAAAAATCGAAAATGTTACAAAAGTAGTCCCTCTAACGTTACATTTTTAAAAATTTACATAAAACCCCTAACGGCTAGTTTTTTTTTTTTTTTTAAATCAAAACATTATTTTACCACTATAAATACCCAACTAAAACTTTATTTTTTCACACTTCTCTCACACTTTATATACTTCCTCTCACATTTTCATAATTCAAAAATCAAATTCGTTCACAATGGATCCAAATCAAGCTGGTGATATTCCTCTGTCTTGGTCAGACGTTGAAGACCAAGAGGACTTCCAATTTATGGCCTCCGCGTACGAGTATCACCTTCAGTTGGAACAAGAAAAGGTATTGAATCTCAACATCCTAGTCGTTCTCGTACCCATATATATCGTGAACGTGAGCTTGCAGAGGAACGTCTGCTCAACGATTATTTCGTACAAGGTTGTAAGTATTCAAACCGGAATTTTCGTAGAAAATTTCGTGTGAGCCGGAAACTATTCCTGCAAATAGTTGAAGGTATTGAATCTTATACTTCCGATAATATTCCAGATCATTTTAATTACTTTAGGCAAACACCTGATGCTTGTGGTCGAATGAGTATAAGTGCTCTAATGAAGTGTACGTCTGCCATACGCCAATTGGCGTACGACACCTCACCCGATGCATTTGATGAATACTTGCAAATGGGTGCGAGTACTTCACAATTATGTCTTGATAATTTTAACAAATGTATTATTGATTTGTTTATGCCGGAGTATTTAAGAAAACCAACATGGGCCGACATTCAAAAATTTATCAACAACATAAAGAAAAACATGGTTTTAGGAATGCTTGGTAGCATTGATTGTATGCACCGGAATGGAAAAATTGTCCGTGGCTTGGCAAGGGCATTTCGCTAGGGGTGATAAAAATACCTAACAATTATGCTTGAAGTTTTGCTTCTCAAGATTTATGGATCTGGCATGCATTTTTTGGGATGGCGGGGGCAAATAATGTAACACCCCCAAAATCACAATGTGACAGCGGAAGACTATTTGGGGTATTACTTAGAGGATCATAGTCACAAGTTATAGAAAACGGCTCTAAAGAGACGTTTTAATAAAAAGTAGTTACCATTTCATAAATCTCAACGTCTAGAAACACAAAAAGGGAATACCATATGTTTTGAAGTTACACAAAAGATAATTTAAATATTTATGAAATGATAACTTTTATTGAAAACAACACCACTTCAAGTGTCCCCGACATCCGCTCCACGCCTTCATGAAATTCTAATTAGTACACGAGATGAACATGCTTAAAAGTCAACAAAAGTTGAGTGATATTCATAGGTTTAAATAATAAGTTGAACACAAGTAAGAGATGATAATTGCTTGAATACAATCATCATGGAAAAGATAGATTATTATTATCGCTAAGCTCATGACAAAGAAACTAATCGCATACACCTAATTCTTGGCGTAAGTAATAATATTGCCCTCGAGATGGAATTGCCAATTCCATAGTTAACCAAATATAGTGCGCCCGGTTATTTCCGATAACCGAGTCGGGTCGTTAATTCCCATAGTACTATCCACAATATTCGCTTCACTAGCAAGTGATTAATGGTTCATGATGTAAAGGACTTATGGCGGGCAACTTAGGCTATAATAATAATGATCGATAAGCACACGCTTTAAGAAAAGACTTGTGTTCTAGTTTATAGCATGCATCTCCCTCGCGGGGTTTGAAAGAAATAAGTAAAGGCGAGGCTATGAACTCACCTTAACAAATGGTATCCAGGTAGTGTAAGGTCAAGTAGTATGAGCACGGCACCGCCACGCAACCTATAATTAGTATGGCAAGTCTTAGTTTATTGTTTTTATTCATAACTTAGTGTATTGAAAGCGGTTGAGGAATTTTTCAAGAGTTTGTGTTTATTATTGTTTGTGTGGCGTGTTAAGTTAAAATAGGTTTCAAACGTTTGTAAGTTTTGGCTCTTGGAAAAGTGCTTATGTTCTAATAATATGTGAAAATGGTCATGACGAATAAGTCCCTGTTTGAAGGCAAATGAATGACTAAGTATTGAAAATTACAAGAAAAATGGTTGTGATATTTATACTGACGTCAAGAATTAATAAATATTTACATCAAGTATTTATAATATAAGTGTTTATAGACTACGATAAGTATTTATATATGTATATATATACTATGCTAAATTAATGGGTGATAAGTACAAAAAGTTTATGTTATATTTAATATATAGTTTTTGTACTTTTAGTCGTATTTATGAAAATAACTAAGTATAGAGTTTTTTTTTTTTAACCAAAAATCGGGCATGACCCGATTGTAAGTATAAATTTTTACTTATGTAAATGGTCGCAAAATATTCCCTATTAATGTAATTTGTAAATTAGTTTAACTAGTTAACTTATGAATTTTTATTGAAAAGACATTGACTAAATCCTAATAGTCTAAGTACTAAAGATGTAACTTGGCCAAAAGAGGAAAAGAATTAAATGAAAAAAAAGAAAAGAGAAAACGTGAGGCCACTGGAATCGAACCCCGACCTCACGCTCCTCCTCCCGTCCCAACCAAAGGACTAACTTCACTTTGGTGCTAGTTTTCTCCCACAGTGGGCTTATAAGGCGTGTTGTAGGCTGCGTTTTTAATGTAAGATGTATAGCAGTGTGCATGCGTGCATGTATATGTACATATTTCACTCAAGTTTTAGTTGACCCTAGATGTTTCAAAGGACAAGATGGTGGTTTAGCATCCAAATGAGCTACGAGCTCGAAGTTTATATGTTGGGCTCGAGTAGATCGCAATTTAAGTTTCGTTCGAAGAAATGAATTAAAACTAAAACATAGTTTGTAAATCGAGTTTGACAAATTATTTAAGAGTCGAGTAAGTCTTTAAATCAAAGTACTAGGATATGCACTTGTCCATTATCGAGCCATTACTTACGTTTCTTTAGATCTATACTTTCTTAGTCGTTTTAGTTGAAAAACTCGAAATAGACTCAAGTCATAAGGGGTGTCGAATAAGCAAGCAAATAAGCACTAGCTCATATTCTTTTCGAGATGATTACAAGTAATAACAAGTTCAAGAATTTCCACACAAGCTCAAAGCACAACTACTCTTCATGTATATATATATCGAGTAGTATAAAGTTCAAAGGCAAGAGTATGACTTTTCAATGTTTAAAGGTAGTTACTTATTATTAGATATTAGCATGATTAACCTCTAAATTAAGCAAGAGAAAACGTAGATTAGTAACTTTGAAATCCTTACAGTGGGATGTTTATGGATCGAGTAGAAAGAAAGCCAAGAACTCAAAATTTTTATAACCCAACTCCAAATGCTAGTTTGTTTACCCAAGATCTTCCAAATATTAAGCTTGTTTTACCCAAGTTCCTCCAAGACCAAAATCTTTGAATTACTCTTAGTGGTTTTGGTGAGATTTTGCAAGTGAAATGTGTAGTAAGACTTGTGCTCGTGGGTTTTAAGGAGAAGGAGGAGAAGGGCTTTTGGTTAATGACCAAGGGTTTATGTAGGCCTAGATACATGCAAAGTTGATTTCACTTGACTCAAGGTAGTATTAAGAGAAAACAATCAAATGGGTTGTGGTTTTGTGAGGTGTTCGGCACCACAAGGACAAAAAGAAGATTGAGGTGAGTTGTGTGTGCATGGAAACATGCTTCCTTAAGGTTCAAAGTCAACTTATCTAGATACTTGTTGTATTTTAAGTTGATTATACTAGTAAAGTTTCTAGTTTAGTGTATTTACAAGTTTTTGGATGAGATGGGAGTTCTTTTGTGTGAGCCCATTCGGTTACAAGAAAAGAAAGGAAGGAAAAGACTTCAAATTTTTGTTATGTATATCGTGTCCCGTTTGAGTTTAAATGTGAGTCACGGTGTCCCGGTTTGAGGTTTTGACCAACGTCTAATATATACTTTAGCATGTTTTTTTATAAAGGTAATAAAATATAAAAATAAAAATAAAATATTAATTCTAACTCGTAGAAATATTTATTTGACTTTAGCCATAATTAATTTAGTGTCGATGCAGCGTGCGCTCGTAAAGACAAGAAAATTTCTTGTGAGGCCGATTTCGATTATCGGTAAATATCGGGCATGATTAAATGAGACTACTCGAAGTTGCATAAATTTTTATGCAATAAGATGAAACGTACATGCTAAAGTGCTCAAATAAGTTTTGATAAACAATCTAGTTTATTAATCTGAAGGTTGATGATAGTGAAATTTTACAGTGGCTACAGACCAACCCTTAAGAGAATTCCGTCCATGAATTTTAGTTCTGATGGTTGTCGGAGTTGAATTTGCAAAGAGATGTGGGTACTTAACACGCATGGTGTCTTGGCGCTCCCAGCGTGTACTCGGTCCTCTTGGAGTTCCATCTAACTTTGACGATAGGGATGCGGCTTTGCTTAAGTCGCTGACTTCCTATCCATGATTTCAATTGGTTCTTCGACAAAGTTGAGCTTGTCATCGAGTTTAATCTCTTTTAGTGAGGCGACAAGAGATTCATCCGACAAGCATTTCTTCGATTTGAGGCGTGAAAGGTAGGATGAACTCTACTAAGTTCTTCCGGAGATCAAGTTTGTAAGCAACCGGGCGATTCTTTCGAGAATCTTAAAAGGGCCAATGTATCGAGGTGTAACTTTCCTCGTTTTCGAATCGAACTTTTCCTTTCCAAGGTGATACTTTCAACATGACTCGATCACCAATTTGAAATTCCATGGGTTTCCTTCTAACATCGGTAGAACTCTTTGTCGATCTCTAGCGACTTGAAGTCGTTGTGAATTTGCACAATCTTTTCGGTTGTTTCTTGGACAAGCTCGAGTCCGATGAGTTGGGCATCTCCAACCTCGGCCCGACAAGCGGTGATCGACACTTTCGACCATAAAGTGCCTCGAATGGGGCCGCCTTGATGCTAGCGTGGTAACTATTATTGTAAGAGAATTCCGCCAGCGGTAAGTGTTTATCCCAACCTTTTCCAAAGTCAATCACGCAAGCTCGAAGCATGTCTTCCAAGGTTTGGATAGTCCTTTCGCTTTGGCCATCGGTTTGAGGGTGATATCACGGTACTCATATCAAGCGAGTACCTAAGGCCTTTTGAAGAGATTTCGAAGTGTGAAGTAAAGCGATCGTCACGATCGAAATGATGGAAATTGGTACTCCATGACGGGATACAATTTCTTTCGTGCAGTTGAGCAAGGGTTTCCATTTCATCATTCTCCTTGATGGGCGAGGAAATGGCGGATTTGGTAAGGCGATCAATGATGACCCAAATGGTGTCGTAACCTCTAGCGATCTTTGGTAGTTTGGTTATGAAATCCATGGTAATTCTTTCCATTTCAAACGGAAGTTCAGTTGAGTTAACAATCCGGAAGGTTTTGACATTCGGCTTTGACTCGAGAACGGTGAGACATTTCCCAACGTCGTTGCAATTTCGACTTTCATGTTTGGCCACCAATAAAGCTTCTTGAGATCTTGGTACATTTTGTCGGATCCGGGTGAATGGAATATTTAGACTTGTGAGACTCATGCATAATGAGTTCCGTATTCCTCCATAAAGTGGTATCCAACTTCTATCGCCAAAACATAAGGTTCCATCCGATCTTTGTGCAAAACCGTTCTCGTTTTCCGGCATTCAAAGATTCTTTCATGGGGACGGTTTTCGGTTTGAGCTTCACTTGAGCTTCAAAGATTTTTGATGGAAGGGTGACTTAATTGTCATTCCCAAAGATCTTACTCGAAGAGGTTTAGGTCGATCCTTTCGACTAAGAGCATCGACCACGACATTTGCTTTTCCGGGTGATAGCGGTTTCACGATCGTAATCACTAAGCAATTCTAGCCATCGGCATTGTCGCATGTTCAACTCCTTTTGGTCGAGAATGTGTTGGAGACTTTTATGGTCGGTAAACACCGTACACTTGGTTCCATATAGGTAATGTCTCCATATTTTGAGGCGAAAACCACGGCTCCTAACTCCAAGTCGTGGGTAGTGTAGTTCTTTTCGTGAGTTTTGAGTTGTCATGAAGCATAAGCAATCACTTTGTTTCTTTGCATCAATACCGCACCTAACCCTAGGTGTGATGCATCACAATGAACCACAAAATCTTCCACTCCATCGGGTAAGGCTAAGATAGGGCTTCGCAAAGCTTTTGTTTCAAGAGTTGAAAGGCTAATTCTTGTTCCTCACCCAGTCAAAATTCTTCTTTTAAGGTTAACTCAGTTAGAGGTTTAGCGATTTTAGAATCCTTGATAAATCTTCGATAGTAACCATGAAGACCTAAAATTGGCGTATTTCGGTAGGAGTAGTAGGGGATGACCAATCTTTGTGACTTCGATTTTGAAGGATCAACATGAAGACCATTACTATCTATCACATGACCAAGAATTGAACTTTTGAATCCGAAGTCGCACTTTGAAAACTTAGCATCTGATTCTTCTTTCTTGAGTAGCTCTAAAATGGCTTTCAAGTGTTCCGCATGCTCTTCCTTGTTGCGGAGTAAATGAGAATGTCATCAATGAACACAATCACAAATTTGTCCAAGTAAGGTTTACACACTCGGTTCATCGGGTCCATAAATACCGCTGATGCGTTTGTCAAACCAAATGGCATCACTTGGAACTCATAGTGGCCATATCGTGTTCGGAAAGCGATTTTGGAATATCTCCTTCTAACTCTCGGTTGGTGATACCCGGATCTCGGATCAATCTTGGAGTAGGCGCTTGACCCTTGCAGGTTGATCAAACAAATCATCAATTCTAGGCAATGGATATCGGTTCTTCACCGTTAGCTTGTTCGACTCACGGTAATCGATACACATCTGAAAGATCCGTCCTTCTTTTGACAAATAAGACCGGAGCTCCCGAAGCGAAGAGCTCGGTCGAATGAATCCTTTTGGACAATTCTTGAAGTTGGTGGACAATTCTTGTAGTTCGGAGGAGCCAATCTATAAGGTGCTCGTGCCACGGTGCCGCTCCCGCATTAGCTCTGTTGAAATTCCACTTGCGAATCGGAGGAAGACCGGGCAAGTCTTGAAATACTTGGAAAGTCCCTAGCCACGGGGCGTCTTTTAGCTATTTCTCATCCGCTTTCTTCTTCTCCGTTACTTGTGCTAGAAAAATGTGGCATCCTTTTCTATGTACTTTGCGCTTTGACGACGAGATGATATTCAATCGGTTTTACTCGATCACCCGAATGATCGAGTTTTGCCATTGAGAGGAAGGTGAGCGACTTTCTCGTCACGAGATGATTCTTGCGATTCTTGGATAGCCAATCCATGCCAATGACGACATCGAAGCTACCAAGTTGGATAGGCATAAGGTCTATATCGAGCGGGTGGTTTGATAAAGATAGGTTGCAACCTCGAAGGATAGTGTTAGTTCTACTATTTTTCCATCGGCTAGCTCTACTTCATATGTGGTATCTAGGGCGGTTGGGGTGACTTTTAGTAAAGGTGCAAACTTAGAAGACACAAAGCTTTTGTCGGCTCCGTAATCAAATAACACCTTAGCTAAATGATGATTGAGTGAAAACGCACATGTAACGTCCGGGTTTTCTTGTGCATCTCCATCTCCCAGCACATAAGCTCTTGCTCTAGCGAGTTATTGTTGTTATTGTTGTTGTTGTTCCGTGCAGCTTTGGACACCTACTCTTGACATGCCCGACTTCTCCACATCCAAAGCAAGTTATCCCCATGGGTTGGAGGTTACTTCGATGTGAGTGGCTTGACAATCCTTGTGGGTATGGCCCACCTTGTTACACTTCCCACACTTAATAGTACAACGTCCCACATGATGTAGGTTGCATCGAGTGCACAAAGGGTGTGGTCCAAAGATAGCCTCTTCCATTGGCGGGTGTAGCGGCATAAGCCTCACAACTTCTTGTCTACGGTTTTGTTGATTGTGGTGGTTGTTTCGGTTTTGGTGATATGGGTTGGGATTGCTGTTGCGGTGTTGATTGTGATTGTTGCGGCCTTGATTGTTATTGTTGCGGTTATTGTTGTGATGGAAAGAGTTGTGGTTGTAGTTGTTTGAAGTGTTGCCTCGATGGTCATCAAACTTCCTTTTGTTGTCGTTATTGCCTTGCGGATCCATGTTTCAAGACTTGATCCATGAGTTGGTAGGAAATTGTGATCACTTCTTCCACGGTTTTGGGTATAATAAATGTCAGTTAAACATAAATAAAAAGCTATAATGGAAACTCAAGTAAAAACCCCATATGATACACCAACGTGTCCCTCAATGGCCTAAATCTTGGATAGTTTCCAGCAATCAACCTTTATTGTGCCCACCCCAAGGTACCGAAAACTAAATGATGAATCCCCCGGGGTCGGGGCTCCCTTCGGCCGGGCAGGCTATCTCCCACCATCCCCTCTACTCGTGCCCCAATCTCCCCAAACCCTTAAGTCTCCTATGCATCCTCCCCGGGTCCCAACCCTTAAATCTTTCCCCAATCCGATCCACCCCCTTAACCTAACGACTAGCCTTCAAGGAAAATTTAATTCTCCCGTACCCCCTTTTCAGCCCCAACCCTCCCGGGCTCCGCCAGGGAACCTCCCAAACCACACCCAAAGGATCCTCAACGTAGAACCCCTTCTAAATAGGAAGGGGTTTAGAAAGGGGTCTCCCAAGGCCCCAAACCCAGGGCCCGGGGACCCCCCTTCCCAATAATGGGGTATGTATGAAAGTTAGATTCCTAGGTGGGAAGCCAAACAAAGGATATGGTAATATGTGGGTGGGGCCTTCCTTCCCAGATTGGGTCCCCCGGGGAGGGGGGGGGAAAACGGCCCGGTGGGGTGGAAATGTTGGTATGGTGTGGGAAACAGATGGGGTTGGTGAGTTGTGGTGGAACAACGTGGTATGCATGGTGGAATAAAATATGGGTCCTTTAGTTTGGGGAAGAAGGTGCACCCTTTTTTGCAATGGTGCCAACCCGGGCCGGGTTTGGAGAATGTGCCCGGCGAATAGGCAATTATCGGCGAAGCGGTCGGTGGTGAGTTGGGGGACATAAATGAAAGATTGTACTCCAAAAATTTGCATAAGGAGGGAAGAAATCCCCTTTAGCAAACAATGGGGCTTCATCCCGGGGTCCCTCAAAGGAATAGGTCAAGGCCATGATCAAGACTGCATTCCATTTTGGGGGGAGTGGTGTGGGTAAAGGGCCAAAAACTGTAAAACCCAAAAGAAAATATGTCTCTAATAAAAAAGCCATGCAAAATAAAAATCCCAAATGCCCAAAAACTAAATGGGAAAAGAAAGCATATAAAGTTTTAGAAAGTTTTATAATGTTTTCAAATTAACCCTAAAGAAAAATGGGGAGTAAAAAGGGTTTAAATTTTGGGGTTATACCTTTGGAAAAACAAGTTGGTTCCCAAACCGGCTCAGCCTCTAAACCCCAAAATCCAAATGGTTTAAGACATTTGGGGTATTCAAGGAAATAATTATAAAAAGGGTTAAAAGGCTTTTAATAAAAAATTTACCATTTAAAATTAACGCTGAAACACAAAAAAACCATATTTTAATTCCAAAAGTAAATTTAAATATTTATGAAATGAAATTTATTAAAAAACCCCTTAATTCCCCGAACCGTCCCGATAAATTCAATTGTCCAATGAAATGTTAAAAGTAAAAAATTGGGAACTAGGTTTAAATAATAAGTTAACAAAAAAAAGATTTTTAATCAATCCCGGAAAAAAATTATTAGGCCCCTTTAAAACCTAACCAATTCTTGGGTGTAATAATACCCGAATGGAATTGCCAACCATATTAACCAATTAGTTTTGTTTTTCAAATGGGTGTTAATTAAAACTTAAATTTTTAAAGTTTTTTAATGGTTCATATTAAAGGTTAGGGGAATTGGCTTAAAATAATGTCAAAAAGGGAAAAGTTTGCTAGTTTTGAGCATTTCGGGTTTAAAAATAAGAAAAGGGGGTTTGAATTTAAAAATGGTTCGGTATTAATAATATTACACAAAGAAATATAATTTATGGAATTTAGTTTATTGTTTTTATTCTAATTATGTTTGAAAGGGTTAAATTTTTAAAGGTTTTTTTATTATTGTTTTGTTAAGCAAAAGAAAATAGGTTTAAATTTTAATTTTGGCCTTGAAAATTTATTTTAATTATGTAAAATGGTCGCAAAATCCCTTTAAGGAAATGAATATAATATTAAAATTAAAGAAAAATTTTGGATTTTTATGGGTTAATTAATAAAATTTACTCAAAAAAATAATGAAGAAAAAGTAAAAAATTAAACGCTAAATTAATTTAAAGTCAAAAGTTTATTTAATTTTTTTAGTTTTTACTTTGCTTATAAAAACTGTATGGTTTTTTTTTTAAAAAAATGGCATGCCCATTGTAAATTAAATTTTACTTATTAAATGGTTAAAATTTCCCAAAGAATTTGTTTAGTTTAATAGTTAACTTATGAATTTTTTTGGAATTGACAAACTAAAGTTGTCAAAATGAATTCCAAAAAAGGGAAAAAAATTTGAAAAAAAAAAAGAGGGCCCAATCAACCCAGAAGCCCCTTTCCCCTCACCTACTAACTTCCTTTGGTCTATTTTCTCCCCTGGGTTAAAAATGGTTTGGTCGTTTAGGTTGATAAAAGGGGGTTTAAGTCATATTTCCTCAAGTTTTAGTTATCCAGAGTTTCAAAGGCAAGATTTTTAGATAAATTTGAGTAAGTTTAAGGGGCCGAGTAGATCCAAAATTTTTCAAGAAATGAATTAAAACTAAAAAAGGAAACGAGTTTAAAATTTTTAAATCAGTAAGTTTTAAATCAAAGTTAGGAAGACCCAATCAATTATTACCCCAATCTATTTTTTACCTTTTATTCAAAAATAAATGTCTCAAATGTGAATAACAAGAAAAGTAGTTACTTTTGAGATGATTCTAATAACAATTCGTTTAAAAAAAAGAAAAATTCCATTTAATATAGGTTTAAAGTTAAAGGGAGTAGTTTTCGTTTAAAGGTTTACATTATTAATATTAGCATTTTTTTAAATTAAAAAAAAAATAATTTAAATTTAAATGTTTGGGATATGAAAAAGCCAAAATAAAATTTTTTAACCCACCCAAAGCAGGTTTTTTCCTAAGACTTCCAAATATTGTTGTTTTACCCAAGTTTAAAGAAAAATTTTGAATTCCTTTATTTTTTAGATTTTGCAAGGAAAGTAAATAAGTTTGTTTTTTAGGGGAAAAGAAGGGTTTTGAATGAAATTTAGTGGCTAATACATAAAGTTTTTACTTTGGGTTATTGAAAACTCAAATGGGGGGTTTTTAGGTTCCCAGGAAAAAGGATTGGGTATTGGTTTCATGGGAAACTCTTCCTTAGGCAAACAACATTAAACTTTTGGATTTTAATTGAAACAAAAGTTTCTGAGGATTTAAAGTTTTGGTGGTGGGGTTCTTTTGGGACCCATTCCAAGAAAAAAGGGAAGGAAAAGATTCAATTTTGTTATTATACTGTTTGGATTTAAATTGATACGGTTCCCGGTTTGGGTTTTGACCCCAATTAACAGATTTTTTTAAAGGTAATAAAATTAAAAAAAAAAAAAATTAACAACAAAAATTTTAGACTTTAGCCATTTTTTTAAAATTGAAACCTCCCCAAAAGAAGAAAATTTTTAACATTTTTTGTTTTTCGGGCATTTAAATGGTAAATTCTAAATTTTTTTAATGATGAAATATGTAAAATTAATAAGTTTTTTATAAAAATTAGTTTTTTTTGGGTTGTGAATGAAATTTTTGGTAAAATAAGATTTAATTTTTTTTTGGTTTTTTGGCGTAATGAAAGTTAATGGTGAAACAGGAGCAGGGTTTATGGGTATGGAATTTTCCACAGGGGCTTTTAAAAACAAAAGGTAAAAACATGTTTTAAAATAACAAAAATGGAAAATTTGGGTTTTTTTTCTTTTGTTGGGGTATCTAAATAAGGGAAATATAAATTACAAATAAATTGTATTTTCATTATTTGCTAAATATTATAAAAGTAAAATTTGAATTACTACAAACAATTTTTACCCATCAAATTTACAAGAAATGGGTGAAATGTGATATTTAACAAAAAAAACGAACCCAACATAAATCAAGACCTTATAGATTTTGGTAAAAATTTTAAATCAAAAAAATAATGAAAAATTTTATGTTTGTTTTTTTTTTTCATTTCTTTTATTTGTAACGTTTAATTTTTGTAATTTTTTAAGTAGTAATATTTTTATTTTTAAATGTTTTTTTAGTTTTAAAAATTTTTTTATTTAGGGTTGAAATTGAAAATTGAAATTTATTTTTATTAGTTAAATTTATTTTTTTTTGATTTAATGTTAAATTTAAACTGGGGCCAAGTTTAAATTTTTTTAAAATGGGGAAAAAGTTTTTACATGGGTAAAAAAAAAATTCAAATTATAGTTTTTTAATTTTTAATTTTTTATAAGTTATAATTTTTTATTAACAATTTTTTAAAAATTTAAAGGTTTATTAAAAATTAGTTATAATATCCACTTTTAAAAAATTTTTTTATTAATTATTTTGGTTTTAAAAAATTCTTAAATTTTTGGGTTTACAAAAATCAAATTTATTTTAAATTTTATTAAAATACATAAAAATTGCCTATGAAAATTGGTTTTACCCCAATTTTAAGTTTTATTAAAAATTTCATTAAATTGATGAATTTTTAAAATTTTAATTATAACCAAATTTAATTTTATTTAAAAAAATTTATGTTTTATTTAAATTTACCGTATTAATTTCACGAAATTTTAAAAAACAAAAGGTTTGATAAAGTTAAAGATATTTAAAGTTTTTAAAAAGTTTTTAATTCCTTTTAAAATTTTTTTAAAATTTTAAAACAAACCAGATATTTATTTTCATAAAAACCCGGAATTGAAATTAATTTGGAATAAATAAGATTTAAAATTTCTCTTCCAAAATTAAATTTTAAAAATAAAAATTTTTATTGGAATAAAAAATTTAATTATTCTTATCAAAATATGGATTTTCAACAATTCTTTTTTTTGATTGTTAAAATGGAAAAGTATGGGTTTTTTTAAAAAAAATTTAAAAACTAGACTATAAATTACCTTATTTTAATAATTTTTAAAATTAACCAATTTTTTTATTAATTCCTCACCTTTTTTAATTTTTTTAATTTTATAAAGATTTTTACCCAAACTCCCCAAATTTTTAAATTTGACCAAACAATTTAATTTTATTTATTCCTAATAAAATTTTCTTAAAAAAGGTTCCCTTGGAAGTATTTTAATAAAATAAAAAAAATACCCAAAAGTGAATTCCCTTAAAAAAAATTATCATTAAAAATTGACAAAATGTTAAAGTTCTAGTTTTCAAAATTTAAATTTAAACAAGTTTACAAATTTTCCCAAATGGCCAAAAACTCAGTAACATAAACCATCATTTAAAAAGGGGGTTATAATCAAAAAGCATAATTACATTCATTTTAAATTGGTTTTATTTAAAATACTAGTAACAAAGAACAAATTTAATGCACATGACCCAAAATAGGTTTAAGGAAATCAAATCAGAGATATTCGTTCCCCTAAACCGATTTGTCACCCATTCACTTCTATTTAAATCCAAACCACCATTTCATTTCTTCATAAACGACCTCAAACGTAACCTCCTTTTGATTTCCGATTTTTGGGAACATGAAAAATCAATTTTTTTAAATAAGGGCTAAGTCCTCAAACCCAAACACCCATGTTAATTATTCCTTAAACTAAATAAACCACCTTTTTAAATTCTTTGTCCCACAACCATTCTTATTTCTCGATATGATAAAAAGGATGACCCTTGAATCAATTATTTTTTAAACTGTACCAAAAGTTCTTTATTTCAAGTAATTTTAAAATTCTAATGTTCGCCTTTAATATTAAATTAATAAAGACTTTCGAAAGGTGGGTTTTCCAAGAGCCTTTTTCAAATTAGTTGACCGCCCTTTGTCATTTATTAGAACCCTAGTTGACCTTGGTTCCTAAACAAATTTTCTACAATTGTTTTTGGCCCAACATAGATTATACAAACTAATTTACCCTGGGGAAAATTAGAACTTCCAAAAATGACCATAGTTTTACAAACACATAAATATTATTGGGGTTTAAAAATTATAAATCGTAAACAAATTAAACCCTTTAACTATTTTAGCAAATTGTTCGACAACAATTTTTCAATAAATAAAAAGAAAGGAAAAACCTTCAAAGTGACTTTTACCCAAATTTTTACTCAACTAAACCCTAACGTTTTTCTTACCCTCTAAAAATAACTCAAACGGTAATTTACTTAAAAGCAAAATTCTAAAAAACCTTATTTATATACTAAACATATTAATAAAATTTTATAATTCCAAGTTATTACCATTCATATAATATATTTGTTTTGCTTTTAAATCCAATATATTTAGCAATTTCACAGCATTCTTAATTCCCTATAATAACTTTAAAATTAACCCTTGGGATTTAACTTTATCTGTTTTTAAAACTTACCAAAAATTCTTAATTTAGACTTATTACTAATTTAACTTGATGTTTTTCTAACTAAAACCTAATTAACATTTCTAAAAATCTTGGGATTCAACTGCACTTCTTTTGGACCTTTGTCATTTTTCCCCTTGAGTTGAAAAAATTTTTTCATCCTAAATGATTTTTTGCTATTCCGAAACATACTTAAATTGCAATTCTGAATAAGCTAAATTTTACCGCCCTTTGGTTACATTTAAATCATGGACTTATAGTCCCTAAAAATAAATTATTTATTGTCATTGAACCGGTTAAAATTCTAAATAACTAAAATTTCCTAATTTTAAATAGCAAAAATTTTAAACAATAAAATTTTCTATTTAACCCACTTCTTAATTGCGCCAACAAAATAATTAAACTTCAAGTTTGGTTTTGTCAATTAATCCTTTTTTTTGATCCTTAAAACAAAGTTTCTCAAACTTTTGCAAAATTTTAATAAAAAGAAAATATTAAAAATTCTAAACTTAATGTTAAACACTTCAAACTCTTAAGTCTTTTCCAACAAGTTAAAGCAATTTCAAACTTTATTGTTGGCCTTTGAAATCCCCAATTAACTATTAAAAAATAAAGTTTTAAATTTTTCATTTATAAAAAATTAACCCAATATTTACATGTTTTTCTTAATCTTATCATAAAACTCCAAATTTAATTGCATTTTTAACATAATTTCCTTGAATGGTTAATTCATAACGGCACTTCAAAGAGTACCAAAACTTTTAACCTTTTCTATGTAAAAACCTTTGCATTTTCCTTCCCCTTTTAAAATTTTTTAAGAGGGAAAGATAATTTGAAATTTCCTCCTAAATGAATTAAAGCTTCTTCCTAGTCATCAGTGTTATTTGGGCATTCCTTTTTTGCTTTATCCAAAGGGCTTTATAATTACCAAAAGTTTTATTGCCATTCTTAATTTTTTGACTTATTTTTTGTTAACTTTTGAACTAAGGATTTTCAAAAAACTTTAAAGAATTTTCAATGTTTCAAACTTAAAAGTATATTCTAAAACATTAAAAAATCTTCTAAGTTTTTTTATTTGGGTTCCAAAGAGTTATAAATCCATATCATTAATCAGTTTTGCAATTTTTTTTTTGGTTATCTGTTAAAAACAATTTAATAATACCAATTCAAATACATTTTAAAGAAATTTAAATTTTTCTTTAATGCTTTTAAAAGTTAAAACAAGTTTTCACATGGTCACTCACCTGGGCTAAAAAGCATATCAAACGAAGGGAGTTATACCAAAAATCCAAATACATTAAAAAAGTGAAGGTTTATTTTTTACCGTTTAATGTTTGGAGATTAACCAATTCAAGTTTTTCTTCCTATTCATTCCATATTCCAAAAATTTGGCATTTTGAATCTCAATCCTTAAAATGGTTTAACGAACTGAATTCCAATCCCAAAAACGGTTGAACCTTTCATAAATGGTTTTATTATCCCCTTTAAACATTCCTTTTGAAAAGTTAATGGAAATCTTAATTCATCCCCTTGATAAGACTCAAAAGCTTTCTTAAAGGTGTTAAGGAAAATTGCAGCAATGGTTTTAGCCTTCCAACCCTTTAATATTCCCTTTCACTTTTTTCCCTAATCATTCAAGAATTTACGGGGCCGTTAATTGACTAAGCCCTTTAAAGAAATTTTTAAGTTTTTCCCTTGCCCCACCCCTCCTTTAATTGCAATTCTTCATCCTAACTCTTCATCAATTTTTTTTAAGGTAGTTGTTAAGGTGTAACATTTGTATTATTATTCAGGCCTATGCAAGTTTCTTTGATTTTGATTCTACATTTTAAACCAACATGGTTTTAATTAAAATTCCAACATAGATTTTAAAGAAATTACCTTTTAATTTTCAATTCCTTAACTAAGATAATACTGGTTTCCAAGGTTCCAAAGAATTGTCTTGGGTTTACAAGCCATTAATAAAAAATATAAATAAACAAATAATTGAAACATCAAAAATTAAAAGTTCATTTTTTTACCCATTTAAATAGTTTTTTTTTTCCTTTATTTTTTATTACCAATTTTTAAGATTTGAAAATGGTTATTTTTAATTTGGATCTTTGGATTTTAAAACACCAAACTTTTGGAAAGAATTAAATTTTGAAGTGGAAACTAACTAAATTGATAACCCTTCAAAATTTTTTGAGAATGAATTTTATTATTTTTTTGGTAAAGGTTAACTCAACCTATATTTAAATCCCACCAAATTGAGCTAACTTCAAACAGAAATTTTAGTCCTTTTAACCTTTTTAATTTCCTTTTCCATTTTTGCCCAAGACTCTTCAGCAAAAAGAACGTTCATTGGTTAAGTTTGGTTTTAGGAAGACCTTTGCAGCCTTCTCTGGCCCCTTTCTTTTGAGGAAAACAACCCCTTTTATGTTTATACTTATTTTCCTAAGGATTGTTAGTTCTTATATTTGTTTATTTACTATTAAAGTTTGTCAACTTTGGAAAACTAAAAATAGTAAATTTAACCTAATAAATGTTTTTATGAAATGTAATTATTCTTTGAAGAAAAGTTTTTAAAATTGTTTTACTTAGGATCCTAGATGTTTCCTTCCCAATTTTAAGTTGCTAAATTGTTGGGTTGTCGCTATTTAATTAAATTTTATTTAAACAAATTAAAATGGCTAAAATTAAAAGCTCGAACATTTGTAAGAAATTTCCAAATAGGTTTTTTTTTTTTTTTCAATTTTATTTTAAAATTTGACCCAAAATTTTTTAAAAATAAGAAAAACATGAAGTTTGAAGGGCCAAATGTTTGAAAATGAAAAATCAACTTCTTTAGAAAAGTAAGGGGCAAGTAAAAAATAAATATAATGATAGGATAAAAAAAATTTTGGAAAGGAAAAGTGGGAGGAAAAGTTGTTAAGGTGGTTTATTTTTTAGGGTTTTATTAAAAAAATTATTTTAATGTTTATTAACCTTTTTTTTTAACCCGGGATAATTAGATTTAAATTTTTGTTTAAATACTTTTAAACCAAAAACATACCAAAAGACTTTAAAGGAAAACCCTTTGGTTTGAATGGTTCCATAAAACCCCGAAATTTTTGGTCCCTTTATGTGGGAAATAAGAACCCTTTTTAAAAAATAAGTGGTTTAATGTAATTGTTGTAATTTTACTTATTTAAGGATAACCTATTATTTTATAAAAAATGGTAAACAAAATAAGGTTTAGAATTTTGTAATAATTAAGAATTGATATGTGTTAAGGTATTCAGCATTAAAGTTTGGGTATTTTTAAACTTATGATGTTGAGTTGAAAACCCATAAATGTTTTAGTTTTTTGGAAATGCATGTAAATAATTTTGAAGTTCGGTTAAGTCGGTTGAGTTTAAAAGGGTTTTGACACAGTTATGAAGAAATTTTTTCGAAATTAAATGGGTAACATTTTAATCAAATAAAATAAAAGTAACAAAATTTTTGAAAATTTTTAAAAACCAGCATGTTTCCGTCCTTGTTTTAAATAAAATTATTTTTTGAATGTGGCCTATGGGTTTTGGAATAAGAATTCAAAATGGTTTTCAAATTTAAAGAACCTTTGGATTGTTTTTTTTGTTTGGTTGAAAGGAATAATCATATGTTTATGTGGTTATTTTATTAGTTTGTTGTAAGTAACCTGTGTGGTTGTTTAGAACATTATATGTGTTAATTTTGAAAATTAAATTATTGTTAGTACATTTGGCGGAAACTAAAAAAACAAAAAAGGAAAACATTTGGACTATGTGTTTTTTCGAACCTAAAAATCCTTTTTCTTTTGTTGTTTTGGAAAATTGAACCAAAATTTAAAGTTTAGGTGGGTTTTAATTGTTTAAAAATTTTGGCAAATGTTGTTTTAGTATTTTCAAAATTATCGATATTTATGGAAAATTGGCCTTTAAATTTAGAAAGGTTGGAAAGTGTTAAAAATTTTGGAAATTTTTTTAGTTTTTCGCAATTGGTAGTTTAAAACACTTAGTTGTTCAGTGTTTGTCAATGCCTTTTTTTAATTTTTTGGAAAAGGCATTGGATAAAGGGTTGGAGGGGTTATTCTTCGTTTTTTCCGTTACCCGGTGAAAAGGGATCCCCTTTATTTTGGGCAATTAAAAATGGTAAAAACACCTTTACGGTTTCGGGAAGTTTAAAAGGGCCAAAAACCCATTGGGCCAATTGCCAAACTTTGAAACCTTTAATTTTTTTTTATGATTTTAAAGAGGGTTTCCCTTTTTTCAAACCATCAATTCTGGAATGGAATTGGTTTTAGTTACTTGACACGGTTCCAAATAAAACCCTTTTGCAAATAAGGGACCCCGGCGGCTCGGTCTGAATCCTTTTGGACAATTCTTAAGTTGGGAAATTTTGTGTTGGGGCCAAAATTTCCCCCTCTCCCAAGGGGATTTTAGGAAAAAAAATTTGGAAAACCCCTTTAAATTCAAATTTTTTAGACGGGAAAACCTTTTTCCTGGGCCTTTTTTTCCTTTTTTGAAAGGGGTTTTTTTTGTTAAGGGGGGGATTTTTTTTGGGTTTTCCCTTTTTTGGTTTTTTAGGAATTGGGTTTAAATTTAAAACCGGGTTTTATGTTCCCCAAGATTTAATTTAAAATTTTATCCCAGGTTTTGGGTTTGGGTTTTTAAAAGAATTTCAAAACTTAAAAAAATTTTGGGGCCCATTTTCTTTGAAAATTTTAAATTTTGGTTCGGGTTTTTTTTATTTTGGGGTTTTTTAAAAAAGTTTTTTTTTTTTCCCCTTTTCCCTATTTGATGGGTTAAAACCAAGCAATTTCCCGGGTTTTCTTCATTTGACAATTTTTGGGGCCCGGTTATTAAATTTTTGGGTTTTCCCCAAAAGTGGCATCAATGCCCATTTCCCCCAAGGGTTTTTTGGGGGGGGCCAAAGGGCCCCAAACTTGTGGTTGGTTTTGGGTTTTTTTAAATAAAATTTTTTGGGTTTTTTTTAAACCCCTTTTTTTTTTTTTTTAAAAAAATTTTTTTTAATTTTTTATTTAAATTTTTTTTCGGTTTTAAAATTTTTTTTTTAAAAAATTTTCATTTTATTTTTTTCCCCCAAATTGAATTGGGAAAATTTTTGAAAAATTTTGGTTTAAAAGGTAAGTTTCCCTCCCTTTTATAAATTCCCCCTTTTTTTCCCTTTTTTCTCTGTTCCCACCCAAACCCTTTTTGGTTTTTTGGCTTCCCAAATTTTTTGAGCCCAAAAACCCCCCTTCGGGTTCCCTAATTTTCCCCAAAAACATTCTTTCCCAAAAAAACCCAGCTTTCCCTTCCCTTTGAAAGTTAATATTTTTGAATCCCAAACCTTTAAACCCGGGTAACTTCAAATTTCTGACGGCCTTAAAGGGTTTGGGGCCCCAAAACCTTTTTGGGGACCGGGGGGAGGGCCCCCCCCCCCTAAATTTGATACCCTTTTTAAAAAAAATTTTCAAAGTTTTTTCCCCGAATCCAAAGGGCCCTAAAAAAGGGGGAAAAAAAGGGGATAAAAAAAAATTGGGGGCTAAGAAAAAAATTTGAAAAATATGGGAAAACCCCGTTAAATCCCCTTTTTCAAAAGCTTCCCGGGTTTTGGGGAAAAAAATTTTAAAAACCCAAAAGGGGGGGTTTTGGGGCCCGTTTTTTTGGCTCCAAATTCTTGGGGAAAAAGCTAAGGTTTTGCCCTTCCTTCAAAACCCCCAAATTGGGCCCAATGGAATAATTTTAAAATTTCCCATGAAGGGACCAAATTTTTAACCCCAAAAATTATCTCTGAAATTAAAGTTTGAAACCAGGGAAAATTAAATAAACCCCATAAACCCCGTAAATGAAAGTTCAATAATAGAAATTTAAAATTTTCCTTAAAAGGGGGGCAATGAAATCCAAAAGTGGTATAGCCATTTTTTCCAAGTTTTAAACTGCATCCCAAAAAAAATTTTTTGGAAATGGGGTAGGGGTAACCCAAAAAAAAGGTTTCCCCCGGGGGTTCCCTTTAAAACGGCCAAAACCCTTAAGTTTTAAAAATTTAAATTTAAATTTTTTAAAAAAACCCCCAATTTGCCCAAAATTTAAAGTTTTTTATGTTTTAATTTAAAGAAAATTTTTAAACGGTAAAAGGGGTTTTTTAAAGTAGCCCCGCCCTTAAAAAACCCAACCTTTCAAATTATTGGTTCCCAAAAAATTCCCTTTTCCTTTGTTAAAAGGGACCACAAACCCCAAATTAAAGGATTTCAAACCCTTTTAAAAATCGGAAAAATTTAAAAAGGGGTTTTTCCCAAACCCCCGGGGTTAAAGGGGAAAGGGTGTAACCCAAATTTTTGTTAAACCCAAAGAAAATGAAAAAAAATGCAATTTAGTTTTTTTCCCTAACCCTTAAAAGTAAAAATTTTTTATTTTTTTAAAAAAGGGTTCAAATAATTTTTGGGGGTTTTAAAAAAGGGGGTTGGGCCCGGGGAAAGGGGTTTAAAATTTAAAAAAAGGTGTGGTTTCCCCAAAATAAAATTTTAAAGTTTATTTGGGGATATTGGGTTTTAGTTAAAAATTTTTAAGGGAAAAAAATTTATTAATTTATAAATTTTCCCTTTACCCGGGAAAAATTTATTTTTTTAAAAATAAAAATTTTTTTAAAATTTTTTAAAAAACCCCCTTTCCCAAAATTTTAAATTTTTTTCCGGGGGAAAAAAAAAAATTTTAAATTAAAAAAAAAAAAAAAGGGGAAAAATTTGAAAAAAAAAAAGTAAAATTTGCCCCCTAACCCATAATTTTTGGGAAAAAACAAAAGGGTTGTTTTTAAACAAATGGTTTGTTTTCCCCCCGGGGGTTTTTCCGATTCAAAGAAGGGGTTTAGGTTTTGGTATTTAAATTTGGGCGGAAGCTATTAAAAAATGAAAAAATTAAAAAAGTTTTTTAAAAAATTTTTGCTTTGAAGAAATATAACAGCAAACTTTTTAAAAAATTTGGCTTTAGTTAACAAATTCAGCAAATTTTAAAGAAAAATTAATTTTTTTTAATTTAAAGATTTAAAATAAAGGGAAAAATTTTTTTTAAAAGGGGGTTAAGTTAAAAATGTTTTAAAATTTAAATTTGGTTTAAATGTGTTTAAAAATTGAAAAAAAAACCCTTTGAAAGGAAGTATTTTGGGGAAAAAAAGAAAAAAATTTTTAAAAAAAATTTTTTTAAAAAGTTTTTTAAAAAAATTTTTTGTTTTAATTTAAATTTTTTTTAAAAGGGAAAAAAAGGTTTTTTTATGTTTTTTAAAAAAAAAAAAAAAAAATTTTTTTTAAAATGGTTTTTTAAAAAAATTTTTTTTGGGAATTTCCCTATTATAAAATTTTTAAAAAAAAAATTTAATTAAAAATTTTTATTTATTCAAATTTTTAAAATTTAAAAAATTGGGAAAAGGAAAAAAAAAAAGGGGAAAAGAAAAAATTTTTTTAAAAATAACCATTTTAAATTTTTTCCCGTTTTAATAATTTTGTGGTTTTATGAAAAAGTTAACCTTATCCCCGTTTTTCACCTCGGGCCCAATTTTAACAAAAAGGGTTTAACCCGGGGTTTTGGTTAAAGTTAAAATTTCGGGCAAAAGGTTAAAAATAATTAAAACAACAAGGGGAAAAACTTTGTTTTTTTGGGGAACTTTTAAAAAATAATTTTTGGGGTTATTTTCAAACTAAAAAAATGGGTTTAAAACAATGGGGCCCAAGGGCCCGAAAGGGAAAAATTTACTCGGTATTTTAAAAAAATTTTTAAAACTTAGAAATTTTCCAAAAAGGGGTATTTTTTTTAAAAATTTTTTTTTTTTTAAAAGTTTTAATTTTTTAATTTAATTTCTAAATTTAAAGTTTTTGAAAATTTGTTTTTAAAAAAGTTTTTTTGGGAAAAAAAAAAAATTTTTAAAAAAAAAGGTTGTTTTTTTTCCTTAAAATTTAAAATTTTTACCCACCGAAAATTTTTATTTATTTTGGGTTTTAAATTTTAAAGGTTTGGGTTTTTGAAAAATTTTTTTTTTAAAAATTTTTTTAAATTTTTTTTAAAAAATTTAAGGTTTTTTTAAAAAAAATAAAATTTTTTTTTTTTTTTTAAAAGTAAAATTTTTAGAAATTTTTTAAATTTATTTTAACTTTTAAATTTTTAATTTTTAATTGAAAAATTGTAAATTTCCCTTTTTTTAAAAGTTTTTAAATTAAATTTTTTGGGAGAAAATTTTAAAAAAGAAAAAGGAAAAATTTAAAAAATTTAAAAAATTTTTGTCCCCTTTTTTGGGCTAATTAAATTTGATTTTTTTTTAAAAAATTTAAAATAAAAAAATTTTTTAATTTTTTTTTATAAAATTTAAAACCCCAAAAAAAATTTCCTTTTTTTTATTAAAATTTAAAGGGAAAGTTTTTTAATAAATTTTATTTAAATAGTAAAAAATTTTAAATTTTTTGGTTTTTAAAAATTTAATTAATTTTTGAAGAAATGGGGAAAAAAAAAAATTAAATTTTAAAAATTTTAAAAAATTTAATTAAAACCTTTTTAAAATATGGTAATTTTAAATTTTAAGGCCAAATTTATTTTTAAAACAAAAACCCCTTTTAGGAAAAAATCGAAAAAAAGGGGGTTTTTGGGTTTAAAACAAAAGGGTAATTAAATTTTAAAAATTAAAAATAATTTTAAATTTTAAAATTTCAGTTTAAAAAAAAATTTAAATTTATAAAAAAGGGTAAAAGCCCAAATTTTTAAAAAATGGGTTTAAAGGGTAGGGTTTAAAAAAAAAACCCCCAAAAAATTTTGGGTTAAAAATTGAAAAAAAAATTAAAAGGGGTAAAAAAATTTAAATTTTTTTTTTTTTAAAACAAAACTAATTTTTTAACCCATTTAAATTGTTTTTTTAAATAAATTTTTTTATTTATAAAAATTTTTTTAAAAGGGTTTTAAAAAAATTTTTTTTAATTTTTTTAGGGTTTTGGGGTTTTGGGAAAAAAAAAAAGGGGGGTTTTTTAAAAAAAGGGGTTTTAAAATTTAAATTTTATTTCAGAAAAAATTGATTTTTGGAAGTTTTTTTAAAACAATAAATTTTTTTTTTATTATTTTAAAAAAAAAAATTAAATATTTTTTTTTAAAAAAATTTTTTTAAAAAATTTTTTAAATAAAAAAGTCCCTTTAAAAAAATTTATTTTAAATAGCAAAAATTAAAATTCCTTTTTTTAAAAAATCTTAACATTTTTTTAAAAAATTTAAAAAAAAGAAAAAAAAAGGAAACCAATTTTTTAAAAAATTTGGGTTTTTAAAAAATACTTTTTTTATTTTAACCAAGGGAAATTTAATAAACCTTTAAAGATTTTTTTAAAAAATTAAAATTTTTAAATTTTTCTAATTTTTTATAAAAAAAATTTTTAAATCAACGAAATTTTTAAAAAAAGGGTTTTGAAAAAATTTAAAATTATATTAAATTTAAAATTTATGTGTAAAATTTTAAAAATAAATTTTTTTTTAAATAATTTTTTAAACCAGATTTTTGTGTTAAATTTAACCAAATAATTTATTTTTTGTAAAGTTTTTAAAATTGGGTATAAAAACCAATTTTAATTGAAATTAAATTTATTACCTTTTTTTATAAAAATTCACCCAATTTTTTAAATTTAAACCCCCTTTTTAATTTGTTTTTTAAATTTAAAATTTTAAAAAATTTTTCCCTTTTTTTGGGTTTCCTTTTTGTTATCCCAATAACAAAATTTTTTACCGTTTGAAAAGATTTGGCAAAAAAAAGATTAAAAAAACAAAATTTAATTAATTTATTAAAAAAACTTAACCCAAATAAAATTTAAAAAAAAAATTTTTAAATTTTAATTTCCCAAATTAAAAAGAAAAAAGGAAAAAGGGGAAACTAAAGTTTATAAAATTTGGGAAATCCAAAACCCATACAACACAAAACTTTTAAAAAAAATTTATTAAAAATTTTTTTTTTTGTATCTTTAAAAAAAAATTTAAAATTTCCTTTAATTTTTTTTTTTAATTAAATTTAAAAAATTTAATTTTTATTTTTAAAAATTTTTTAAAGTTTTAAAAAAATTTTTTTATTTTTTTTAAATAAAAAAAATTTTTGAAATTTTTAAATGGGTAAAATTTTTAAAAAATGTTTTTTTTAAACTTTTAAATTTAAAATTTAAACTTCTTTTGCCCTATATTATTATTATTATTATTATTATTTTTGGTTAGCGAGTTCCACTTGACATTGCTGAAATGACTAATCACGGGGTGACTACCTTTTGGATAGCGGAGTCAACGTAGGTAAACCTCCGTAGCCTAAAAGGGATTAATTTTCTCCCCGTTGGATTTGAACCTTTGACCTCTTCTTTGGAAGCCTGGTATTCTTCCCTCTGGGTCAGGTTTATTTTTTGTGAATATTTAAAAGCGTCTTTGTGATAATTGCACGGAGCCACCGAAAACCAAGAGACGACCCTAACAGAGAACAAATCCTGGAAATTTGTATACTCTAAGCATCAGAAATGCATAGAAACTATAAAAAATTTAGAACTCATGAAACATATATACTTGTTTGTATTTAATACTTTGGACATATATTGTAAGGGATAATTGTTTGGATCCGACTTTCCTTGCTTAGAAATCCACTTTCGAGCTTCCTGAACGACTAAACAACGATAAGGGTCATGGTGGTGTTACTATTTTTAGAAAGTTGGCCAAGGATATGAAGTTTGAGACTTGCTCTTGAACATGAACATGGAAGTGAAGCTGTGAATGTGATGGAAGAAAGAGGACCAAACAAGATTCTTAGACATTAATGTAGGCACATGGAACATTTAATGACACAATTTCTTGATTTGATGAGCAATCAAAGGACAGAAACCATAACATAGGTTTTGTTTTTTAACAAGGTTATGGAGGAATCATAGAAAGCTCATAAAGAGAATTGCATGAAAAAATCTTCAAGTGGTCTCTTTATTCACTCATAGAGATTTTAGGCTTTCATTGGCATATGTCTTTTAGAGTCATATTTGTTATAGTTTTTGTAGGAGGGTTAAGTCTCTCACTTTGTCTCTGCATAGAGCTAGAGTGGGAATAAAGGGCTTTCCTTTTGCTTCTCTTAAATGTAGTATCAAGTGACTCGAAAAACCACATTCGAAAATTTTCCCTATCGGTTGAAACATTTATGGCGATTAATTGAGCAAACAAGTGACGAAACTTACACGTAGAGGTTGCAATTTCGATCCATTTATGCATAAATGTGTCGATTTTGGTTATGTTATAGTTTTAATTGACCATCCACATGTTCAAAAAATCAAATGTGACATCGAGTAACTTATAAAAATACAGGTTTATCTTCAGCACCGTTTCAGTTTCAGCAAGTTTTGCCAAATATAAACTTGAAAAAGAAAAAAAAAATGGTTAAAATTTCTTATTCAAACCGAAGTATTTGGTGAAGGTAACATGAGCTGTATAGAAATTTATCACAAATTATAAGCAGAAAGAATAAAATTTATAATCGCATATACGTTGTTTCTAATACAATAATACAACTCATATGTCAACGATCCACACGTCCAATACTTCCAATGTTATGTATGTACCAACGCACAAATAAACAACACTCGGGGTACGATAGAATTAATCAAGGGAGAAAGGGAAGTACAAGTACAAGCATGTGACTTGCTAAATATCAAAAGCAAACTATGATGCAAAAAAAGGGTATATGTAAGAAGATACCAATCACTCACAAATCAAACAGCTTCCATATTTGTTGCAGACATACTGATCTCATCACAACCCAAGTCAAATAGTAACAAGATAGATGGAGTAAATAAATCATATGACAATTAACGAATCAAACAGAGAAATTACAAATAATTGCTCCTAAAATTTCGCTAGATGGGACGTCGAAAGTCTTCTAAAACTCTAAGTTTATAAAGTACTGATAACATTCTAAAATGACCCGTTTTGACCCGCAGTTAATATTGTTTATATAAATTATACCCAAGAATTTTCATTTATAAAGATTGGTACCGAAGATAATCCAATGAAAGAAAGTCCTATTTTCTACTCAAGATTGAAGGAAGAAGCTTTTCGTTAACTTATCGCATACATCACCCCTTTCTTTTCATGTGATCTTGATATGTTTTCCAAATAAGTTGCATAAATCACTCTCCCACATGAAAAACAATCTTCTGTAACATCTGAAAGCACTTATGCATGTAGTATAACAAATCAGTCAAAAAAGATTTTAAACGAATTCACGATTACGTGGCTGCTAAAAGTTCATTACCTCATTTTTGAAAACGACCCACGACCTGTTTCCTCCTGTGACATCATTTTCTTTTCACGATATGATGATTAGGTAAAACCTATAATCATGATAGTTTTTAACTTGACTTTGAACTACGTTACATTATTGTAAGACTAGACACGAATAAAGCATACGTTCATTGAACATAGGTAAACAAACGCACTCTTCATTTAGTTTAAAATTCGACATAACATACGTTAGGAAATGCACTAACAGTTTCACTGATGTACCGTGCAATTCTTTAAAGATCAGGAAGGAATAGATATCATATCTCAACGAATCATATCATCCCCACTTCCCTATCTACGTATAAAAACAGAAATTCAAAAGATCCTCATCCCAACTGACTTTCCTCAAAACATGTAACACAACAAGCTGTTGAACTATGAGCATTTAATAATAACCAAAACCGCAAACTTGCTAAGCACTTCTACGTTTCCTTTAAAGTTTCAAACTTTTTAGCCCCTTCGGCTTCTCACTTCATCATATCTATCAATAAACATGGGTGGATACAAATCTTTACCCAATTCAGATGAATAAAGATCCGTATCAGCACTCCTCCTTGCTGGTACCCCTTTTGAAAGTGGACTCGGTTTCTGACCATAGTAGTTGCCCCCTCGTCTTTTAGCTTTATTGGACTCTGTGAGACTCATGTAGCTAGGCTTGCTTACGCTTTTCTCTTTACCACTATTGCTTGACAAACGTGTTTCAGAAGTTGAAGATGACGAGTTTGTTGATGATGTGCTCTCATCAAAAACAGAACTTGAACATGGGTTTGTTGACGATGATTGTGTGATTGGACTTGACATACATGGCTTTGCTGAAACCCGAGTTGAAACTAGATTTTTCCTAATCTTAAGTGAGTCGTTTTCATTAGTATACGAGCAAGATTTGACACTGCGATCATCGAAGTTTTTGATTTCACTTGAGACTTTAGGGGAATTGTTGTCCCAAGATTTAGCGGCCATCCAACCATTCAACCAGCTCCATTCGGCTGATCTTGGAGAACCACTCTTGTTCTTCCCTAAAACTGAGTTGGAACTTGCTCTTTGTTGCTATTAATTCAATAAAACAAACATGTTACTAAAATGTTGATTATAATAATCAAAAGTGAACCAATACAACTATTTCAGAATAACGATCACCTGTTGATAAAGGGCGTAAGCCTTAGCTCTATCCCTCTTAAGCGCACCTTCCTGTTTCATCTGTTCTTTTAATCTTATTTCTTCAGCAGTTCCATGACTAGTGCACCATCCACCCTTATGCAAAAACTGGTTTATCAGTCACTAAAATTTACAGTAGAGACAAAACGATTGTGAAACGGGTCAATAAAATGATGATATTATTTTACCTCAGTTGGCTTGACAACATCTGGTTGGTTTCTCAAAGCTGTTGGACATTCTGTAGTCTGAGCAGGTTGACCTCTGGCACGAGCCTGAGCTCTAACAAGAGCCTGCATACACCTAAGTGTCACATCTGCCTGTTTTCTAACTAGTCGACCTCGTACTATGGCTTGGAGCCTCACCAATGCTTTTAGCGCCCGTAAAGCTTGTCTCGCCTTCAATTAAGCACGACATTAGAAATAAGGTAAATAAGCTTGGCAAATAGTATTTCAACTGTATTTCGTATTCATATATGCTACACACAAGCTCATTCACAGTTTCACACTATCAACGCCACAGAACTGATTTCACCTATAAACATTTAAAAGCTTTTATAGTTGTCCCATAAGTCAGCAGATTTCTAAACTAATGTTTTGAAGCTAGCCTAAAATTTCGACAAAATTTCTACAAAAAGCTCGACCGAGTGTACAGTAACAAATCAGATTACAGATTATAACAAACAAGTAAAAAGGCATAAAAAATTACCAAGAAAGAGCGGAAAACAGATTGAATACGAATAGCAGCCCATTCTTTCTTAACAGCCATAAAATCCTTAGGCTGAGCTCTAACCACAGTAGCCACAGCAGCACTAAACGACACTTCCACATCACTCGAACTACCCGAAGTCGACAACCTCCCTCCATTTCCATTCTTCACCCCTTTCGTAGACGACGAAACCGACCCCGCAGAAGGACTCCTCCATAGCTTCCATCCCTTATTCTTATTCCCCACAACCTTCTCCTGCAAACAACAAAAAACCAAATAATTTAGTGAAGCTTATTTTTGGGCTTATGAGCTTATTTGTTTCGGCTTATATTTCATAAGCTCATTTTTTTCAGCTTATTATCTTAAGTATGAGCCTATGATTTTCATAAGCTGAATCATAATAATAAGCTGGAAAAAAAGAGGTTATGAAATATAAACCGAAACAGATAAGCTTGTTTGTTTAAGCTTATTTTTGGGCTAATGAACTTATTTGTTTCAGCTTATATTTCATAAGCTCAATTTTTCGGCTTATTATCTTAATAAGTATGAGCTTATGACTTTCATAAGCTGAATCCTAATAATAATAAGCCGGAAAAAATGAGCTTATGAAATATAAACCGAAACAGATAAGCTCATACACCCAAAAATGAGCTTAAACAAACACCCCCTTTGTTTAAGCTTATTTTTGGGCTTACGAGCTTATCAGTTTCAGCTTATATTTCATAAGCTCATTTTTTTGGGGCTTATTATCTTAAGCACAAGCTTATGAAGATATTCATAAGCTGAATCATAACAAATAAGCCGGAAAAAATGAGCTTAGGAAATATAAACCGAAACAGATAAGCTCATACGCCCAAAAATAAGCTTAAACAGAAACCCAACATATAAAAACCAAAAAATTTAGGGGGTGTTTGTTAAAGCTTATTTTTGGGCTTATGAGCTTATTTGTTTCGGCTTATATTTCATAAGCTCAATTTTTCGGCTTATTATCTTAATAAGTATGAGCTTATGACTTTCATAAGCTGAATCCTAATAATAATAAGCCGGAAAAAATGAGCTTATGAAAAATAAACCGAAACAGATAAGCTCATACACCCAAAAATGAGCTTAAACAAAACCCCAGAAAATATTAGGGGAGCTTATTTTTGGGCTTATGAGCTTATTTGTTTCGGCTTATATTTCATAAGCTCAAATTTTCGGCTTATTATCTTAAGCACAAGCTTATGAAGATTTTCATAAGCTGAATCATAACAAATAAGCCGTAAAAAAATGAGCTTACGAAATATAAACCGAAACAAATAAGCTCATACGCCGTAAAATAAGCGTAAACAAAAACCCGACATACAAAAACAATTTAAAAAAATATTAACCTGGTCAGAAGAAGTGTTTGATTTCTGGAACCCAATTAAGGATTTGATCCATTTTCCAGAACCACCCATTTTGTAGTTTAAGGAAACAAACAAAAAGAAAAGAATGTTAACCTTGGACTTATGTTGGTATTAAAAAATGTGAAGAAGAAGAAGAGGGAGAGTTGTTTGAAATTTGAAATAAAAAAGGGGAAGTTAAAGGGATAAAAAGTAACGGATAGTTTTATTTCTTTTTTATTTTTTATTTTTTTTAAAGGTAATGTTAATGGAATAATAAATATTTGGTAGATTGAATAATTAAGTGGTGGTAATTAGGGGTGGAAGCAGTAGAGCCAGCCGTGAAAAGATCGGGATCGGATCGCTAAAAGCTCGAACAGCCGAGCGAAACGAGCTCGAGGCAGAGCTCTCGAGCCTAAGTTGGGCTCGTTTAATAATCGAGCTCGAGCCCGAGCTCATACAAAAGGCTCGTTTAGGCTCATGAGCCTAAACGAGCCCTAGAAATATATATATATATTTTCTATACGATAACCGTGTTAACGAGCTCGAGCCTTGTGTTAGTGAGCTTTGTGTTAACGAGTCGAGCTCGGCCGAGCTCGAGCTTGTGAAAATTTCACGAGCCGAGCTCGAGCTCAAATGTGAGGCTCGAACGAGCTCGAGCTCGAGCTCGAGCTTTTATATATAAACGAGCCGAGCTCGAGCCTAAGCGAGCTCGAGCTCATCATGCTTTCACCCCAGTGGTAATAAATGGGCGTAACGGTGGTTTAATTTGTGTTTCCATGTTTTCGGCTTTTGTATCCCAAGAAACTATTTATAATTGGGTTCAATTAGAATTTTCTTGGGCTTTGTTAGAAAGAATTTTAGTTTTTGGACTGGCCCGTTTTGTCTAGAAACAAACTATCTCAATTTTTCCGAGTTAGGTAACGAACTAATTTTTACTAATAATATAGGTATTAACTTGTCAAATTATGAACAATATCGACAACTTTTTAATGAATTGACTAAAATACCTTTGTGTTCTTCCTCTTACCAACATTAGCTTGCAGCTAAGAAGAGACTTTGGAATGTCTTTTCAGAGTTAATAGAGGAGGCGAGGGGTGATGTTATTTTTATGGGGGATTTCAACGAGGTTAGGACTGATTCTGCGTGTTTTGGATCTCAGTTTTGTAGCTCAGCTGCTGAAGTTTTTAATCGGTTTATTTCTGAGGCTGATTTGGTTGACTTACCTCTAAGGGATCCGGTTTTTACCTGGTCTAATACATGGGGGTCCAAGATGAGTAAGTTGGATCGTTTTTTACTCTTTTCGGGCATCCTTGACCGTTTTCTTGGTCTCTCGGCCCTGGTTTTAGAAAAGAAGGAGCCAGATCACCGTCCGATATTGTTGCGAGAGAACATTTTGGATTATGGGCCATATCCTTTTAGGACATTTCATTCCTAGTTCCATTTGGAAGGATTTGATGATGTAGTCAAATCCACTTGGTTACAGGAGATTGATTTTGGTTCACATCCTATGGTTCGTTTTAAGAAAAAAAAAACTCCAGGTTCTAAAAACGAAGATAAAGGGGTAGGTGGCGGATAGGAGATCTCTCCAATCAGCTAGGAAGGACGTTCTTCAAAGGGACATTAATTTGATTGAACTTCATATTTTAGAGGGGTGGTTACTGAGGCCGATAAAGATTCCCGTATTAGTTCTTTAAAATAATTGCGGGAATTGGAGCATATGGAGAATCTCGATATTGTTCAAAAGGCTAAAGTGAGATAGGGTAATGAGGGGGACGAGAATTCCAAGTACTTCCATGGAATCCTTAATCACAAACGGAGGCAGGTCTCTATCAGAGGCATCATGTGTGACGGGGTGTGGGTTGAAGACCCAATACGGGTCAAATCCACATTTCGTTCTTTCTATCAAATATTATTCTCCGACAGTAATTAGATTCGGCCTTCTTCTAGCGATTCGTTGTTTCAAACGTTATCCATTGAGCAAAAACACTTTCTTGAGGCTCCTTTTTCTAGTGAGGAGATCAAGAGAGCGGTTTGGGAGTCTGGTTCGGAGAAGACACTTGGGCCGGATGGTTTCACTTTTGGCTTTATTAAGCGCTATTGGGATTTTATGGCAGACGACGTGATTTGCTTGGTTCAGTACTTTCATCATGAACCTTTGATTCCTGTCGGGTGTAATCCGCTTTTCATCACTCTCATTCCAAAAATTAACGACCCAAAGTCTGCCAAGTACTTTAGGCCTATTAGTCTTATAGGTTGCCAAGCTAAAATTATTGGTAAAGTTTTGGCTAATAGGTTAGCTGGGGTGGTGTCTTCGGTTGTCGGATTTGAGCAATCAGCTTTTATTAAAGGCCGTCAGATCCTGGACGGACCTCTGAGGCTTAATGAGATTGTAGGTAGGAGTAAAGCAAAGAAGAAACAACTTATGGTATTCAAAGTGGATTTTGAGAAGGCTTATGATTCCTTATCTTGGGATTATTTGTTTGAGGTCATGGGTTTCATAGGTTTTGGCGATCGGTGGTGTAGCTGGATTAGAGGCCTTATTTGTTTTGCGAGGGCGTCGATTTTAGTTAAAGGGTCTCCTACGGATGAGTTTATTGTTCGGCGTGGTTTACGCCAAGGGGACCCGTTATCGCCTTTCCTTTTCATTCTCGTTATGGAAGGCTTACATATTGCTTTTAAAAGAGCAAGGGAGTTGAATGTCTTCACAGGTTTTTGAATTGGTGGTGAAGAGACGGAAGTTTCTCATTTCTTTTATGCTGATGATGCGGTGTTCATTTGCGATTGGTATTTAAAGAATTTTAGGCGTATTTTGAGGATTTTAAGATGTTTTTTTCTTACTTCAGGGCTAAAAATCAACTTACTTAAAAGTAAATTGATAGGTGCTGGAGTCTCTTTCGCACAGGTAGAAAAATTAGCATAAGTGATTGGTTATGCTTCTAGCAAGATTCCTTTCATTTATTTGGGTCTTCCAGTGGGCCAAAGTATGAGCAGTATCGAGGCTTGAAAACCCATTACAGATAGATTCAATTCTAAACTTACGTGTTTGAAGGCAAACATCTTATTGATAGGGGGAAAACTTACCCTTGTTAAGTCTATTTTGGGGAGCATAGGGTCTTATTTTATGTCTATGTTTTCCTCCCCGCTACTCTTCTTAGAGATCTTGAAGGTATGCGGGCACGTTTTTTTTGGGAGGATGTAGGAGGGAAGAAACTCCATTGGGTTAGTTGGTCGAGGGTTATGGCGAGTCGACTAGAGGGAGGTTTAGGGGTCGGCAGTCTTTTTTCTCTAAATAGAGCTATTTATTTAAGTGGTTCTAGAGATTCTTCCACAATCCTATTGCCTTGTGGGTCTTTTTTTTTCGTGCTTTACACGATCATTATGGTAGATTGCGTGATCTGTCCACGGTTGGAGCCCATTCTGGGCCGTGGAAGGGGATTATTTCAGCTTTTAGACAACTGAAAGACCGTGGTTATGGTTTACAAGATTTTTTCCAAATTCGAGTTGGCAATGGGCAGCTTACAGATTTTTGGAGGGACACCTGGCTTGGATCTACGCCTCTTTTCACTCGATTTTCCAAAATTTTTGCTCTTGATAAGTCGCAGTTCATTTCTGTTGCAGATAGGTTGCGTACTGGTTTGATTACCTCCTCCCTTCGAAGAGAGCCGAGAGGTGGTGTTGAGAATGAGCAATGGGAGGCTATCTCTGTCTTGATTCGGGATTTCGCTATTTCTCCTCAGCAGGATAGGCTACGATGGACTTTAGATTCTTCAGATAAGTTCTCAGTCTCCTCAGCGAGACATTTCCTAGATGGTCGATCATTTTTTAGTGGAGGTAGGTTAACTCGCTGGAACAACATAATTCCAATTAAGTTGAACATTTTTCTTTGGAGAATTGCTTTGAAACGTATTCCTACTAGAGATAATTTAGTGTCTCGCGGAATCATTTTAGATTCTAATCTATGTCCGGTGTGTTCTTTCTCCTTCGAGACGGTAGAGCATGTCTTTGCTAATTGTGTTGAGCTTCGCGGTATTGGAGTAACATTAGTAGGTGGTGGAACGTCCCTACTCCTTCTACCGTGTCACCGACTCTCTTATTAAGCTGGCCGATTACTCTAAGCTTTACATTATGCAATGAAAGTGTTTTGATGCGGTTATTTGTATATGTTTTGGGTTTTGTGGAATTTCCAATTCCTTTATTTTGATTTGGTGAAGCCTCGGAAGTCTAATTTTTTGATGACATTGTTTCTAGATCCTTTTTTTGGCTTAGTAATCAACAGAAGAATTGTAAGATGTCATTGGGGGCTTGGTTACAAAACCCGGCCATTGCTTGCAATATGTAACTTTTTCTAGCTGCTTGCTAGTTTATATATATTATCTTTGCTGTTAAAAAAAATGCCCATCTTTATCTTTAAAATCATAATTAAAACTGAAACCATAATGATACATTCAAACCGAAACCTTAAATCAAAATCAAATTCCAAATTAAAGACCAAAGCAAAATCGAGACCCTAAATCAAATTCAAATTTAAACACCAAATCATGTGAAAAAAAGATAAAATCTACACGCCATTATATCTTTCTTTACCATAAGTACAAACACCATGTGATCTACACCAAACCATGTATTTTCAGATGGGTTGAGTTTGATTGCTTCTAAAATTGGTACTCCTATAATGCTTGATTCTTATACTAATATCGTATGTTTGGAGTCATGGGGACGTAGTAGTTATGCAAGAGCTTTGATTAAAATCAATGCTTCCAATGATTTTCATGACGATTTAGTTTTGGCTGTTCCTAAGCTCGTATGGGGAAGGGTATACTAAGGAAACTATTCGCATTGAATATGAGTAGGAACCACATCGGTGTGGTACATGTTTACTTCATGGCCATTTGAATGATGATTGTCCTAAAGTCGCTCCTAAACGTATGGTTAATGGGACGGGTAATAAAAGCAAAGGTCTGGTTTCGGGAGCTACTAAGGAGGTGTCGAATGATGGGTTTACTACTGTTAAAAGAAAGGGTATCGCTTATAAGCGGGGTTTTGGGGTTTCTAAGACCAAGAAAATAGAGTATATATCGGTTGATCCTAAGAATAAAAAGGCTATCAAGTAAGGATGCTAAAGTGGTTAACACGTCTAAATGCTTTTGATGTTCTTGGTAATTTGGATGAGGATCTTAGTTTTCATGTAAAACCTAGTGCTAACATTTCTTCAAGCAAAGTGAATACTTTTACTACTATTGACGGAGGACATGTTAGTAAAGATTCAGATTTTGGCAATTGAACTGGGGACATGGATAAACAGGAAAGTGCAAGTATTGATTTATTTGTCAGTCCAAGTACTACATCTCTCGTTGAAAATATTAATAAGCTTGAAATTCAAATAATTATGGGGTAGCTTGTGCTTCTGGGTGATGATGGGAAGCCGCTTCCCATAAAAAAAGAGGCTAATGTGGGACACATGGGAAACAATGAAAGCATCCCTAGCTCATCCAATGATACTCCTTTTGCATTTCAAATAGCACACCTGGCATGGTTAATGATGGGAAAAAATAGGTAATCCCTTTTGTAAGGTTGAGAATTTGGTTATTTCTAATAGTGATAGTGATTATGATGAAGTTCTTGAGGACTAAAATGAAACTACTAGTTATGACATTGCTAAAAGTGGTAGTGGAGCGAGCATGAAAAGCGTATACTAGCAATGGAAGAAGGACACCTATGATCAAGACCCTTATGATGATGATACCTTTGATGACTATGGTTTAACTAGTGCCCAAATGAAGTATGTTAATGCATACGACATTAATCTTCGTTGTCAAATTAGTTAGGTGTTTGTTTTAATTTTGCATAAGTATGACATATCAATTCTTGTGCTCGTTTAGGTCTTAAGCACTATAGGCGCGTTTGGTTTGCCTTTTTAGGCTGAGGTGTGGGACTCACCCACACCCGTTGTACTTAATTATTTTTTAGAGTAATAATATTTTACCGGAGTTAACCTTTTTAACCAAAAAATAAACACAAACACACACAATCAACCAGTTAAAGCGACTGCCACAACCATCTCCGACAGCCACCGGTCCACCACCATCTCTGGCCGACTACACCACGACTACCACACCCATCTCCAACTACACTCACCACCACTGCACCTTCATCATCTCCATCTACACTCGCAACCACCACACCCGTCACCATCTCCACCTACCGCGGCACCGATAAACCACCACCACCGCAAATAGCTACAATCAGTGCCTCAAAAACCCATTAGTCTACCTCTTTATTGTTTTCTTTTAATTTTCAGATTTGGAAAAATATTTTTTGAGTATGGTTTTTGGATTTAACTCATTTTTTTTATGTGTATTTTGGACATTATGGATCTGCTATCATTATCTTTAAGGTGTCAAGTTGATTAGGGTTGAACTTCATTGTTAAAGGTTTTTTTTTTAATTTTTTGTAAAAGGAGAAAAAGTGAATGAAACATTGGGTTGTTTGGTTTTTTAATTTATTCTTTCTTGTTTTTTTTTGCTTTTGACTATTGCTAGATCTGAAAATATATGGGGTTTTGTGTTTACGAATTTTGTGTGTGTTTGTGGGAATGGTTTTGACTGTGTGTTTGAAGATGGGTCATGATTCTGCTAAAAAAAGGTTAATAATGTCGGTAAAAGGAAGAACATAAGGGTAGTATATTCATTTCAATTATTATTTTAATAATAAATCGGTCATATTGGTGAACTCGACTTTTTTTTTAAATTTTGTTGGTAAATTAACTATTCCGGGAAAATGGAGAAAGCACATTTCTAATCTTGAACTTAACCATTTTGTCTAAATGTGAAATTTCAAAAATCGTCCTTGCAGTTTGGCCAAATTGCAGAGTTTGTCTTTATGGTTTCAAAAGTGCAGGCATCTTCCTTGTGAGAAAAGTTTGGGTTCATTTTCATCCTTGCCCAAAGTGAAATGACCAAAATGTTCTCGTCTTCTTTTTACTTTCTTTCACTTTGGGCAAGGGCATTTTAGTCATTTCACTTTGCGCAAAGGGCGAAAATGAGCTCAAACTTATTTCACAAGGAGGTTGTCTGCAATTTCGAAACAATAAGGACTAAATATGCAATTTGACCAAACCACAAGGAAGATTTTTGCAATTTACTACTATATATATCATTATTAGGGTTTTGCTAACAAATCTTGTTTTTGAGACATCACAGCGAAAGTTTTCTGGTTGAAGGTGAGGTAAAATGGAATGACAAGGACCGAAATGTCTTGAAAAGTAGCTCTTAAGATTGTTAATTTATGTATTTGAAATTTAGCGTACAAGAATTCGAACAAAACGTATTTGGGCCTTTTACTAGTTGAACTATCGTTGTTTAAAATGTTGTGTGTCAGTTTTCTGTTACAAATCGGCCAGTCAGTTTGTGACTCGAGTCTTGCTACTTCTAAGATCAACTGTTTTTATTTTTTAATACTTTTGTTTAGGTAACAAGTTAGTTCAATTTAAAGTTTCAAAGAAATTGCATAATTAACAATCTCACAATAGGTACATCATAATTATATATCATATTTGAATCTACTACTATTTTGTTAGTGAATAATCTCATCTCGCATAAGTATGACTAAGCTACGAGCCTTTAATGGCTAGGCAGTAAAACAAAAAGGAAATGCTGACAACAACCCTAAATGTTGTTGATAACAACAAACCTTTTATAAAATTCACTAAGATTTAGTGAGAAATATATTTCGCATTTTTTGATTAATTGGCTAATAAGAGAGTGAATTGTAATTTTGGTGCGAGAAATTTTAGAAAATGGTTAGTGATGATTTTGTTTGGGGCATTGTGTATTGTTTAAAAAAAATCAAAAACTACTTGTTAAATACAACTATATATTACAATTTATTTCTTCCGTCCCATATTAAATCTCCAGTTTGAAATTTTAATTTTTTTTTTAACTTTGATCACAAATATTTTTGGTTGTATTATATAATATTTGATACAAAATATATGGATATACTGAGTTTTAAATGTATTTCCACTGCGTATTATTTTTATCTAATACTATATAATACAAACAAAAATATTTAAGGTCATAAAATCAGAATTAAAGACTGAAAAACAAACCCTGACATTTAATATAAGACGTAGAGAGTAACTTTTATAAGCTATAGACAATTCTTCATATAATTTTCAAAGTTAGGGGTTGTTTCTTTTTTTCATATAGGGAAGAAATAGTGGGGTTCACATCTATATTAGCATCTTAATAGAGAGAGGTTATTATTTTTTGTTTTGTGTATATAGAGAAAGTAAAAAAAAATTTGTGGGTCCTATTTTAAAAAAATATTATTAAATATTATGTGGATCTACTCGTGAAAAAAAAAAAAAAAAAAAAAAACACAACCTTAGAGCATCCACATTCATAACACCATAACACAAATAACACCGCGTCGGTCACCACATCGCCTTTAATATTTAATATTAACATCCTCAAAAACACCCACAACCATAACATCCCAATAACATCAATAACATTCTCAACAATTTACAAAAACAACCCCTCATTTAGGAGCATAAAAAAAATAAATAAATAAATAAAAAATAATGGGCGTTATGCCACTAACGGGCAGAGACTAACGCCATTATTTTCGTCTTTCACGCCGTTAGGGCGTTATGAATGTACATGCTCTTAGATTGTCAACTCGTTAAGACCCTAATGTTTTTCAAAAGTTATTTGTTTGACTTGCAAAGTTGCAAGTAATCATAACCATTTACCTAAAAAAAAAGTCAAATTACTGTAGGATAAATATTCATGAAACTATCTGACATTCGTTTATTACTCCACCAGCTTCCACAATCTTTAATTTGAAGTTGCCAAGTAGTTTCAAAGTTTCAACTTCCAACAAACTCAACTTTCAAAACTAGTTTAAAACCAATAAACACTTTACATTACGCATGGGTTTGATCTTCAAGGGTCAAGACTAGGTCCTTGTATACTAGGTCTAGTGGTCTTTACGAGGAGAAGAATAGTTCAAATTTATCAAAATGACAATTTCAAAGTGTTTTTTTTATTATTCGATAACTAGTAAATTTATTTTAGCTATTGAAAAACAAACAACTGTTGTATATATATAATACATTGTACCCTAATACATGTACGTATACTTATACGTGTATAGACGTGCATACGCCATAGACAATCATAAAGTTAAAGTCGAAGGTGCAATTTTTAATAATTTTTAAAAGCTGCATCTAGATATCTTGTTGATAGAGAGAATTACGAAAAATGCTATTTTCTTAGTCCCAAAATTATTGTTTATTTTTTTTAAGATGTCTAAAAATAATTGTTTTTGTTTTATTTTCATCCAATCGAAAGTCTTTGAAGTATTTGTTTTTTTATCAGGTAAAGATAATTTTGTGATGAACAAAATATAAATTTTCAAAAAAATTTATGCTGCAACTTTTTTGCTAGGGTGTGCCCAACCCACATGCTCCTACTCCTGCTACAAGAGCTAAGACCGCAAACAAGCCAAGCTTTTATCAAATAACTCGAGCTTGAGCTTGACTCGATCGAGTCGAGCTTTTGTTGAGCTCAAGCCCCGAACCCGAGCTCAAAAAACTAGCTGGAAACACATAACAAGCAAAGCTCGAGCTTTTAATAGCTCGAGCTCGAGCTTTTATCAAGTTTTTCGAGCCTTCAAGAACATATATTTTTTTACTACCTACGTCTCATATTAATTGTTCTGTTTTGACTTTTTAAGTATTTTTTTCTTAACTTTGACCTTAAATATTTTTTTTTTGTTATATAATATTTAATAAAAATTATACCTATAAAAACTACATTTAAAACTCAATCTATTCATATATTTTGCATCAAGTATTATATAACACAAATAAAAATATGTAAGGTCAAAGTTAGAAATGAAAGACCTAAAAAAGTCAAAGTGGACAATTAATATGGGACGGAGGGAGTATTATACATATTTATGTAAACAAACTTAAAGGGTAACGTGAATATTGGGACAATACTTAAATATTTATAAAACTATTTAAATATTATTTCTCCAGAATGTTTTGTATAAGTTTTTTCCACTTGAGTTCATTTCTTATTTTCTTGAATTTATCGATGCGCTTGGCTATCTAATTTAATGTTTATATATAAATTCAAGATTTTGAAGCTGAGCTCAAACCTAGATGATCAAAGCTGGTCAAGCTATCAAGCCTACTTATAATTTTCGAGTCGAGCTCACGCCCTGTCAAGCTCGGACTCGGCATGACCCGATTACAACCCTAATCCGGAGCGAGTAGTGCAAGTGGTTTCAGTGGCGTGTCATTCTGTGAAGAGCCTCAACACACACATAATATACGTATGTATAAGTAGTCGTGAATTAATTAAAACTTAATCTCATATTGTGTTCGTATATATATATAATAAAAGTCGATAAATTTGGTGGCCGCCAAATCGGCGGTGGCTTGTCGCAATCAGCACTCTCAGACCACCAAAGCCGACGATCCGAGCTAGCCCATGTAATACACTACATTGTTAAATATAATTTAAGTAATATACACATAATTAGCGAGTTTGACCTAGAAACATATTATAATGGCAATATCGACTTGTTTAATGTTGTTGGTACATACTACATAGCAACATCGACAGTGGTTATTAAAATAAAATAAAATAAATTAAATTAACAAACTTTTCTTCCTAGTGGAAAAAATAAATATAATAAATACAGGATTTAAATGGGCGTTTAAATCGAGCATATTTACTCTTAGCACCCTAAAGAATTTATCAATTGATTAAAGTTCCTTGAACTTGTACTATTAGTGAACCCTCCTTGCAACCAAAAATATCGTAGTTACCGTCAGTCGTATAATGTCTAAGAACCGATGGTTAGTACGTGAACCGGTTTAGATGTTTTGTTCGTTGTTACATCCCATGTTAACTAGTCTTGGCGAAAGATGCACACACGAGCTTGGTCTTGGTGAAGGGATTGGCCCATTGCTAGAAAACAACGTCACACCGTTAACAGCTTTTCTAGGTGATAGATTTAGTTGCGCGAGTGCTTGAAATTGTAGTTGTGTCGGGTAATCTCGAACACAACCGATCCTAGGACCTGTCCCGGATGTCCATCTTGGGGATTTCATATTCCGTAGTTCTTTTGTCCCAGTTTTCTCGCGGTGTCTCTTAGCAGTAGTTTCTTTGGACAACATTTTCTCAGTATTAAAAGGTTGGATCTTTACAGATGGTTTTCCCCTTGTTGAATTCGACTTGGATGTCTCTTCAGAAGCAGCATTAAGAAATGGAACATCGTCGTCTAATGAACATTTCTACATATATAATAAGAGAAGTACGTGCGATTAAAAAGATGTAATTGAGTACGACGACATGATAATTAAAGTACATGTTATATTTACCTTGACGTCCGTTAAATCAACTTGATGCTCTTCAAGGAAACCCATGAACTCCTTAAAGTTTTCTTCGGTTGGGTGATAATGTCCACTATATGGCCATATAGCCTGTCATAAATCGTGAGACGTATCACGTGTGTATAAGAACATCTATTTGAAACAATAAGTACATATTCAGTTTAAACGGGCTGTATACTTATATACATACCTCGAGGACGCCATCATGAACCACCATTCGCCCTGCTGCCGTAGTTGCTGCACCAGCCAAAAAACTAGAATGTTGAAACAAACCTTTTTTCTTTTGGCCGACGTACAAGGATCTTGATGTGCTAAGTACAAAGATCCATTTAGTTCCTACGACGGTTGTCACAAATCTTCGGTTTTGTTTGTATAATAGTTTTCCATCTTCGATAATAACTTCATATTCTTCCCTCTCTTTCTACATTTAGAAATCATGATAAATGTCACATTTCACAAAAATATGGTAATATCGACGGAGATGCATGGTATCATACGTACAGGTCCAAGATATTTTATGCACTGCTGATGGAGTACGTTTCTTGGGCATTTTTCGATAGTTATTTCTTTACCATCACCAACGTCCAGCCTGAAAATACCACGAAAAAGCAAATAAGTTTATTATTACTAGCTTGGAGACTCATTCGTAAAGATATAACGATTTTGTATGTCATTTACTGATTAGGGTTTGTCAAGTAAGATTACCAGTAAAAGAAGGGTTGCGTGCTCTGACTTGTGAACCAAACATTGTAGTATAACTGTAGATTGTGCCCATAACGATGTCGTGGATCAATCTGAAAAGTTTAAGATACCAAAGAGCGATAACTCGATAAGTTATTTATACAAGAAACATCATACTATTTGGTTTCATCATTTAAATGTATATCATATCGACCAATGGTTTTACTTACCGCTTCGAGCCAGTGGCAAATAGCTAACTTTTGCGCATTGTTATCTTTCGATAGGCCTTTCCCAACCTAACATGAAGTATTCATACACATTTAGGACTGAATTTAGTTTGATTGAAAGAAAAGGGTAGTCAAATGTAAATACACAGTACTATACCATGCATGATCCTTTTAAGTCAATAAGTCAATAAGTCAATGTTCAAATTCATTAACTTCAATTGCTTTGAAGATATGGAGTCACGGTCATGCCATGCAATTAAGAACTTGTCAAATTTCGCTTTCGTATTTTTATGAAATTTCTTACAACATACGATCAAAGACGTGTGATCTTTAAGATATTATGTACTTAAATAAATTATAATTTTTGACTCAGTGCATGTTTGGCTACGTATTCAGTGACATACGCGTTGTTAAAAAATTGTACGTACCTTTGCAACCCTAGTACAAGCTCGCCCCCATCGTGACACCGCACTCTCAGGCTTGCCATTGCAGAAAAACGACACGGAACTACGCTTCAAAGCGGCAAAGTCCAAAGCTTTCCACCTATAATGACGTTCAGTTTTTGTTACTTTATAAAGAGATCATAACTTGTAAATACTTCATGATCAATAAGTTTTCAAAACTTGCATGGGGCAATTGAGACTTGCTCCTAAACTTTCTAAATTTGGATATTAAATATTTTTCAGACATTATTCATCGTAATCAAGACAAAATATACAACGTAAAAGGGAGTAAATCGACTTAATTACCATAGTTCTTCAACAACGACCGCACAATCTGCTAGATTCCTTCTAGTTCGATAACTCTTATAACACTTTTGAATCGTAAGAGCTGCAGTATCGAGCTCACTAACTGGCCTTGGAGTAAAAAAGATCACAGGACTCGAGTCATCATCCTCAACGACATCATTGAAGCCATTGGCATTGGTTCTCGACAAGATTTCTTTATCAAGAACAAGTTTCTTATACGAAACACGTGTTTCTTGTTCTACCGAGCGAAGAACATCGTTAGAACCAAACAATCTACTTAATTCACGAACCCTTTTCAAGACCCCAAAAAAAGACATGAACGTATGATCTCCCATGATCAAGTACAATATTTTTGATGTTTTTGCTGGTTGGTGGGTTTTGAAGTATGGTATTTATAAGTATAGGAATGAACACGTTACACGTGGAAAGTGATGATGCAATAATGCAACCGTCAAAGACGTTTAATTATATGTGACATAGATTTCTAACAAACAGTGTTGTGTAATGATCAATCTATCGTCAAGATGTGGTCTTTAAATGGCTATATTCGTAATCGTATATGCACAGTTTGGTAGAATCATTCAACCTTAATAGTTAGGGCGCATATGTACGTATTGAATATAGGGTTAGAGCATTTTTTCTTTATGAGATTGGATATTGGTACATCACATAAACTATAAGTAATACCTCTCCAAATTTATCTAGTTATTTATCTATTTTTTTTTTTTTTTTTTATAATTTTGTTTTCATTAGAAAACTGAAATATGAAGTTTGATATGTCAAATGTAGTAAAAAAAAATACGGAGCAAAAAGCCGTAAAAAGTTATCTTGTATTGTTAATAATATGGGTAAAACTGTCAAAAAAAAAATACGAAACATAGTATATAAAGCTTGACAAGTCAAAAATTAGTAAAAAGAATATGGAATAAAAGATTCTAAAAAAAATTCTGTCAATAAAACATGTAATAAGAGGGCGTGAGGGTAAAAGTGGTATTAAGGGGATGTACCTTTAGTAATTATAGACTCAATATTGCATGATACTTAGGACTTCCTCTATTAATATCTTTATTTTTATTTTCATATATATAATAAAAAAAATTGAAATAAGGTAAAAAATAGTTAAACACTTAAACATTTTCAAAATGTTTGAAATGTACATGTGTTTACTAAAAGTTCTCAACAAGCCAACAATTACTTAAATGTACATATGTTTACCTTAAATTAGCTAAATTTAAGTGTGTACCTTCTTGAATTTTAATTATTGTCTGATCTATAGTTGTTGGCATATTTCACATACTATTATTGGCATGGATCATTCTAGAATGTAACTAATTGACATGCTTATAATATTCACCGTTCAACATGCATGAAATGTTAGATCAGCTTCCATAGACTTACTAGACATGGAATTGAAATTGTACTGATAAGTTTGTTAAAAATTGTAGTATGTTTTATTTACATGTTTTTTTAAACAACGAATTTATTAGAAACTAGCAAAAAGCTAGAAAAGATTACACATTTAAGATATTAGATTTTGAATCCAAATAGCCCAACTGAGCTTGGATTTACATCGACTAGAGATCCGTGAAAAAAACATTTATACAATATCATCGCAAATAAGCTCTTTTCTAGGATGACGAGATTTAAATAAGCGTTGGTTCCTGAAACACCAAATAACCCACCATGTCATATAACAAATACCTTCAAGAATCTCCTTCTTGTGTTTTGAAAGGCGGGAGTTTGAAAGCCAATTGAGCCACTCGTCATAAGAGTTGAAAGAAGATAACTCAAGCTCCCACCAACGACAAACTAAACCCATGACCTGTCGAGCTAAAGAACGGGAGAAAAATAAGTGGGAAGTGGATTCCGTTGCTTCGTTACACAAGGGACATAAAATCAATGGGATCTCCAAGCCACGAGAGGAGAGATTAAACCGCATTGGCAATCTATCCAAACAAATCCTCCAAGCTAGAACATTCACCTTTATAGGGATCTTGAATTATTTAATTTAGGTAAAAAAAAGTGTCATCAATTAGGCGACGAACCGATTTGACCGAGAAATCACCCGAAGCATCAAGAGACCAGACCCATCGATCAAAAATTTGAGGAACAGAAACTTCGGAAATTTGAGAAAATAAGCCATATATTGCTCCTCTTCTGCCCCTCCCCTTGGTAAGTGACGAAAAGAAAGGTTTAGAGAAGAATGCCTTAATTTCCGAGCTATTGAGATATCTTTACACAACTCTAAAGCAAAAAGTCTTGGAAATAGAGATTTTAAACAGACTTATCCTAACCAGATATCATTCCAAAAAAGAGTGTTTTCTCCATTACCAACCTTTCTTCGAATAAAAGATAAAAGATTTATACCTTTTCGATTAAGGGAATTGCAATCACGAACCAAATCTATCCAAGGCGAGCTTCTATTTGAAGGAGATCGAGTAGCAATTGCACCTCTAGCGCCATGAATAGCTGAAATAAGATTAGTCCATAACGAGGAGTCCTGGGTAAAAAAAACACCAAACCCCTTTTAATAAGAGGCCACGATTTATAGCATAGAAGCTGGAAACACCGAGCCCTCCATTTTTCTTTGACGCTAATTTTTTTCCCCAACTTATCCAAGCAACTTTTCTCTCCGATGTATCGACTCCATTAAAAAAATCTCTTCCAATAGATTCCATGCGTTTGATGACTGCAACAGGCGCCTTAAATAAGGACATATGGTAAAGAGGAATAGCAGTAAGTAATGACTTGAGTAACGTAAGACGACCTCCAATAGATAGGGTTTTAAGCTTCCATTTTGACAGCCTAGAGGAGATTTTATCTATGACATCATTCCAATAGATAAGGTCTTATTAATATGTGTCTTTTACACACTCTCTTCCAGCAATCAATATATGTCTTCAAAGCCTCAACTAACCTTCGAAACACTTAAACCGAACTCAGGTCGTACTTACCAGTGCTTCGAGAAAGTAAAATGGTTAAATTACGGCGTAACATATTATTTGAATCAATTTTTACTTGATTTTTTTTCTGAACTTTTATATTTGAAAATGTTTCGGGGGGGAATTTCTGAGATAGATGGCGGTACCGCGTATCCACAACCAATTCTCACCACAAAAATAATTACATTCAGAGTTAATAAAAGTATACTAGTGCGAAAGCCATCTACAAACTTCAAATAACAGTGAATTATTTATATAGAACGTGTTTTTTCAAATGCGAAAATATAAAACTTATAAACTACAAAAGTAATATATACTTACTGATTGTATAATAATTAAATGCGACCGTGCATTCGATTGCTCGGAGACCCTATCCTCAAGATCGGCGTGTAGCCCGAGAGCCGAGGGCCTAACCTCCATTTCTAACTCTTCTTCATACTCATCGCTAGAGTATTCCAACTCCCTCCGCATCTCCACGTTCCGAGCTTGCCTCCTTCGAGTCCTTAGTAAAGATTCTAGTGTTTCGATGTTAGCTTGACAAACGCCGGACCGACACGGTTCGGGGTTAGCCAAGTTGAAGCGTGGTTGTTGGGAGTTATTTCGGATGATATCGTGTGGTAAAGGTGGACGCGGTTATGTTGGGAAGGTTGTTAGGATCGTTGATCGATTGATGTCAAGGTCGAGAAACCCGAGGAGGTATCTCTTCTTCCTTGATTCATGCCGTAAAACTAGTGAGTGTGATTGATGGTTATAAGTTTGGAATAACGAGACCAATTGTAGCGGGTCCCAAGGATGGCGCCACCGATTGTACAATAATTCATACGACCGTGCCTTGATGGTGATCGAAGGGTATGAGGGTGACATGCTTGCGCCAAACTTGTAGTCAATCCGCAATAAGAAATAATAGACACTTTGTTAAGTAATTGCTGCAGGGTTGGACCTGCGACCCACCTCCCGGCGTGAGAGTAAGTATGTGATATGTGTTGTAAGTAATATGGAGTATGTGAAATCGTGTTGAGTGAACATACCATTGAAATGACTCGTCCAACCTATTTATAGATGAGGAAATAAGCTTGGAGAGTGTTAGCACACATTTGAAAATCATGGGGCATCTCATGATTTGTGGTAACCGCTAGGCTTCATCCCCACTCTCTCCTCTTGGCGGGAAGCTAAGGAGATAGTGGGAGCGTGGGGAAGACCAAGTCAAGGTTCTCCTTTGTCTTGGTGCCTTCAAGAGAAGACTCGAATGGCATATGCCTTCGGTCATGAATTCCCAACCCAGTAACCATATCAATGATGAATGATTTTACTCTACCAATGACTTATGAAGAAAGACTTGGGTCTTCGTAATGCAAATTCGACTGAGGTCGAAGGGGTGTCCTTCGACCTGATCGGAGGGTACGTCATCACTTACAAGCTAGCTAGTTTGACAAATTAAAAACATAATGTTTGAATAATTTTTTTTTCAGTAAATAGCTTTCTTGTTGAACTGAAGTTTAAAGGAAATTACAGAATATTAAAAAAACTTATTAGAAGACTTATTAGAAAAGCAGGCGTTGCCACTTTCATATGTCAATCTTTTTTTATTACACCCACTCCTAAAACTTAAACCTTTTTATATTTGTACGTAAACGAGTAGTGAATGACATGCATATATATAAGTACGAATGCGTAAACCTTTTATATTTAGCGGATCCGGTCATGCAATGCCTTATAACTAATTAAAAACCAATTAATACATCGTTAAGTTTTGGTCCAATTTAAGAAAGAAATAGAGATAATTATGTTTTTCTTAAATTGTACGTATTTTTCATAAGGAGAAAATTATTTTGGGACAGAAAAAGTAATACGTTTTGATCTTTTATTTGATACGTTTGAGTTGTGTGGATATAGATTAAACATTTCGAGATTGGTTGTAAGTGTGCAAAAAAATTCCATGCCTCGATAGTTTCTACTTTTTTTTGTATTTTTTTTTACGAAAGGCATTGAAGAAACCTGGCAAGAAGCTATGAATAATTTACAAGATACGGTAAGACCATATCAATTTAATTACATGAAACTCTTCTACATTTTGACGAAATCTAGATTTCTTTGAATTCTAATTTCCTGCTTATAAGCCCGCATGTACGTAACCGATGTCAAGTGATCGCCTAGCAGATTCTGCGTGAAAATGTTTCATTCTCGTTTGTATTCTTTTATACAGAGTAACTTTTAAGCCTTTCAAAAAAAAAAAAAATTGTGAAAAACTAGAAGAGGGGTTAAATAGTTTTGCCAATTAAAACTTCCTTTAATCTATTTTTTTTTGGGTAAAGGCGTTCCACCGGTAAAATATATTACTCCAAAAAAGCGTTTAAGAACAATAGAATGTGGTGAGTACCACATTAACCGCAAGATACGCTGACACAACCACTAATCATTTATGACATGCCATAAACGCATAACTAGCTACAACCAACTAGACCTCCAAACCAAAAACATCATCAAACTATAAAGCAACCTAATTAAGACAAAATCTTGAATTAAAGACCTTTAATCGAAAGGGAGAGAGTCAAAATCATCTTCATCATAATTGTTGCCATCACCCGTGTCCGCTTTCCATTGCTTATAAAGACTATGCTCCTTACCTCCACTTCCGAATACAACGTCCCAATGTGATCATCAAAACTTCATCATCATCATTGTCGAAACTATCACATTGCCCACCTTAGAGAATGGGTTGCTACCGCCTTAGTTGAAGAAATAGCCTTTTAAGAGGTTTACCATCGTTATCCACAAGGTAGCTTTCCCATCAATAATAAGTTTTCAAGCTTCCCAATTTTGTCGATAATAGGTGTGTTCTTCAAAGGCGATGGATACGTCGTTTTGGAAGAACTAGAGGTACCATCGAGTACCCGATACCAACGGGTTCCAAAACCGCATCTTTTTCCGTAAGCACATCAAAACTGTTCTTCAAATCAACCCGGTTGATATCATCCACCCAAATATTATTCATATCTTGGTCATCCCGGGATGGAGTCGTATTACTAGTAGGATCAGTAGTAGGTTCTTTACAAGAAGTAGAACTTACACCGTCATTAAGCTCTGGAGATGCTTTCCCACCACTAGTACTCGCTTGTTTATTGATTGGACGATAGTAGTACGATACTTTAGGTTTTCCTTTTAATCTATTTAGATCGACTTATATCAATCTATTTGGATGTTTGTGTTGGATGTTGATAAACAAGCATATAAAAGTAAGTAATGAAAAGATAAGAGTAAGAACACAAAACCACAACACGAGTATTTATAGTGGTTCGCCAAGGACACCTTCCTTGCCTACTCCACTCCCCGAGTCACCTACTCGAGAGTTCATAATCACTACACCAATCTCCTTATGGCGGAGAAGCCTTCACAACGTCGCCTACCCTTTTTCCTGCTAAGCTAACCACCGGGTTCTTTCACTCCAAGGTGAACCTCACCTACACAACGTCGCCTACCCTTTATAAGGTACTAGGCTAAGTACCTAGTTCTTTCACTCCAAGGTGAACTACACCTTCACAACGTCGCCTACCCTTTATTAGGTACTAGGCTAAGCACATAGTTCTATTGCAATGGAGGAACTACTACCACACTACACCAACGACTAATCCCAAAGGAGATCTACTCCTTTACAACATCATCAAGGATATCAATATCCTTGGATCTAATACTAGTCTATCTTGTACATCGAAACACACCATATCGAATGTACATCTAAGGCACCTTTCACTAATGCCTTTGACTAGATCTACAAGACACCTTTCACTAATGTCTTGTGTCTTCACTTCAGCACCTTTCACTAATGCTTCTTTGTCTTGACTTCTAGCACCTACCACAAGTGCTTATCCTATGAGCGATAGATATCCTTCACTAATATCTTCGTCTTGGCGTACTGAGACATCTTTCACTAATGTCTTCAACACTACACTTATTTGAAGAAAGAAAGGAATCATCAACAAGAAGACTTGATGGCCTTGATGATGAGGAAGCATGGCAACTCATGGACTTGAGCTTGCTCGACTTCAAAGGTGGTGATCTTGCCTTTAAGTGGAACCTAAAGATCACACAAAAACAAAACTACAAACATAGATCTTATGGATCCGAGGTTAGTGAGTTTTTCACTCGGGGAGAAAGTGTGTTAGAAAGGGTGAGAAATAATGAAGAAATAGCTCACTATTTATAGAGAAAAATCCTCTGTTCCCGGATCCCACGGATCCCTACCACAAGGGATCCGGCTAGCACAAAGCTAGGGATCCGTGGAACGCTCCTCTCTGCCCATGGGTATTTTGGTTATGGGTCATGGGTCATGGGTTGAACCATGGATCTTTGGCTAGATACAATGTATCTTTAAGCGCAATGCACTTAGTCATTTGGGTATGGGTTGATCCATGGGTTATGGATATTATCCATGTGTGATATAAGCATGATGTCATGCAATGAGTTATGGGTCAAGATCCATGGGGCATGGGCTTTGGGTTGTACCCAACTACATTCAATGTATTTGCCCAATGGTTGAGATGCTTAAGTTTCTACCCATTTATATTACTCAATATACTACATACTAGTTATGTGTATATTTTATCAAATATGTAAACACTAGTTGTTGTACATATGTATTACTAAATCATAAAATCACTTATACTTTGTTTTAGTATTTTATGTGAAGATGTGAATATGTTAGAAACTATTAGTTCAAACCATTTACGTATTTTATTTGTTTCGTTAATATGATTTTACGTTTGTTATCGACAAAACATTAGAAGATTGTAAAATATAAATAAACGTTTTTACGGCTTATTTGTATTAACAATCTCCCCTTTATGTTGATGACAAAACATAAAATTATTTTAAGGAAAAGCTAAAATTGTAAAGTTTGAATTGTAGTTTTACTTTCTTCTCCCTTTTGTCGAAACAAAAGTGTTTGAAGAAAAGCAACACATCGTTTTAAGAAAAACATGTGAAAGAAATAAAAGTAAAAAGAAATAGAGAGCAAGTAACGAGAAAAGATCTCGTCTTTACTCCCCCTTGACGAGTCCATCCCTATGTAAGAGCGTCAAGAAAGTAATACTAATATAGTTTGTTTGCAAGTAAGTTCGCAAAAGATTTCGTCTAAGTGACGAATGTGCTCCCCTTTGATGATTGCAATTTTTCAAGGGAATGCCATGAAATGTAAACCTAGTATTGCAAGTAATTTGCAATGTATTGCTTTGACATAAAGCTCCCCCTAGCTTTAGAATGTCAAAGTCTTCATGTGTAAATTGAATAACTACAAAACAAAGGTTAGAAAGCAAGTATAATTCACAATTTCCTGCAAATGTGGTTCAAGTTAGTAGAAAGAAATCTTTCTGTCTCACGGATCCCACGGTTCCTCTAGTAGGGATCCGTCTAGGCAATCGAGGATCTGCTTTAGGCGCTTAATTTCAAAGAAAGGTGATATAACAAGTAATGTTATCACAAAAAATGAGATATGAATACAAAGTAATCATATGCTCAACAAAATAACAAGTAGCATGTAATTTCATTCAATAAAACTAGAGTTATGATATACATGACTCTAAAACTAAGAAAATAATAAAATACATGACTAGAATTTCTAAACCAACTATCGCTGATGCTAGGACACCACTAAAATCTTGTAGCTCAAGTTTTGTTTAGGTTTGATCTCGTCAAACGTTCGAGGAGATGATAGAACATGAAACGTTGGTCTTCTCGTACTTCATGTATCAAACTTTCAACATGTTGACAATGATATCAATCTTTGTCATGGCTAGGTAGTGGTGGTGGAAGAAGTGAAATGGCTTGATGTGAAGGATCAAGTGAAGCGGCTTGTGGAGCTTCAAACGATGAAGGGATTGGTGAAGGCACATTTGAGAATGGCTCGACCAAGAATAATGGTGGTGGTAGAGAGGTGTCAACTTCCATATGGTCGGGTGGTTGACTTTGATGATTTCTCATAATCCAAATGGGATTATATGATGGAAACGACGAAAAGGAAGCCGGAGCAAGTGTTGACTCAACACCTTGATTTTGTACCATTATTCCTCCTAATGAGGAGAATGTTGTCGGTGGAAGCGGATTAGACGGCCTAGGAGGCAAGTCCTCTAAATTGTAGAGGTGTGGTGATGATAGTGGGGATGTAAATGAAATAGCTCTAGGAACCAATGGTGATGGTTTAGTGGAGATGATATTGTTTGGCCTAGGAGGTATGGTGGTGTTTGGCATAGGTAGTTTTGTGGGTACTATCCTTTTAGGAATTGGTTTGATTGGATGATGAAGGATTATATCATTTGTTGGCTTGACCGAAGATGATTCGGTTGAAGAGATTTCGTGTATAACACGAGCTTTTTTCATGGGTGGTTCTTTGGTGGATAAGTTACTACTTGGGGTTTTTCTCATGATGAGATGATTTCAAGAGGTTGCAAGAGCTGAAAGTTAGGATGAGAGTGATGACTATGGAGGTCCTAACAAAGTGGTTTATAAATCAAGAGATTTGGCAAGTGCATTTAAGCCTTAAGCCACTAGGATTCATTGGAATGTGATGATTAACATGCACAAGAGTCAACTTCAGAGGTTGCACTGATCTAGGAACTCATTTAAGATGAGATGGAGTGTTTGAGTTAGGAAGATGAGTTGAAATGATTGTTTTAGCAAGATTTGACATAAACTATCACCCGGGTCCCACGGTTCCCTCCTTAGAGGGATCCGGCTTTCAGCAGATATGAAAGAGTGGAAATGATGTTTCTAAGATCTAAGACCTATAGCATCTTGAGTGTTTTAGTCATCCTAAGTGTTTTAAATGAAGGGGTGCTTAAGTACTTGAAGGTAATGAATGATGTAGCTAATGATTGTCTTTTATGGAAGGATTTGGAACTTTCAAGAGTACCAATGGATGAGCAAGGATGACACTAAAGATTTAGAGTGTCAATTGAAGCTAAATGGTCCTATAGATCAGGTTGTGACTTAGGATAGTGTTTTGGAAAGTATCCTAGAAGCTTTGTGATGGGAAAAAGTAGAGTTTGATCATCTTTGATCAATTTTGAGGTAAGGATGATTTATGATCAATTTTGCCATAATCGAAAGATTTCTAAGGTTAAATGTGAGGGATCAAGTAAAAATGAAGTGTGAGTTTTAGAGCGGAAGAGTAATGGATTAAAAATGAAACGGTGGATCTACATGCGTCTTAGAGTGTGATCTTGGTGAGTTATGTGTGAGTAGGAAGGATCAACCTATCTTGATAAGGACTTAATTTGCCTTAAGACCCTATGTTTAGCTTAGTGTGAGGTGTTCTAAGGATATGTTTGAAATATAATGCTTGTAATTGCATTTTACATTTCTTGGGATACCACGGTTCCCTAAGTGTAGGGATCCGTCTAGCACAATATTTGGGATCCGCCTATCTGCTCAGCAGGACCTTTACTAAAGGTATGCAATGATCTTGACAATGCATTATATCTCAAGGATAGTCTAAAACGAGTTCTAATACTAAGATATCAAATGTAAGATGTTTTATTTCATGAAAGAAATTGGATTACATAGATAAAACACGAGTACAAGAGATTTGATCCTATTTTGGAATACTACTAGGTTCCTTGAGTGTTTTCGCTAGGAGGATCATTATGTAATTGATGAGTGTTGGTGGAATCAAGAATGAAGAAAGTCTTCATGAGAGATATGTTTAGCGGTTCCATCATCTTGTTCACAAGTACGTACAACGGACTTTGAAATTGAGGATGGAAGTGCATAACATTATGATAGGGCGTGTCAAGAATATTTCATAAGGGATGAGTTTATTCTTGGAGCCTTGAAGATTTGCAATTTTCCTTGCGAAGAAGTAGGCGAGATTGTATGGTTGTTGTGTTAGCAAACGATTACAGCGTGTGAGCACAACAAGCGGGAAGAATTTCTCGATTTCTAAGACTCCAAACATTTTCACGTGGGATGAGTGCAAGAGGTTTGTACTCTTCTCGGATATCCCTTGTAAAGATAATGTTTGGATCGGAGTAATATGGTCGAGGTTTGCATATTATGCGATTTAAATCTTCGGAGAGGGTATGTGTGAACAATGTGACTATTTTCTTCACGAAAGTTGAAGAGAATCAAGAGACAAATCTTGGTGAAGGCACATTGTCCATGATTTGGAATCCGGAGGATGTGAGCAAAATGCCCAAGGGTTAGAGTGAACTTTTGGTTTTAATATAAAACCAAAGAGATGAGAAGCGATCCTCGTTACTGAACGAGTTCGACTTGGCGGAAGAATTCCATTATGAACCTTGGACATATCTTCCGTTGATTTCAAGAAGACATTCTAGTCCTATGGCTCGGAAGGAGGTCTTGGTACCTTCTTGAATTGTAGAGAGGTGTCTGTCACGTCCTTCGTGGAAGTGACGGTTTCGAGATTATTGAACCCACGAACATGATTGCCAGTGTGTTGGGTTCGAGAGAGATGTTCGGAGTGTAGACGCTAGTGAGTGAAAAATCAAACTCATATTCATGTGTCATAGTTGAACCTATAGAAACGATAAGTTAATAAAAAGAGATGTTTGTGGTCAACCTATGATAATCTAATGTTTTTACTAGATTTTTATTAACAATGGTATTTAACATTTTAACTTACTCAATGTTTTGACTTTCTAGTGGATTATTACATTTAGAAAGATAGTCGTTTTTAATTTGCATGAAAACTGCATTTTCGATGAAACGGATCCCACGGTTTTTTACAAAAGGGATCCGTGAGTATATCTTCCGGGATCCGTGGATCTGTAGTAACAGAAACAGATTTGATAAAAACATAGGTTTTATAGTTTTTATACCACGAAATATGTTTTATCATACATTTTCTTTTACCTTGCATACATGACTTCTAATGTATCATGAGAGCATATAAAACATATACATCAACACATTATGATAATAATAACCTAGATAAACTAGATTATTAATAATATTGCATTTCAATACTAAGGATGATACAAAGAATTGGGTATATGACCCCAATATAGATTAACAACACAAAGTAAATGTCTCCGTATGTGAACTGCATCATAGGGAACACAAGTGCGATGAGTGTTAGGGCGATGAGCACGAGTGCGATGTAAACCATGTTGATGACGGATCCTCTTGGTTTCGGTTGAGATGAAATGAGGAGGAAGATGAAGTTTTTGAATAAGAAGAAATTTTTGAAATTGGAGGATTTGAAAAAGTGAGGGTTTGGTATACTGGTCGACGGTGGGGTTATTTATAGGAAAGGAGGAATTTTTGAAATTCGTGTTTTGTTTTATTATTGGATTTAAAATAAACAAAACATAAGTTTTATATATCACGACTTTAGACGATAAATAAAACACGTATGTGAGAAAAAGGGTTCCTAATGAAGCTTCGTGTAAAACATGTATAAGCACAAAAGATAATCATATAAATACCTAAAAAGGCATACTTAATTATCAAGCAAAATAAAAAGAAAATCATACCTCTAGCGCACTTAGGAATGTCTTTACAAATGACACAACAAATGTCACTTAGACGATTCCCGCTCCTTTGCGATTAAGATACCTTCTTAAGGAAGGTATTTTTGTTACCAAGCGACTCCTAAAGCTTGGTGGGTATGAGCTTTGACTAATCAACATGACAAAGAAGATTAGTGCAATTAAATGAAAAATTAAAAAAGAAAAATGTTGTTATCAAATCAACATCCAAACATATAGTTTTAAAAGACATGGTGTTTGTTTTATGAAAACCTTCTTTGTAGTTTTCAATTAACCATGGATCGTATCAAGTTTTAAAGTACAATATACTTCAAGATACTTGGTAGCGAAGCTCGATGCCAATTGTGAAAAACTAGAAGGGGTTGAATAGTTTTGCCAATTAAAACTTCCTTTTAATCTATTTAGATCGACTTATATCAATCTATTTGGATGTTTGTGTTGGATGTTGATAAACAAGCATATAAAGGTAAGTAATGAAAGATAAGAGTAAGAAGCACAAAACTACAACACGAGTATTTATAGTGGTTCGGCTACAAGGACACCTTCCTTGCCTACTCCACTCCCAGAGTCACCTACTCGGAGTTCGTAATCACTACACCAATCTCCTTATGGCGGAGAAGCCTTCACAACGTCGCCTACCCTTTTTCCGGTGCTAGGCTAACCACCGGTTCTTTCACCCAAGGTGAACCACACCTACACAACGTCGCCTACCCTTTATAAGGTACTAGGCTAAGTACCTAGTTCTTTCACTCCAAGGTGAACTACACCTTCAAAACGTCGCCTACCCTTTATTAGGTACTAGGCTAAGCACCTAGTTCCATTGCAATGGATGAACTACTACCACATTACACCAACGACTAATCCCAATGGAGATCTACTCCTTTACAAAATCATCAAGGATATCAATATCCTTGGATCTAATACTAGTCTATCTTGTACATCGAAACACACCATATCGAATGTACATCTAAGGCACCTTTCACTAATGCCTTTGACTAGATCTACAAGACACCTTTCACTAATGTCTTGTGTCTTCACTTCTAAGCACCTTTCACTAATGCTTCTTTGTCTTGACTTCTAAACACCTACCACAAGTGCTTATCCTATAGACGATAGATATCCTTCACTAATATCTTCGTCTTGACGTACTTGAGACATCTTTCACTAATGTCTTCAACACTACACTTATTTGAAGAAAGAAAGGAATCATCAACAAGAAGACTTCAGTAGCCTTGATGATGAGGAAGCATGGCAACTCATGGACTTGAGCTTGCTCGACTTCAAAGGTGGTGATCTTGCCTTTAAGTGGAACCTAAAAGATCACACAAAAACAAAACTACAAACATAGATCTCTTGGATCCGAGGTTAGTGAGTTTTTCACTCGGGGAGAAAGTGTGTTAGAAAGGGTGAGAAATAATGAAGAAATGGCTCACTATTTATAGAGAAAAATCCTCTGTTCCCGGATCCCACGGATCCCTACCACAAGGATCCGCTAGCACAAAGCTAGGGATCCGTGGAATGCTCTCTCGCCCATGGGTATTTTGGTTATGGGTCATGGGTTGAACCATGGATCTTTGGCTAGATACAATGTATCTTTAAGCGCAATGCACTTAGTCAGTTGGGTATGGGTTGATCCATGGGTTATGGATATTATCCATGTGTGATATAAGCATGATGTCATGCAATGAGTTATGGGTCAAGATCCATGGGGCATGGGCTTTGGGTTGTACCCAACTACATTCAATGTATTTGCCCAATGGGTTGTGATGCTTAAGTTTTTACCCATTTATATTACCCAATATACTACATACTAGTTATGTGTATATTTTATCCAAATATGTAAACACTAGTTGTTGTACATATGTATTACTAAATCATAAAATCACTTATACTTTGTTTTAGTGTTTTATGTGAAGATGTGAATATGTTAGAAACTATTAGTTCAAACCATTTACGTATTTTATTTGTTTCGTTAATATGATTTTACGTTTGTTATCGACAAAACATTAGAAGATCGTAAAATATAAATAAATGTTTTTACGGCTTATTTGTATTAACAAAAATTGAGACTATAATCTAATCGTAGTTTATATATTGTGTGAACGATAGTACTTGAATAGTTGAATTTAAGGGTTCATGTAACGGATGCCCTCATGACAAGGTTTAACGTAACTATAAAAAAATGAATTTATTTAATTAAAAATCAGATTTAATTATGGTATTTTATAAGTTCAATTAATGAGTATTACATAAAATTTGTAATATAACTGGAAAGTTTGAGTTTAATAATGTGATTTAACCGGTGGCCTTAGGGGGGTGGCATTCATGCCACCATACCTATCTCGTACCTAATCACCCACCAATAATAACCTTCTATCTCATCTCATACCTAACCATAGATTTTTAGTGGCAATCATGCCTAACCATACCTCATCTAATTTTATTTTTATTTTTCCATATTTATAATTATATTAAACAATTTTATAAAAACATAATATTTTATTGATACTTGAAAGAAAATTACATAATACATATTAAAAAAAAACACTAGTCATCAAGGTATGGTAAGTCTTGAGCCGCTACATGCTCCGTAAGATCATATCGGAGACGGTGATGGATATTTTCGTCGAGTAACTCCGGTAGTACATTCGGGTCATAAACTGGCGTGACCGGCTGATCCATTATATGAACCGGTGATATTGCCTTCCCGTCGTCTTTTAAAATCATATTGTGTAATATAACACACGTATGAACGATTTTTCGAATCTTTTCAACGGACAGAGCCCGGAGAGAATGATTGAGAATAATCCATTTTCCTTTAAGACGACCAAAAGCTCGTTCGACATTCTTTCGTGCAGACTCTTGTAGCTTCTTGAATCTCTTTTCTTTCGGGTCAGTTGGATAAGGATATGCTTTAACAAACGTTGAATACGTAGGATAGATTCCATCGGTAAGATAATATCCACGTTTGTAAAGCCGTCCATTCAGAGTAAATGAACTGTTTTGCACCGTTCCATTTCGCTCAGTAAAATACAACGGAGATTGATTCAAAACAATGATGTCGTTATTTGCACCGGGATGACCAAAAAACGAATGCCAAAACCACAAATCATTTGAAGCGACGCCTTCAGGCATAATAGTCGGGTATTGGTGATCACCTCTCTTATATTGGCATCTCAAATGCCTAGGACAATTTTGCCAAACGAAATGTGTACAATCAATGCTACTAAGCATTCCAGGAATGTGATGTCGTTCTTCATGTGCCTCGAATAAGCGTGCAATGTCGTGGGTTGTCGGCCTACGTAAGAACCTTTGCCTATATAATTGGATTACCGCATCGCAAAAATGATTAAGGCATTCACCTACAAAGTTAAAAAATAACGAAAACATTATAAAATTATACCGAATTATAAAAAACGAAAACATTATAAAAATATACCTAATTATAAAAAACTAAAATATACGAATTATAAAAATACCAAATTATAAAAATGAAAAAATAACTTTGGCGTTCTTCGTGCCATGTTTAAGTAGTCATCATATCTATCCGGAGGTCCACCCGTTGCGAGTTGCCGAATGGCGATGTGCATTTTTGTAACGCCGTGAAACTTTTTTCCCACGCGTCTCGCCTCTTGAAACCATTCAAATTCGCTTCAATATCACCAACAATTTTAGAAACAAGCTTTTATTCATACGAAATCTTTCACGAAAAACATGGGGAGGAACTTTGGGTTTTCTTCGACGAAATAGTCATTTATTAGAGTTTGAAGAGCTTTTTCACAAAAACGGGTAACATACTCTCGGGTATCGGTAGTGCTTGAGCTTGTCGTGTCTTCAATGGCATCGCACACAGCTAAAAAGGTTGACAGGGTAGAACCTGTGGAAAACAATAGTTCGGATGAGTCGGAGGGAAAAACTAACTCGTCCTCGAATGAAGAAGATGAAGATGAAGCCATTTTGTTTGTGAAATAGAGATGTTTTTGTTTGAGTAAAAATAGAGATATTTTTGTTTGTGAAATAATGTTAAATGAGTGGTGTTTAAATAGGTAAAAAAAATAAGGGAAATATTTTTTTTTAAATGCTCCCAACAGTAATATTATTAGCCATTCAACGGCTTTCTTTTGGAATCCTTCTCCCACACAAATTCAATGAACTTTGCCGATTTGAAGCACACCTACACCACACCGAATAGGTGGCATTGGTGTTACCGATCGGTTTGGGTCATACCGATGGCCACCCCGAACCCACTACCACCTCCCTTAGAGCATGAGCAATGCTTCAAATCTTTAAAAACTTAATACATTTAATGTATTTAATGACTTGAGATATCAAGAAAGAAAGCTTTTAGCAAATATTTGACATTTATCAAGTCTTTGTAAAATATTTTCAAAAAACTTTTGATATAATGCATTAAAACCTTTTTAGTTTTTAAATCCTAAGACGTTTCCTCTCTCTGGCGATTAGCGAATTGCTCCTTCCTTCCGATTCTCTAATAATCGATTTAAAAACCCTTTTAATTCCTACTAAACGTGGGTCGGTGTGCTATTGGCATCTACCTTTGTTTAGTATTTTATTAAATTGGTTTTTTCTATTATCGAGAGTGGGTGCATATATTCAAAGTTGGGCTTACTAATATTCGCTTTTTTGCATGTTTTACTAATCTGCTTTGGTTTTAATCAATCGCTTACTATTCTGATTTGGATCATACGGATTGGTTGATCGTATACTAAAACTTGTGCTCGAGCCTCGAGGTCGGTGCATTCCAATATTAAATCATAAAATATCAAGATTAAAACGCTGATAACCCGAAGCGATTAGGGTTTTTTTGTTTGTGATCTTGGCGTTGGTTTGTATGTGGTTTTGAGGGTCTTATTGCTGTGATTTATTCATGATGGGAGTTACGAGAGAGAAGGATAAAGGCGGGGGAACGTTGGAACATGATTTTGGTGGTGCTGATAACTACTCATCAGTGAATGAGACTACTCCGAAAAAGGCTCCAGGTGTCATTACTCCTGGAGTTGAGAGTCTTAGCATGGACACTAACAGCCCTAGTGTTAGTTCTCTTAATCGCACCTACGATCGTACTACTTTGGCTAGAAATCTTAATGATATGGCTGGAAGTAAATCCTTTAAAACTTCTATGCCAAAGGTGGATTTGTTTGGTAATCCGAATGTGACTAAGGAGGGAATGAGCGGTCAACGATGGATTGAAAGCTCATACATTTGCAAGTAAGGTGGGATCTACTGCTTTACCCATGCAGTTAATTTTCGGCTTTGATATGGGCAAGCCTCTTAATGAGAAGGCCGAGGTAAAAATTCCTTTGTCATCCGTCTTGGAAGCTAATTCTAAGTTTGATAATACTCTTTTCGGGTATTTTATTGGAAAGATGGTTGAATTTCCCGTAGTTGATAACTATGTGAAGAATGCATGGAAGAAGTTTGGTGTGGTACGTTCTACGATGAATTCTAAGGGTTTATTTTTCTTCAAATTTGCCTCTATTGAGGGATTAATAGAGTGTTAGAGAATGAACCTTGGTTTATTCGATCCGTTCCTATTATTTTGAAGAAGTGGACCCCGAGGACGAGTTTTATTAAAGATGACTTGGGTTCGACTCCTGTCTGGGTGAAATTACATGATATTCCTATTGTCGCTTTCTTCAAGATGGATTGAGTGCCATGGCTACCAAACTCGGTACCCCTATTATGCTTTATGCATACACGAGCTCTATGTGTTTGCAGTCATGGGGGCATTTTGATTATGCTCGAGCTTTGATTGACATCAAGGCGGATCGGGAGCTTAAGGGGACAATGGTTATTGCTGTGCCAAGTTGGGCTGGTGAAGGGGAGGTAATGCATACTCTCAGAGTGGAATATGAGTGGAAACCACCTCGTTGTGGCGTTTGTATGGTTTTTGGCCATGTTGAGACCCAATGTCCCAAACGTGTGCCTGTTGATCACAAACATCAAGCACAAAAGAATGAAGGGTTCCAAATGCCTCAAAGGAAGGCGTTTCGTGGTATTGAGGTGGGAAAAAGGGCTAAATTTAGCCCTTGTAAACATAAGAAGTAGGTGTATCAGCCTGTGTCGAAGAAGCCGGATGCTACAAGAAGAAGATTACTGAAGTGGCTAGTATAAGTGAGACGAATATTGCTACATCAAATCCGTTTGATGCTCTTAATATGGTTGATCTTGATGAGGTGATATTCCTAGTGTTCTTGTTGACTTGACCAAAAATGGTAGCTGACGCTAAGGGTGGAAATGGTAGCACTAGTACTACTCTATTGTTGGAAAAATTGAGGAGCTTGAAAAGCTAATTATTGAGGAAAGTTACTCTTGTGGATGATGATGGTAAACCTCTTAAAATGGTTGATTTGAAAGAGAAGGCGCATGATACTAAGCCTAGTTCGTCTTCCTCTCCGTATTCTATGGTGGGTAACCCATTCTTTAAAGTGCGGGATATGATTGTTTCTAACAGTGATGATGAGGAGGTGCTTGAGCCGGATAATCCTATGACTAAATTTCTCGCATCAACAGGCGGCGGTCATGAGCTTGAAGATTATTATGATGATTATGCGGATCAGGTCTACGATTTACCAAGGCAGTTGGATGCTTTTTCTGACATGTATGATATCAAGCTCCAAGGTCGTGGTAGTAAGCAATCTAGACGTTAGGTTATGCCTGGTTTTGTGTCAAATGTAATCTAGTGAGTAGTTGTTGTTTTACAGTTTTAAGGATATGAAGTGTCTTGTTATGTTAGTTTTACCGCCTAATCCTATGACTAAATTTCTCGCATCAACAGGCGGCGGTCATGAGCTTGAAGATTATTATGATGATTATGCGGATCAGGTCTATGATTTACCAGGGCAATTGGATGCTTTTTCTGACATGTATGATATCAAGCTCTAAGGTCGTGGTAGTAAGCAATCTAGACGTTAGGTTATGCTTGGTTTTGTGTCAAATGTAATCTAGTGAGTAGTTGTTGTTTTACTGTTTTAAGGATAGGAAGTGACTTGTTATGTTAGTTTTACCGCCTATATAACGGGCTGATATATGAGACTTAACTCATATCCTTTGTACTTAAATATTTTTTGGAGTAATATATTTACCGGGAAAACCCTTTATCCAGAAAAATGCATTGAAACCTTTTCATAAAACTTTTTAAAACAGTAAAAACAAATTTGTTAGTTTTTACATTACGAATGCTTTTAAGTCACACGTCAGACGTTCTCATGTTTTAAATAAGGATTATTTAGGGATATTACATCTCAAGAAAGAATATCACTTAAATGCATTCAACTTTTTATCATATGATCACTCACGTAGTAATCCGATAGACCTTTGGTTCCGAAAAATATTTAAAATTTGTACAACGATGTTAACGTACTCTTAAAAATGTAGAAACAATCAAGTGTGGAGGCAAATCAATGTAATGTTACTTTAGGCTGAATGTAACAAAATCACACCAAGACCAAACCTAATAATATTACATCAATGTCATCTCAACTTTATTTTTTTTTTAATTAAACCAAGACCAAATACTTGTAAATGAATCACACTCACGACCCAAAGCATACCTCACAAAATTAAATATAAAAAACACATGCACACACACAAACCAAACAATTTGTTTGGTCTGTGACCAAACCAAATGAATCAAGAAAAGAGATGGGAGGGGGGACCGAATGGGAGACCAAACAAAATGAGTAGACCTAAGTGAGGGGACGCGTATTATTACGTTTAGTCTTATACATGACATTAGTGGTTTGTTTGATTTTTTTTTTTTTTTTTTTTTTTTATAAATGTAGTAGTTTGTGTTAGTATATTTCATGTTAAAAACCAAAAGTTATACGTTACATCAAAGAACACTTTATGGTACGAGTATGAAATGTGGACATGAGTAGAAGATTTTATATTACAGAGTTTTAAATGAGTTGACCAATTAACCTATGTTTGCCATTTTGGTCAAAGTCTATGCGCTTGACTTCCGAGTGGAAACCAAAGAACTGTTCCTTTACATGTGCTGTCCCTACTTTATTCTGTTTTCTAGATTTCTATTGAAGAAGAGTTGGGTTATTGGAATGATCACAGTTTTTAGATTGACTTCACTTCTTTTTTTTTTTTTTTTTTTTTTTTTTTTTTATAATTTTGTTTATATCAAAAGTATAAACCCGAAAATCTTGAATTGTAAATATAAAGTTAATAAAGACAAACGCTTAAAACCGTAAAATACTTAACAAAACGTAGCGTGTTGTCTTGAAAAAAGTTGGGGAAAAGTGACAGGAATATTCCTATGATTTGGCCGTAGAAAGGGTTTATATAGACAACTCTTTTGATAATATTCGTTTGTATTCTTTTCATGATATAGATTTAGAGGCGGTAACCATAATAGATGAAATGCCTGGATTATTTTTCCTTTGTAATTCTTTTAGCGTCTTGCTAGTTTTTAATTCAACTTGTCTTCAAAAAAAAAAAAAAAAAAAAAAAAAAATGGTCAACGACATCACCCTCTTTAACTATAGTTTATGATCTCACATATTCCATAGCACAACTTTTCATATGTACGGTGTAATATAAGTATTCATTACAAGTAGTTTTTGTCAAAATTCAAGTATTTTTCAAAGGTTGTAATATATAAACCCTTTCTATGGGGTCAAATCATAGGAAATATTCCTTTTGCATCATAACTTGAGAACGAAAAGTCATGCAATTACGATAGCGCCAAATCATCCACAAGGTAGCCGAAATAATACCATACATGCAATCCTTACGAGACTTTGAAGTATGCCAATTATCAAGCCAAGCGATCCACTCAGAATTCGAACCAAATCTCGGCATTGCAACATCACACCAAGCACGAATATTGGTCCATATATTTACGGCCACGTTACACGAATAAAAGAGAGGATCATTGAATTCCATAGAGCCATCACATATCGGTCATAATATGGAGTTAATTTCCAAACCACGGTAAATGATTCACCCATGGGGTAATCTATCCAAAGAAGATGCCACATAAAACGTTTACCTTCTCGGCAAAAGTAGACCATCTTGTAGATGTAGGCAATGTAGGAAGCAATTGAGCATCAATATACCTCCTTGTGACACCAGCGAAAACAACCCACTTATATCTAAACTCCAAATGCATGTATACGGACTGAACCGAGATCTACCAAGCCGATTTCTTCCAATAAGAATGCTAACGATTCTGTATGACGGGCTCCAAGCGACTGTCTGCACCAGTCCCATGACCATATTCCATTTGAAAGTCTATCACGAATTACACATTATTCATTACGATCTATTCTGAATAATCTTTTGAAACGAACCTGAAGCGGGCCATTACCTAGCCAATTATTTTTCCAAATCGTATCGTTGATCCACAACCCACTTTAAAACCAAGAGTTTCCTTTGGTATAATTCCGCTAGAGTGCAAATAATTAACAGTCCCAATAATCTTGGCCCAAATTCCCTGCGTTTTACACCCCAGCTCATCTAAACCGGCATTATTACCATGGGATCGCTTTGATTAATCTAACCCACAAATGACCTGGGTTGTTGACCAACCTCCAAACTCCTAACCCGCCTTATCCAACGAGGCCATGCCAGTATCCCATTTCACCCAAGCAAGCTTTCTTCTATCAGTATCACCACCCCAAAAAAACTTAGCTCTAAGGTTTTCTAACTGATTAACAATCCATATTGGTACTTTGAAAATAGACATGCAGTAAATACCGATACTTCCTAAAATTGATTTAATTAACGTTAGACGACCGCCAATAGATAAAAGCGATGCTTTTCATGATGATAATTTAGTCTGAAACCGATCAAAAATCGTTGCCAATGAGAAATGTGATTCATCTTTGAACCAACGGGTAGCCCAAGATAAATTAAAAAAAGGGTTACCCACTGCACAACTTGTAACTCGAGCCATAACATTCACGTCTTCCATTGGCACGCCAACTCCAATTTTTTTTTTATTTGGACATTAAATTTTAGACCCGAAGCAAGATAAAAAAAACTTGAAGCACGTGAGTAATATTCTCTAAATCTCGAGCACTCCAATCTGAAACTATGACTACATCATCAGCATAAAGAAATGGGACAAAGTAAAAACAAAGGTGCATCTGCCTTAACACCATGAATTAACTTCGATTGAACCGCCTCTTGTAACGTGATATGCAACCCTTCCATAACAATAATAAAAAGGAACGGCGATAATGGATCTCCTTTTCGTAACCCAAGTTTCAATTAAAACTCTGAAGTAGGACTTCCATTTATTAGAATAGACGTTATAGTCGAATGTAAACAAACATGTATCCATTTTCTCCATTTAAGGCCGAACCCAAGAGCTTGTAACACGAAGTCTAAATATTTCCAACTTACCGAATCATAAGCTTTCTCAAAATCAAGTTTGAATATCGTAAGTTTCTTGTTCCGCTTTTTGTACCAATCAATAACTTCACTCAACATAAGAGGACCATCGAGAATTTAGCGTCCCGATATAAAAGCCGATTGTTCATTGCTAACAATTTTATCAATAATTTTTGACAGCCTGTTTGCAAGAATCTTGGCTATAATTTTATACTGAACGCCGATCAAAGAAATAGGCCGAAAGTCTTTAATGTACAATGGATTAGAAACTTTTGGTATCAAAGTGATGAATGCAGAATTCGCTCCCTTTGGCATCGTGAATTTATCAAAAAACTCGGTCACAGAAACCGCAACATCATTCTTGATGAGATCCCAATACGTTTTTATAAAAAGAAATGAAAAACCGTCTGGGCCCCGTGCCTTATTGCTACCACAATCCCATACCGCTTCTTTAATTTCATCCATCGATACATGACGCTCTAAACTACAACAGTCATCATTAGTAATCTTCGAAGTAAAGTTTAAATTAGGCATACTTACATTATTGTCTTGACATTGGAATTTCTTTTTGTAGAAATTAAGGAAAGCCATTTTAACTTGACAAGGATCTTCAACCCAATTCACATCAATCATAAGCCCTTGAACCATTTGTTACCTTCGTCGTTATCATACAGTGAAAGAATTCAGTATTTTCATCCCCCTCGACGTCCCATTTGATACGAGCTTTTAGAACCAAATCCATTGCCTCCCTTTTTTCAATTTTGTCACACTCCTGCAACAATTTAATTCGATCCTCTTATTCTCCTTCTGAAGCCTGGCCTGAATCAATCTTCGCCTCCAAATTATGTAACAGACTACAAACCTCTTGCTTCCGAGAAAACTCTACCTGTTTAAAGTTTGTATGTCACACCTTTATTTTCTTTTTCAAACCTATTAATTTATCAAATAAATGCAGTTGTTCAACAGAATGTGCTTGTGAATACTCCTCGAACGTATTCTTAATAATGCTATCAAGCTCTTGATTATGCAGGCAAGAATGGAAAAACTTGAATGGTATAGGACCATAATATACCTTCTTGACAGAAAGGAGAATGGGTATATGGTCTGACCAAAGCTTTTCCAGCGCCATAACTTTCAAATTAGGAAATGAGTCCAAAACATTCTCTGAGACCATGAACTGATCCAACTTGCTCATCTTCGTACCCGCCTTATTCATCAAAGTGAACCGCCTGCCACCTAAAAGTAAATCAACTACGAATAAAAGTATTGAAAACGTTAGCGTCCCTCGTTGAAAATAAAGACCTATAACGATCCGATTCTTCCCGAACTTCATATCAATCACATTTTGCATCGTTACAGTTGACACCAGAAAATGTGATGTCATTAGCAAAAGTGGTGTCATTTGGTCCATACATACCTATAAAAATATAAAGTAAAATAAAATTAATATATTAAAAATACAAAAAATTAATGTGGGTTGTTGTGTAACAGCCGAGACCCTTTAGCACGAGACATAATACAGTGAGCTATTGATGTTTTTGAGCTGGTTGGCATTACTAACTACTTAATTAGTGGAGTTGATACTTAAGTTTGCATTAAATATTTGGAATACTATTCGATTTAGTTTAAGATTACTCGAAAACTTATTCGCATGAGTGCATGACTAACGCGTATAAATGCATTTATATAAAATTATGATCACACGTAATGTTTGTTTGAGTTATTTTTACATGCATGTGTAAGCATTTCATTGCTTTGTCGACGTCTGTTCAATGGTCGTACATTCTTGTCTTTGCCAATTTGGAGCATATTAATTACGAGCTTTGATTGAATCAGAAGATGTACTGTTTAATGGCTTTACACACACGTAACAGCAAACACAAAGTTAACCCAAGTTATAAAATAACACCGTTCATGTCAGCGTTATATCATTTTTAACATTTCACCTTAACATCCTCAAAAAACACCCACATCAATAACATTTCCAAGTTAAACTTTAACACTTCAACAATTTACAAAAACAACCCCTCATTTAGGGGCATAAATGAAAAAAGAAAAGAAGAAGAAAAAGAAAAGAAAAAGAAAAAGCAAATAAAGGGCGTTAATCCACTAACATGGAGGGACTAACGCCAAAATAACGCCATGGTTCCAACGGTATAACGCCCGTTAACGGCGTTATAAGCCATTTAACGGCGTTATGCCGTTATTGTTGTGATTGCTCTAAGGTAATCATGTGTGTGTCTTTTACTGTTTACGCGTATAGTCTCCCGTTTTAAAATTATTGTCAGGAGACAAGAATCACAAAGGTAATAAAAATGTGACTATTATTATTCTCAACCACTTAAATTGAATATTGTTAAATAATTTTTCTTTTTACTAAAAATGGAAAATGAACACTTAATGGACATCTATAAAAGAAAATATGAATAATAAATATGAAATGAGAGAGTAATTTAAAGAGGTAGTTCCTTAAAAGGCCTAAAGGTACAAGTCGGGTTACCCTATATGCCAAAAAATATTTCATTTCTCAAAACGGCTCAGGGCGAAACGGGGCGACTCTTATAAAATTGTGACACGTGTCAAAGACAAGTATATGAGTGAGACACGTGTCACAATTTCGTAGGAGTTACCCCCAACCTACCGATCGACTTTCACCTGGAGCATTTGAGAAGCGAGAAAATTTTAGAGGCATATAGGGTAACTCTACTGTACCTTTAAGGCATTGGGGAATTACCTCTAATTTAAATGACTAGTCATTAACAAACGGAATGAATTTAAATTATAAGACTGAATGGCAACGCAAAAGCATTCTCACCTTACACCTCAGCGTCACCTCAACTTTTTCTCTCCTCTCACTTCCCTCACTCTCTATCATTTTTTGTGTGGACATGGTCACCTTAACGTCACTTTCATTAAAGGAAAATGATAAATTTTCCCACTTCATGTTTCTACAAATCCTCCTACTAATAGGATCCTGACAAGTGTCATGTTGATCGTTTGAATCGCGGAGAGAATGAGTGAAGAAAAATATATATAAAATTGTTGTATGTGTGGGAGGATTAGTAGGAAGATATTGTAGGAAGCTTTAATAATGATCTTCATTAAAATCCCACTTTATAAAAATATCGCCACTAAATCCCCATATCTGTCACATGAACCAAATAAAAACTATAAAACATAAAAGAGGACCCACTTCACACCATGTAACTTAAGGTGACTTGATCACCGAATTGAGCATCGAAATCATCAACTCACGTGTGACTTTTTGGATGGACATGATAGAAAAGGTGAGAATTGCTGGTCACCTAATTGGTCACCACCGCACGGCTTACATGATGTTATATATGAAATGTTAAAAAGTTAATTCAAGCCCTAGTCATACTAAATCAAATGAACACACAAACAACGACAACAAAATATTTAGTCAAATGAATACAAAAAGTACATGAGAAACCATAAAGTGCACATAATTGTGAACTCAAAAGTAACGACACAACTAGTTGTTTTCCTATCAAACTTGTATATAAATAGACAATTCTTCAATGTTTTCCCGATGTGGGACAATGATTCCACCAGCTCTAATTATACCATCACTTTCTAATATGTTAAAAAAAAAACTGATCTTAGGCTACAAAACACATATGGTTTAGAGCCACTACTAAAAACATATATGTATTTGAATTGACTACAACTCTAGAAAGAAAAAACTTATTTAGGAGGGGTTTGTTTAAGCTTATTTAGAGGGCTTATGAGTTTATTAGCTTATATAAGAAATATAAGCTTGATTAAGTGTTTGACTAAGCTTATATGTTTGGGCTTATGAGCTTATATGAAGGAGTTTCGATAAGCTGAAACTTTGTGGCTTATTTGAAAAGTGATGGGCTTAGATAAAGAGATTATATACAAAAATTAAAGGGCATGTTCAAGTCATTTATGCATTAAGTCACCTTTTAAACCCTTTTAGTTAAGCTCATTTATCATTTTTCAAAAACTTTATATCTTCATTTAATAATTACACACTTTTAATGTTCATGTACCTTTTTATCACTTTTTCCTTGTTAGTTACGACAAGCTAAGTCAAACATTTAACAAGAACTTATGAGCTAATGATATATAAGCCGTAAACCGTTTATATAACATAAGTATAAGCCCAACTCATAAGCTTAGCCAAACACGTTTTAGCAACACAAACATATAGAAAATGTTGGACTATTAAACAAGTTAGTGGATATTATGCGACTATCATTTATTAAAAGCAAAAAGTTTCATTAAATCACTTCTTTCTTTTCTTTTCGAATTATGTATTTTACGACATTTTTATTTGGATCAGGTTGTATTCGTACGATGGAGAAAGTAAATGACCAGACATGACAGCCACATATATGTTCAGCTAATCAAGTATCTTAGGCAACGACGGAATCAAAAGTTCCCGCGGAGTCCCAGAACCCCAATGGATTTTTTCAAAATAGTATTAATTTAAAAAAAAAATATTATTTTTTTGTAAATGTATAAAAATGGACACGATCTATCGAAATGAGCTTCTAATGTTATTTAGTTAATATACTTACAAATTTTTCTTACACCGATCATATTTAGTCATGACTTTATTCCCGATCTTAAGCAAATATATTATGCGTTTTACTTGGTGCATCTCCGATGAGGTGAGCAAGAACCGCATCGCAAAATCGATCATAAAAAAAAAACATTGTGCGGTTCTTGAAAAAAGAAAACCGCATTTTCGGTGCGGGTTGGGTTTTCACCGAAAAACCGCACCAAAATAACCGCATGTAGCACCACTCCATCATATTCAAATATATTTTTTAATTTTCTAGAGTAACACACTAAAATTTATAACTTTTTTATGATAAAATGCTTTTGTTTATACTTTTTTAATAAATTATTTCAAACACATTTTAATGGTTAATTATTATCTGAGTTTTAGGTAATATAACTTTATTTTTTGTTCAATTTATCATCGAAGTTTATAAAATTCTTCATTTCATTCAACTTTTACTATTTTGTAGATTTATAATTTCATATTAATACACAATATTTTGTATATATGTTTCAACACATCATGTACAATTATAATATATATTATCTATTCTATAATAAATATACACCTAAAATTGTAATTTGAAAAGAAAAAAGAAAAAGGAAAAACTTTGACCCAAAAACCTCAAAACCCGCAAAACTAAGCCGCAAAATCGCAAAACCGAAACCGCAAAATCGCGGACGTGGATTCTCATTTTTAAAACCGCAATTACGGATGCGGGGTTGGTTTTACTAAAACCAGATCAACCGCACCACGCTCACCCCTAATCTCGGTGCAAGCTTGATTAATGTTTTTATTATTTTATTTTAAATAAAAATTAAGAGACTTTTAATACCGAGTGAAAGACTTTTTCCAATGACTTTAGCTTCCTCATGTTATTTGGGGATTGATTTGATCATTCTTTCACACCAAAATACGTGTGTCTTAATGATACTTTTTAATGTGGGATCTCTTAAACAAAATGGTTGTGAAATTTCAATCACTAAATTTATCAAGATTTCAAAGTCATTTTCTAGTAAATTTATTTTAGCTATTGATAAACAACATTAAAATACCAAACAGATATTGTATATAATACACCGTACTCTAATACGCATATGTATTTATATGTGTATTGTCGTGCATACATCATACACGAAGTCATAAAGTTATAGTTGAAAATGCAAACTTTAATAATTTTTAAAAGTTGCACTACTTATCTTGTTAATAGAGAGAAAATTACGAAAATAGCTATTTATTTTCATCGTACCATTATTATTATTTTATAGGATATATCAAAATATTAGTTTTTGTTTTATTTTCACCCAATCGGAAATCTTTGAAGTACGTGTTTTTTTTTGGGTAAAAATAATTTTAAGACGAAAGTCTTTGAATATGTGTTTTTTTTCGGTAAAATTAATTTTAAGACGAAAAAAATATAATTTTTCAATAAAATTTGTGCCGCAACTTTTTTGCTTGGTGTGCCCAACCAACATGTTAATACAAATAAACCGTAAAAACGTTTATTTATATTTTACGATCATCTAATGTTTTGTCGATAACAAGCGTAAAATCATTTTAACGAAACAAATAAAATACGTAAATGGTTTGAACTAATAGTTTCTAACATATTCACATTTTCACAAAACACTAAAACAAGGATAAGTGATTTTATGATTTAATATTACATATGTACAACAACTAGTGTTTACATATTTGGGTAAAATATACACATAACTAGTATGTAGTATATTGCATAATATAAATTGGTAGAAACTTAAGTATCATGACCCATTGACCAAATACATTGAATGTAGTTGGGTACAACCCAAAGTCCATGACCCATGGAGCTTGACCCATAACCCATTGCATGACATCATGCTTATATCAAATATAGATAATATCCATAACCCATGGTATTGACCCATACCCATGTGACTAGGTGCATTACATTCAAGAGATACATTGTATCTAGCTAAAGACCCATAGATCAACCCATAACCCATAACCAAAATACTCATGGGGAAGAGGGCGTCCCACGGAAGACTGGCTTTACGCTGGGATCGATCACTTGTGGGAGGGATCCGTGGGATCCGGAAGCGATGATTTTTCCTCTATAAATAGTGAGTCATTTCTTCATTGTTTCTCACCCTTTCTAACATACTTTCCCGAGTTAAAAACTCTAACCCCGGATCCAAGAGATCTATGTTTGTAGTTTTGTTTTGTGTGATCTTCAAGGTTCTTCTTAAAGGCGAGATCACCACCTTTGAAGTCGAGCAAGTTTAAGTCCATGAGTTGCCATGCTTCCTCATCATCAAGGCTCTTCAAGTCTTCTTATTGATGATTGTTTTCTTTTCCTAAGTGTTGAAGACATTTGTGAAAGGTGTCTCAGTGTCAAGGCGAAGATATTAGTGAAGAGTATCTATCGTCCATATCATAAGCACTTATGGTGGGTGCTTAGAAGTCAAGATTAGAAGCATTAGTGAAGGGTGCTTAGAAGTCAAGATACAAGACATTAGTGAAGGGTGACTTGAAGATCTAGTTAAAGGCATTAATGAAAAGTGCCTTAGATGTACATTCGATATGGTGTGTTTCGATGTACAAGATAAATTAGTACTAGATCCAAGGATATTGATATCCTTGATGATGTTGTAATAAGGAGTTGGTCTGCTTTGGGATTAGTCGTTGGTGTAGTGTAGGGTAGTAGTTCCCCCATAGCAATGGAACTAGGTGCTTAGCCTAGCACCTAATAAAGGGTAGGCGACGTTGTGTTAGTTGTGGTTCACCTTGGAGTGAAAGAACCCGGTGGTTAGCCTAGTATCGGAAAAAGGGTAGGCAACGTTGTGAAGGTTTCTCCACCATAAGGAGTTGGTGTCCTGTAGTGATTACGAACTCTTGAGTAGGTGACTCGAGGAGTGGAGTAGGGCAAGTAAGGTGTCCTTGTAGCCGAACCACTATAAATACTCGCGTTGTGGTTTTGTGCTTCTTACTCTTATCTTTTCATTACATACTTTATATGCTTGTTTATCAACATCGACACACATCGAATAGATTGACATAAGTTGATCTAATTAGTTTAAAGGAAGTTTTAATTGGTAAAACTATTCAACCCCACTTCTAGTTTTCCACAATTGGCATCGAGCTTTGTTACCAAGTTTCTTGAAGTATATTGTACTTTAAAAACTTGACACGGTCCATGGTTAATTGAAAACTACAAAGAAGGTTTTTCATAAAAACAAACACCATGTCTTTTAAAACTCTTTTGTTTGGATGTTGATTACATGACAATATTTTTTTTTATTTATTACTTTTTATTCAAATGCACTAATCTTCTTTATCATGTTGATTAGTCAAAGCTCATACCTACCAAGCCATAAGAACGCTTGGTAACAAGAATACCTTCTCTAAGAAGGTATATTAAACACAAAGGAGCCGGAATTCTCTAGTGACATTTGTTGTGTCATTTGTAAAGATATTCCTAAGTGCGTTGAAGGTATGATTTTCTACTCATCTCTAAAATGACATTAGCTTGATAATTAAGTATGCCTACATAGGTATTTATATGATTATCTTTTGTGCATATACATGTATTACATGAAGCTTCATTAGGAAGCATTTTCTACATCGTTGATGAGTGTCTAAATCTCATCATTTTGTACTATCTGAGCGCAAAACATCGAAAACACTCAAAATGCATCAAAATGATAAAATTATCACAAATCAGTGTTTTATGTGTTTTAAATGCAAAAATACCAAAATCGGATGAAAAAGCGTACCAAGTTTGCATAATTGGCGTTTAGTCCCCAAGTTTCAAAAGTTGTCAAATCTAGTCCACAAATTCAAAAACTTGTAAAATGTCATTTAAGGTCCATGGGATTCAAAGTTGTCAAAATAAACCTTTTAAAGTTTAAAATTTACAAAAGGACAACTTTAGTCCTGAACTTTGAAAAATGTCATAAATAGTCCTTGGTGAAATTAAAAATGGAAATTTATCAAAAATAAACCTTGTACTATTCAAATATGACAAAATTGGTCCTTTATGATAAGTTTTGAAAAATTACAAGTTTGGTCCACAGAGTTATAAATGTGATTTTGGTCCTTGGAATTATAAAAAATTGGATTTTATCAAATATGGTCCTTGTATTATTAAAGCTTGGCAAGTTTGACCCTTGTGATAACTTTGGAAAGATTACAAGTACAGCCCCTTAACTTTCAGAAATTACATGATTGGTCCTTGTGTATTAACAATCCAAACGGACACACTTTTGATATACAAAATCAAATCCAAGCCCAACAATCCCAGCTGGCCCAAAACCTACCCGGTCCACCAATCCAATTCGTATACCCACCCAAGACCCGGTCAACTCCACCCAGTCGAACATATACCACAACAGCCGCTTTTCTTCGTCTTCCCACCAATCCACGCAACATTAAACCTGACCCATTCCCTCCCGCCATATCACTTTCCATGTCCCTCCACCTCACCTAAACTACAAAAACCATTAAATGCCCCCTCTTGCTTTCAACCTCTCCAGTGGCTTAATAAGATTTCCGCCAAAATGCATCAAGCGGCTAAAATTGCATCTAGTGATCCTATGGTCGCAAATTCAGTGGGAGCAGCTCGGTACAAGTGGGAGCATGCTTGGTATATAAAAGAAGGAGGAGATAGAGAGAAGGGAGGGTAGCTAGTTTTTATTTTTCTTTGTATGTCGTTTTTCATTTTAATATCTTAATTAGTTTTCTAAATTATAATTTTAAGCTTTCTTGTATTGAACCTAAGCTACTCGGTCTTTTGTAACTCATTTCAAGTATTAATTTCAAGGTTTTATCTAAGTTCATGTTTTTATGTTTATTGTCATAAATTCGGTTTACATTTCGTAAATCAAGCTCGAAAGAGCTTATTTCTAACCCCAAATAAGCTCATTAAAGTCATTGATAGCTTTCGATAAGCTTTAGATCTGATTAACTCAATTTGGCACTCTTTCGGTCAACAAAAGTCAACCGATAAGCATTAGTTGGATTTGGTTATGATATTTAGTGATGAAGAGCTGGAATTGGGTATATTTAGGTTAGAATAGTGTAGATATTGGTTACATTTAAGCTTATCTACAGTTGGGCCTCATGTAAGTTTGGTTTCCACTTTCTATAATCTGCCATGTACTCATTCTCGATTCGGTCCATATTTGATTATGATAGTGTCGAATTTGTTTTAGTTTAGCTCTAGGATTATTGTTAGATATCCTTTTCAATATTGCACTAGTAGAAGTAAGATTAGGTAGTTGAAGTTGCTTATTAGTTTCATTAAAATTGTGTTTGGATTAAGCAATGGATCTGTGATTTTGGTTTATTTAGTGGTAGATTTTGTTGCTTGAGTTTGTTTAACTCTATTGAACTCATCTCGGTCATTATATGCATCTGCATTAGCTCATAAGTCAAAATTTCAATAATGTCTCTATTTACTTAAGCTGTTGTAGTTTTATCAAAGCATAGTCTTGATTTGTGTTTAGAAATCTTAGAACTTGCTTGCTTTAGTTTCATTTTATCATATTACATCTATTTCAGTCATTAAAATCAGTTGCAAAGTTCATAGAAGTCAAACTTTCACTTCTGTCTTAAAAGTCAAATAATTGCAAAATCAGTTTTTAGCCCACCTAGGAGGATTTTTCATTTACTCATTTCTGAGCCAAATCAAGAGAAACTTGTTTCTTTAAAAACTTCCACTGCTCTAGTTTCTTGTTGTCATTTTTGCATAATTTTGTCAATTTTATATAAGCTCCAAATTAGCTTATCAACATGAGCTTAATTGCCACGTGCCTTGACTCGGTTGATCTTGAGTGCTGCGACAGGATCTTCGACCACACCACAAGCTCAGTTGAGCTTGTCTAGGTCCCATCTTTGGTTTACTAGTTCTTGGTCAGGTCTTATTTAAGTTCCAACAATTGGTTTGTAATTTCCGACTTATCTAGTAGCTTATACTTAAGCTCAAAAGTAGACCCTCATGCATGTTTTGCTCTTGTACTCATTTCATCAAATCTGTTCAAATCAGCTTATCAGAGGTTAAGGCTTGTTATTACTTGTTCCATTTAGGTACTTTTAGCATATTTTGGCTTGTATAATCAGTTGGTGGCTTTTCATGGTACTTGGCTTATTCTAAGTGCTTATTATCTAGCACTTTACACTGCAGCCTCAATTCCCTCCACGCAACCACTTGTTTTTATATTTTTATTAGATTCCTAATATTATTTTAAGCTTATCTTGAATTTTCAGATTTTTGTAGATCAGTTTGCTATTTTCTTAATTTAAATTAGTTTTTAAGTCTTTTTAATTAGCATTTAATACAAAATTTAAGAAAAGGTTCAAAAAATAATTTTCATTTTCTTAAGTTTAGATAAATATAAAAGTCAAAAAATATTTTCCATAATTTTCTTAGTTTAAATAGTATTTTCTAGCATTTTAATTAGTTTTAAATAGTTTTAAATTAATAATAAATATATAAAAAGTCTAAAAAAATATATTTTCAGTTTTAAAATAAGTTTTATCATATTTTAGATTTTTTTAAGTTATAATTTCATTTTTCTAGGTTAATTTTGTATTTTCTTATATTTTAGTGCATTTTAAATACTTAATAAATAGTTTTTAATTAATAATAAATAAATAAATAGTTGTAAAAATAATTTTCTTTTTCTAATAATTTTCTTTTATAATTAGGATTGTAAAATGTATTTTTCATATCCGTAGGTATTTTCTTTCTTTATTCTCACGTTTTATTTAAATGCGTTACGTAGTTTTTAATTTAAGCGTCGTTTTAGGTTTTAACGTTCATCACTTTAAATATAGTGATAGCGTTTATTTAATATATTTATCTTTTAATTTTCTTAATTTGTATTTAAGTCGCTTTAGTTTATAACCTTTATCGGTAGTGTAATATTCATCCTAACCTTTCTTGGTCACTATCCTAGTGATCATTCTATCGTCTGATCAGTGTTTGCACACCATTGAGTCTCAGTGGGACTTAACGACCGGAATTCATTATATTCTCGATCTTCATTGTATTTGTGTGCGAGCTGTTTTAAGCTTTATTACGATTGGCCATTCACAAGTGACCGACTTGTGATTAGACTTAACGGTTCGGACGGATCAAATTTAAGCGCCATTGCGGGAGGCTTTAGCGTGTGTTTAGCCATTTCGGACCCATTCTTGCACATAACCCACCTTTTGTAAAAGTTTTTTTGTAAAGTTATCGAGAAAATCTCAAAAGGTCATTAACACTTTTCACAAGTGTTATCAACACCAAAAATATTTTCATTCTTTGTTTTTATAGCTGTTTTTCAAAAATCCAAAATATCCATCTTTACCCTCTCGCATCTTTTAATTCTACATTTCTTTATCCTCGAACACATTTAATTCTCCATTCCTTATCCTCTATAACCGTTTAATTCTTCATCTCTTATCCTCTTATTTGTTTAAATTCTTCATGACATGGTTTTCAACATGTTCACGGTGTGGAGGTCCATTTAACGGTGGAAATTGTCGGCGATGTACCAATGTGAGTTTGGAGACAAATTTGTCGGTAATCCGATCCCATTTCAAATGAAACACCGATTTTTCCTACCTACCTCCACAACCCCAATACGAATCCTACTCATGCGAGTTTTGTAGGAATGATTCTCATTACGGTTTGATTGTCCACCACGGGTCCCGCTTGTCTATGAGTAGGAACCATGTTACAATCGAAATTTGGTGAAAGTTATTTTCCAATTATCTCATTGTGAGTGCGGGGTTCCTCATGCGACTTTTGAATGTCAACCGATGAATCAAAATTTTCAAAATTCCAATTCTCCGGTTTGACAATTTCCAACCCCCATATCCATCGGTCATCGGACTTCGAGCCTTCTGACATCTCAATGATTACGAGGTGTAATCTTCCACAAAGTTCGAAGAAATCGCATTCGAAAGAAACTACAAATGAAAAGAATGGTGTGTAAGCTTGAGATGAATATAAGAATCGAGATATGATGGCGATGATGAAGAGGATTCTATTCAAATGAAGGAATATTATGAGAGCTTGTCAGCGAAATCACACCGAAGCTTCCATTGACTCTCTCATAATGGGGACGAGCCTCTTAGCACTATTCGAAATGGAATCGTCTAATATTGAGAACCTTGTTCCAATCCCAAGTGAGTCAGGGTTATCTCCGTAATATGTGTGATGAGCCTCTTTATGATGATTCTTCTCCTCCTCTTGACATTCCATATGATCATGTCGAGATGTTCTCCGATTCGATAACGATTGTACTTCGTTTGGCGATTCTTTATCCTATGGAGACATCGATTATGTCGAGGAGCTACCTTACGAGCTAGTTAGCTTAGAAGAAGTGAGAGATTCGATGATCCGGAAATTGAGGGCGAGATACTTCGTGAAAAATTGTTCAATATAAATCTCCTCGTTTCTAAGATCGAATCATTACATGCTAAGTCGACTTGACTCCTATCCCGTTGTGGATAGTGACTCTACATTGGACAAGCCGAAACATCTCACGAACTTGAGGCTTTTCCAATGATTCTCTTCATGAAGAGTTCTCGGTGAACTCTCTCATGACATATCTCCTCGGAATATGATCATTTCTATTTTGATCTTGAGGATGATATTGGCTCGGAGGAAGGTGTACTCTATCATAAGAGTTTGCTTATTGATGATACTACCTTCACCCTTCCTCCCGATATGTCTACATTTGAGGATGACGAATGGATCCTAATTGTTATAAACATCTTTCTTCCATTCCTCACTTATGATGTGACTTCCTCTCTTCTTCACTCCTTGGGAATGAGGACACTATCTTTGACCCGGCATTTTCATTTATCATCATAAGCGGGTCTTTATCTCAGATATCTCGTCGGTGTGGAACTTTCACGTGCTTCAAATGTTTGTCCAAACATCTTGAATGAAAGTCCGATGGAGATTGTTTCTTCCACTTTGCTTCCCATGAACCAATGAATTGAGAATTCGAGTCAAGCTAGCGACTCGGAAATCAAAACAATGCTTACACCATATGGGTTTTCACCCATATTTCGACTTCTTACCCCTTTCTACCACCTAAGTGTGGGGTGATGCCCACATGTTATATATATATATATATATATATATATATATATATATATATATATATATATATATATATATATATATATATATATATATATATCTAAAAAAAAAAAAAAAAAAAAAATTCAAATAATGGCGTAGTATTTCCCTTTTACGTTCTTTGTTTCGGCATAACATAGGTACTTTGAATATTGAGGGCAATATTCATTTCTAAGTGTGGGGTGGAATTCTCACGAATTTTATCATATATTATCCACCCAATTCCCGTTTTGGCCAAAATTTTTTGGAGTAAGTGTTTACACTTACTCGGCAGTTATCGATCCGCCTTATGCAGTAAGACAAAAGGATTAGCTAATCCAGAGCAAGCGGCTCTTGGTAAAGATTTCTCAAATCCGTTTATATGGCTTGCAATTTGCCCAAAATTGTATGGTTCTCAACTCACCATATCCTAAAAAGTGAAGAGTTTGCTAGCCCGCAAGATTATGGCTTGTGGTAAAGCGATGGAAAAACCATAATTGGTAATCAGCTCACCAAAGATAATATTGATAATTTATCTAAGAGTTGGCTAGTCCGGAAGGTGCGACTTACGTAAAGACAAATCAAATCCGTTCTGACTTATGATTTGCTCAAAATCATTTGGTTATCGATGTACCAAGGTTCTTACTTGAGCTGAAACATTTGGCTACTCCGAGTGATGGCTTTTGGTAAAGAGTTTTAAAATCTATTAAAGTTCAAATCATTGCTAGGGACTAGCAATATCTTAGTGTGGGGGATTGATGAGTGTCGAAATACTCATCATTTTTGTCTTATCTGAGATGCAAAACATCTGAAAACACTCAAAATGCATCAAAATGATGAAAATATCACAAATCGGTTTTTATGTGTTTTAAATGCAAAATACCAAAATCGGATGAAAAACGTACCAAGTTTGCATAATTGGCGTTTTAGTCCCCCAAGTTTCAAAGTTGTCAAATCTAGTCCACAAATTCAAAAACTTGTAAAAATGTCATTTAAGGTCCATGGGATTCAAAGTTGTCAAAATAAACCTTTTAAAGTTTAAAATTTACAAAGGACAACTTTAGTCCTATACTTTGAAAAATGTCATAAATAGTCCTTGGTGAATTTAAAAATGGAAATTTATCAAAAATAAACCTTGTACTATTCAAATATGACAAAATTGGTCCTTTATGATAAGTTTTGAGAAAATTACAAGTTTGGTCCCTGGAGTTATAAATGTGACAGTTTTGGTCCTTGGAATTATAAAAATTGGATTTTATCAAATATGGTCCTTGTATTATTAAAGCTTGGCAAGTTTGACCCTTGTGATAACTTTGGAAGATTAGTACAGTCTGACCATAACTTTCGAAATTACATGATTGGTCGCGTATTAACAATCAAGCGGACACACTTTTGATATACAAAATCAAATCCAAGCCCAACAATCGGTGGACCAAAACCTACCGGTCCACCAATCCAATTCAGATACCCACCCAAGCCCCGGTCGACTCCACGGTCGAACATATACCACAACCCGCCCTTTTCTTCGTCTTCCCACCAAATCCTGCAACATTAAACCTGACCCATTCCCCTCCTCACCATATCACTTTCCATGTCCTCCACCTCACCTAAACTACAAAACCATTAAATGCCCCCTCTTGCACTCAACCTCTCCAACGGCTTAATAAGATTTCCGCCAAAATGCATCAAGCGGCTAAAATTGCATCTAGTGATCCTATGGTGCGCAAATTCAAGTGGGAGCGGCTCGAGTACAAGTGGGAGCATGCTTGGTGTATAAAGAAGGAGGAGATAGAGAAGGGAGGGTAGCTAGTTTTATTTTTCTTTGTATGTCGTTTTCATTTTAATATCTTAATTAGTTTTCTAAATTATAATTTTAAGCTTTCTTGTATTGAACCTAAGCTACTCGGTCTTTTGTAACTCATTTCAAGTATTAATTTCAAGGTTTTATCTAAGTTCATGTTTTTATGTTTATTGTTATAAATTCGGTTTACATTTAGTAAATCCAAGCTCGAAAGAGCTTATTTCTAACCCCAATAAGCTCATTGAAGTCATTGATAGCTTTCGATAAGCTTTAGAATCTGATTCACTCAATTTGGCACTCGGTCAACAAAAGTCAACTGATAAGCATTAGTTGGATTTGGTTATGATATTTAGTGATGAAGAAATGGAATTGGGTATATTTAGATTAGAATAGTGTAGATATTGGTTACTGTTTAAGCTTATCTACAATTGGGCCTCATGTAAGTTTGGTTTCCACTTTCTATAATCTTGCCATGTACTCATTCTCGATTCGGTCCATATTTGATTATGATAGTGTACGAATTTGTTTTAGTTTAGCTCTAGGATTATTGTTAGATATCCTTTTCAATATTGCACTAGTAGAAGTAAGATTAGGTAGTTGAAGTTGCTTATTAGTTTCATTAATTTGTGTTTGGATTAAGCAATGGATCTGTGATTTTGGTTTATTTAGTGGTAGATTTTTGTTGCTTCAGGTTTGTTTAACTCTATTGAACTCATCTCGGTCATTATATGCATCTGCATTAGCTCATAAGTCAAAATTTCAATAATCATCTCTATTTACTTAAGCTTGTAGTTTTATCAAAGCATAGTCTTGATTTGTGTTTAGAAATCTTAGAACTTGCTTGCTTTAGTTTCATTTATCATATTACATCTATTTGATCATTAAAATCGGTTGCAAAGTTCATAGAAGTCAAACTTTCATACGTCTTAAAAGTCAAATAATTGCAAAATCGGTTTTAGCCCGCTAGGAGGATTTTCATTTACTCATTTCGAGCCAAATCAAGAGAAACTTGTTGCTTTAAAACTTCCTTTGCTCTAGTTTCTTGTTGTCATTTTGCATAATTTTGTCAATTTTATATAAGCTCCAAATTAGCTTATCAACATGAAGCTTAATTGCCACGTACCGACTCGGTTGATCTTGAGTCTGAGGGATCTTGCGACCCTTGCCACAAGCTCGATTGAGCTTGTCTAGGTCCCATCTTTGGTTTACTAGTTCTTGGTCAGGTCTTATTTAAGTTCCAACAATTGGTTTGTAATTTCCGGCTTATCTAGTAGCTTATACTTAAGCTCAAAAGTAGACCATAATGTTTTTTGCTCTTGTACTCATTTCATCAAATCTGTTCAAATCAACTTATCAGAGGTTAAGGCTTGTTATTACTTGTTCCATTTAGGTACTTTTAGCATATTTTGGCTTGTATAATCAGTTGGTGGCTTTTCATGGTACTTGGCTTATTCTAAATGCTTATTATCTAGCACTTTACACTGCAGCCTCAATTCCCTCCACGCAACCACTTGTTTTTATATTTTTATTAGATTCCTAATATTATTTTAAGCTTATCTTGAATTTTTCAGATTTTTGTAGATCAGTTTGCTATTTTTCTTAATTTAAATTAGTTTTTAAGTCTTTTTAATTAGCATTTAATACAAAAATTTAAGAAAAGGTTCAAAAAAATAATTTTTCATTTTTCTTAAGTTTAAATAAATATAAAAGTCAAAAAATATTTTCCATAATTTTCTTAGTTTAAATAGTATTTTCTAGCATTTTAATTAGTTTTAAATAGTTTTAAATTAATAATAAATATATAAAAGTCTAAAAATATATTTTCAGTTTTAAAATAAGTTTTATCATATTTTAGATTTTTCTAAGTTATAATTTCATTTTCTAGGTTAATTTTGTATTTTCTTATATTTTAGTGCATTTTAAATACTTAATAAATAGTTTTAATTAATAATAAATAAATAAATAGTTGTAAAATAATTTTTCTTTTCTAATAATTTTCTTTTATAATTAGGATTGTAAAATGTATTTTTCATATCCGTAGGTATTTTCTTTCTTTATTCTCACGTTTTATTTAAATGCGTTCGTAGTTTTTAATTTAAACGTCGTTTTAGGTTTTAACGTTCATCACTTTAAATATAGTGATAGCGTTTATTTAATATATTTTATCTTTTTAATTTTCTTAATTTGTATTTAAGTCGCTTTAATTTATAACCTTTATCGGTAGTGTAATATTCAATCCTAACCTTCGATCCTTATCCTAGTGATCATTCTATCGTCGATCAAGTGTTTGCACACCATTGAGTCTCCGTGGGACTTAACGACCGGGAATTCATTATATTCTCGATCTTCATTGTATTTGTGTATCGAACTGTTTTAAGCACATTACGATTCGGCCATTCATGAGTGACCGACTTGTGATTAGACTTGACTGATTCGGACGGATCATACGTGTTAATTTTTTTCTCCGTCTAAATTCGTGGTATATAAAACTTGTGTTTTATTTAATCCAAAAATCATATCTTTCTAATAATAAAACAAAACACAAATTTCAAAAATTTCTCCTTCCCATAAATAAACCACTCAAATCGCCCTTTATCAAATCACTTTTCAAATCTTTCATTTTCAAAAATTACCTCTCATTCAAAACTTCATCTTCCTCTCATCTCATCTCATCTCACCTTAAATCAAAACCAAGAAGGTTAGTCTTCAACATGGTTTACATCGCCCTCGTGCTCATTGCCTTAACACTCATCGCTCTTGTGTTCCCTATGAAGAAGTTCTCATACGGAGACATTTACTTTGTTTTGTTAATATACATTGGGATTATATACCCAATCCTTTGTATAATTCTTAGCATTAAAATGAAATATTACTAATAGTCTAGTTTATCTAGGTTATTATTATCATAATGTGTTTACCATTTCTTTTTGATTTATTTCATTCTATCGTGATACATTAGAAAGCCATGTATGCATGCTAAATGGAAATGTAGGCTAAAACACATATCTTGGTATAAAACTATAAGATCTAAAACCTATGTTTTATCAAGAAATCTGTTACATTTTCCGGATCCACGGATCCCAAAAGTTAGACTAGCCGGATCCGCATGAAAGGGAACCGTGGAATCCGATACACATGGACAACTGTTTTCATGCAAAATAAAACCATTTTCTTTCTAAAAGTAATATTCCACTAGAATGTCAAAACCATAAGTGAGTTAAGTGTCATTAGTGTTAAAACCATTGTTAATAAAAATCTAGTAAAAACGTTAGATAAATGGTTGACCAAAAACATCACTTTCTATTAATTCACTTTTCTATCGTTCGACTATGGCGCATGAATATGAGTTTGATTTTCACTCACTAGCGTCTACACTCCGAACATCTCTCTTGAGCCCAACACACTGGCAATCATGTCAGTGGGTTCAATAATCTCGAAACCGTCACTTCCATGAAGGACGTATTATAGACACCTCTCTACAATTCGAAGAAGGTATCAATACCTCCTTCCGAGCCATACGACTATAATGTCTTCTTGAAATCAACGAGAAGATATGTCCAAGGTTCATAATGGAATTCTTCCGTCAAGTTGAACTCGTTCGTAACGAGGATCGCTCTCTATCCCTTTGGTTTTATATCAAAAACCAAAAGTTTGTTTTAACCCTTGGACTCTTTGCTCACATCCTTCGGATTCCAAATCATGGACAATGTGCCTTCACCGAAGATTGGTCTCTTGATTATCTCTTCAACTTTCGTGAAGAAAATAGTCCATATTGTTCACACATATCCTCCCCGGAGGATTTGAATCGCATAATATGCAAACCTCGACCATATTAATCGATCCAAACATTATCTTCACACGGGACATTCGAAAGAGTACAAACCTCTTGCACTCATTCTACGTGAAAATGTTTGGAGTCTTAGAAATCGAGAAATCCTTCCCGCTTGTTGTGCTCACACAATGTATTGTTTGCTAACACAACAACCATACAATCTCGCCTACTTCTTTGCAAGGCGGTTGTAAATCTTCAAGGCTCAAGAATAAACTCATCCACTTATGGAATGTTCTTGACGCCTCTATCATAACGTCATGCATTTTCATCCTCGATTTCAAAGTCATTTATGCGTGCTTGTGAACAAGATGATGGAACCGCTAAACATATCTCTCATGAAGACTTTCTTCATTCTTGATTTCACCAACACTCATCAATCACTTGATGATCCTTCTAGCAAAACTCAAGGAACTTAGTAGTATTTCAAATAGGATCAATCCTTTTGTACTCATGCTTTATCAATGTAATCCAATTTCCTTCATGAAATAAAACATCTTACATTTGATATCTTAGTGTTAGAACCCCTTTAACTAACCTTGGAATATAATGCATTGTCAAGATCATTGCATACCTTTAGTAAAGGTTTTGCTTAGCAGATAGACGGATCCCAAAACTTATGCTAGACGGATCCCTACACTTAGGGAACCGTAGGATCCGACAAACAGAAAATGCAATTGCAAACATTGTATTTCAAACATGTCCTTAGAACACCTCACTATAAGCTAAACATAGTGTATTAAGGCAAATTAAGTCATTATCAAGTTAAGAAGATCATTTCTACTCACACATAGATCACACTCAAAGACGTTTGTAGATCTATCATTTCACTTAAATCCATTACTCTTCCGCTCTCAAACTCACACATAATTTTTCACATGATCCCTCATATCTAACTTTGGAAATCTTTTATAGCAAAATTTATCATAATCATCCTTACGTCAAAATTGATCGAAATTGATCAAATTCTAGTTTTTTTTTCCATCTTAGGCCTTTAGGATATTCTCCAAAGCATTACTCTAAGTCACTATCTAATCTCTAGGGTCATTTAGCTTCACTTGACACTCTCAAAATCTTTAGTGTCATCCTTGTTCATTCATTGGTACTCATGAAAGTTCTAATTTCTTCCATAAAGACAATCATTAGCTACATCACTCATTACCTTCAAATACTTAAGCACCCTTTATTTAAGACACTTAAGAGGATGAAACACTCAAGATGATATAGATCTTAGACCTTAGAAACATCACTTCTACTCTTTCATAGGCTGCTGAGGCGGATCCCTAGGATTAGCCTAGGCGGATCCCTCCGAGGAGGGAACCGTGGGATCCGGGTGACAGATTATGTCAACTCTAGCTAAAACAATCATTTCAAGCTCATCTTCCTAACTTAAACACTCCATCTCATGTTAAATGAGTTCCTAGATCAGTACAAACTCTGAAGTTAACTCTTGTGCATGTTAATCATCACATTCCAATGAATTTTAGTGGCTTAAGGCATGAATGCACTTGCCAAATTTCTTGCTTTATAAACCACATTGTTAGGACTTCTAAAGTCATCACCTTCATCCTCATTTTCAGCACTTAAGAAACCTTTACAAAACCTCTTGATCTCATCATGAGGAAAACTTCAAGTAACAAATTATCCACCAAAGAACCACCCAAGAAAATTGCTCGTGTTGTACGAAATTTCTTCAACGAATCATCTCGGGTCAAGCCAACAAATGCAAGGATTTCTTCTCACCAATCCAACCAATTCCTAAAAGGATAGTACCCACAAAACTACCTATGCCAAACACCACCATACCTCCTAGGCGAAACAATATCATCTCCACTAAACCATCACCATTGGTTCCTAGAGCTATCTCGTTTACATCTCCACTATCATCACCACACCTCTACAATTTAGAGGATTTACCTCTAGGCCGTCTCATCCTCCTCCACCAGCAACATTCTCCTCATTAGGAGGAATAATGGTATAAAATCAAGGTGTTGAGTCAACATTAGCCCCGGCTTCCTTTTCGCTGTTTCCATCATATAATCCCATTTGGATTATGAGAAATCATCAAAGTCAACCACCCGACCATATGGAAGTTGACACTTCTCTACCACCCCATCATTCTTGGTGAGCCATCTTCAAATGTGCCTCCACCAATCCTCCGTCGTTTGAAGCTCCTGGCCGCTTCACTTGATCCTTCGCATCAAGCAATTTCATTTCTTCCACCACCACTACCTAGCCATGACAAAGATTGTTATCATTGTCAACATGTTGAAAGTTTGATACATGAAGTACGAGAAGACCAACGTTTCATGTTCTATCACCTCCTCGAGCGTTTCGACGAGATTAAACCTAAACAAACTTGAGCTAGAGGATTTTTAGTGGTGTCCTAGTTTCAAGCGTTACTTAATTAAGTTTAGTAGTTCCAAATCATGTATCGATCATTTTCTTAGTTTTAGAGTCATGTATATCATATCTCTAGTTTTATTAAATGAAAATACATGCTACTTGCTATATTTACGAGTATATGATTATGTTGTATAATACATATCTCACTTTGATATTAACATAATATGTTATATCACCATTCTTTGAAATTGATCATCGACCAAACGGATCCTCGTACTTGCCTGAGCGGATCCCTACAAGGAGGGAACCGTGGGATCCGTGATCTGAAAAACTATTTTTCTACTAACTTGGATCATATTTGCGGAAATTGTACATTATACTTGTTTTCTAACCTTTGTTTTGTAGTTATTCAATTTACACATGAAGACTTTGACACCCTAAAGCTAGGGAGCTTTGTGTCAAAGCAATACATTGCAAATTAATTGCAATATTAGGATTACACTTCATGACATCCCTTTGCAAAATTGCAATCATCAAGGGGAGCACATTCGTCACTTAGGCGAAATCTTTTGCAAACATAGTTGCAAATGAACTAGCTTAGTATTATTCTCTTGGCGACCTTAAATAGGGATGGACTAGTCAAGGGGAGTAAAAGGCGAAATCCTTTCCGTTACTTGCTCTCTAATTTTATTTATTTCACATGTTTTTCCTAAAACAATGTGTTAGTTTCCTTCGAAGCTCTTTTGTTTCGACAAAAGGGGAGAAAAAGTAAAAACTATAAATTCAAACTTTTACAATTTTAGCTTTTCTTAAAATAATTTTATGTTTTGTCATCAACAAAAGGGAGATTGTTAATACAAATAAACCGTAAAACGTTTATTTATATTTTACGATCTTCTAATGTTTTATCGTTAACAAGCGTAAAATTATTTTAACGAAAACAAATAAAATCGTAAATGGTTTGAACTAATTATTTCTAACATATTCACATTTCACATAAATACTAAAACAAGTATAAGTGATTTTATGATTTAATATTACATATGTACAACAACTAGTGTTTACATATTTGGGTAAAATATACACATAACTAGTATGTAGTATATTGGGTAATATAAATGGGTAGAAACCTAAGTATCACAACCCATTGACCAAATACATTGAATGTAGTTGGGTACAACCCAAAGTCCATGACCCATGGAGCTTGACCCATAACCCATTGCATGACATCATGCTTATATAATATATGGATAATATCCATAACCCATAGTATTGACCCGTACCCATGTGACTAGGTGCATTGCACTCAAGAGATACATTGTATCTAGCTAAAGACCCATGGATCAACCCATGTCCCATAACCCATAACCAAAATACCCATGGGTAAAAGGAGCTTCCGGATCCCTAGCTTTCGCTAGACGGATCCCTTGTGGGAGGATCATGGATCCGGGAACGAGATTTTTTCCTCTATAAATAGTGAGCCATTTCTTCATTGTTTCTCACCCTTTCTAACATACTTTCCCCACAGTTAAAACTCTCTAACCCCGGATCCAAGAGATCTATGTTTGTAGTTTTGTTTTTGTGTGATCTTCTAGGTTCTTCTTAAAGGCGAGATCACCACCTTTGAAGTCGAGCAAGCTCAAGTCCATGAGTTGCCATGCTTCCTCATCATCAAGGCTAATGAAGTCTTCTTGTAAATGATTGTTTTTCTTTTCCTAAAAAGTGTTGAAGACATTTGTGAAAGGTGTCTCAAGTGTCAAGACGAAGATATTAGTGAAGGGTATCTATCGTCCATATCATAAGCACTTGTGGTGGGTGCTTAGATGTCAAGACTAAAAGCATGAGTGAAGGGTGCTTAGAAGTCAAGACACAAGACATTAGTGAAGGGTGTCTTGAAGATCTAGTTAAAGGCATTAGTGAAAGGTGCCTTAGATGTACATTCGATATGGTGTGTTTCGATGTACAAGATAGATTAGTACTAGATCCAAGGATATTGATATCCTTGATGATGTTGTAATAAGGAGTTGGTCTCCTTTGGGATTAGTCGTTGGTGTAGTGTTGGGTAGTAGTTCCCCCATAGCAATGGAAGTAGGTGCTTAGCCTAGCACCTAATAAATGGTAGGCGACGTTGTGTTAGGTGTGGTTCACCTTGGAGTGAAAGAACCCGTGGTTAGCCTAGTCTTAGGAAAAGGGTGAGCAACGTTGTGAAGGTTTCTCCACCATAAGGAGTTGGTGTCGTGTAGTGATTACGAACTCTCGAGTAGGTGACTCGGGGAGTGGAGTAGGGCAAGGAAGGTGTCCTTGTAGCCGAACCACTATAAATACTCGCGTTGTGGTTTTGTGCTTCTTACTATTATCTTTTCATTACATACTTTATATGCTTGTTTATCAACATCCAACACACATCCAAATAGATTGACATAAGTTGATCTAATTAGTTTAAAAGGAAGTTTAATTGGTAAAACTATTCAACCCCCCTTATAGTTTTCCACATAACATGCTCCTGATATATGAGCTAGAGCTGTTAATAAGTCAACCTTTTATCAAGCAACTTGAACTTGAGCTTGACTCGATTGAGTCGAGCTTTTATTGAGTTCAAGCCCGAGTCCGATCCCAAAAAACTAGCTCGAAACACGTAACGAGCCGAGCTGCCCAAGCCCAAAAAACTAGCTCGAAACACATAACAAGCCAAGCTCGAGCTTTTAATAGATTGAGCTCGAGCTTTTGACAAGCTTTTCGAGCCTTTAAGAACATATATCTTTTATAATGATGGACGACGGTTAGCTATTGGATCTTCATACGTTTAAAACCCTAAGTTTTTAGTTAGGGTTTACTTTTCTCTTGTCGTTTAAGGTTGTTTGTTGTACGTGGGTTTAGTGAGAGATGGAACAAGGTTTTTGAATGCTAATAAGCGCGACCAAAGGTCGAAACACATTGGTAAATCGATGGAGGTGTGTCAGTGGTAGTTGTGGTGCTAATTTGAATTCTTCTAGTTTGGCCGATCAAACTAGTCTTGGTGAGTCGTTTATACAATCGACAATGAACCCTAACAGTGGGAATGAGGCTGAGACGAATTATGGTCTTGAGGAAGAGACGAATACTGGTCGTGATACTCGTCATGATGTGAATGACAATAGTAACGTTACTAACGAGTCTGTTGTTCCACAAGTTTCGAGCTTCGATGTTGCTTGTCAATCACAAAATTTTGGAATTGATCTGGTTGTTTTGAAGGCGTTTAAGACTTTTGAAGAGGCAAGGCGTGGTGTTAAAGTAATGAATGCGAGAGAATGTGGTCACCGATACTAATGTTGCTTCTAATTCGTCTCCCAAGGTTCATCTTTATGAAGCCGGTTTCATATCTGGTGCTACATCCATTGATTCTCTGAAGTGCAAGCCTAATTTTTGTAGGTTGGAATGTAGTAACAAGTCTAATGAGGTGGATCTCTCGTTCCTATGAAAATCGTGGAGGAGGTAAACTCTAAATTTGAGAATACCCTTTATGGTTATTTTCTTGGTAAGCGTATTGCTTTTTGGTGGTTGATTATTATGTTCGTGTCGTGGGCCAAGTATGGTATTCAAAAGGTTATGATGAATGCTAAAGGGTTCTTTTCTTTAAGTTTTCCACTCGTAAAGGTGTTGATGATGTTCTTGAAAGCGGACCGTGGATGATTAGGAATGTGCCAATTATTCTTAAAACTTGGACATTGAATACTAATGCGCTTAAAGAGGATTTGACTAACATTCGGTGTGGGTTAAATTTCATGATGTTCCTCTTGCTATGTTTTACGATGATGGTCTCGGTCTCCTTGCTACATTGATTGGTAAACCAAAATGCTAGATTCTTACACTAGTCAAATGTGCACGGATTCTTGGGGCGCGATGGTTTTGCTAGGTGTTTGATTGAAGTTCGGGCGGATAAGGTTCTTGGAAAGTCTCACTATTGAGATACCACTACTTGGATGGCTCGGGTTCTACTATTGAAAATATCCGGGTTGAATATGAATGGAAACCGCCAAGGTGTGATCGTCTAAACTTTTGGTCATATCTTTGATTGTCCTAAATCATTTCACCGCCTACTCGGCCTAAGCAGTGTTATTGATGGTTTCAAACTTTCAATAACAAGAATAAGGGTAGAAATGGTGGTCAAAGTGTTCCAGGTAAGGGAGGTTTTACTAAACCTGGTGTGGGGCCTAAGTTTCGATATCAACCTAAAGCACCTCCCCCTGACCCAAAGCAGGTGGATAATTCTAAGAAGAAAGCCACTGAAGTGGCTAGTACGAGTGGGACGAAGATTACTACATCTAACCCGTTTGATGCACTTAATATGATCGATAATGATGAATATGGCACTCCTACTGATGTAGTGGATTATGGTAGTTCAATGGAAGCTAAGGAGGTTGGGGCTTTTAAGACCGGGAATGTATCCCAAGAACCGCTTGTGAGTGACTCAATGGAAGCTAACGAGGTTGGCACTACCCTATTGTTGACAAAATTGGGGAGTTTGAAAAGCTTCTTATTGATGGGAAAGCTACTCTTGTTGATAATGATGGTAATCCTATTAAAAGGTTGAGTATCCGGGTAATAAAAGGATTTTCCGTCTCACTTCTTCTACTAAGAGGTTAACCCGTTCTACAGGTGGGAGAGATTGTTGACTCCGATAGTGATGAAGAGGAGGTTGTGAACATTATTGATGAGTCTAGGAACCTATTTGGTGGTGGTCATGATCGTGAAGATGATTATGATGACTATGCGGATCAGGTTTACGATCTTCCAGGGAATTTAGATGCTTATTATGACACGTGTGGTATCAAGCTCCAAGGCCTTGGTAGGAAGTAATTTTGTTTTCATAGGAGTCAAATATTATTTTTGAGTAGTGGTTTATTTTCATGTATAGAGAATAGGAAGTATCTTGTTATGTAAGCTTTCCGCCTATGTAGTGGGTGAGATATGGGATTCACTATATCCTTTGTATTAAGCGTTTTTGGAGTAATATATTTACGGGTCTTTGACCTTTACCCAAAAAACATATATCTTTTATTATACATATTTATATAAATAACCTAAAGGCAAACGTGAATATTAGTATAATAATTAAATATTTGTAAAATGACTACTTAAAACTTAATTCTCCTCAATGTTTTGTATAAGTTTTTTGCTATTGAGTTCATTTTGTATTTTCTTGAATTTATGCGGGAATTGCATATATATTTTTATAAAGGTGAATAATTGTATATATATCTTTGGTATAAGTTTTGATGCACATGATCGATGATTTTTATGCATGCAAAGTATATATATGTACATCTTTGAAAGGATGTATATGAAAATTCCCATAATTTATTGATAAGTTTGGCTATCTAATTTATTGTTAAACGTTTCTCTCATGACTAAAGCGACTCCATCCTCGAAATCCATTAATCGATATTCAATCCTTTTAATTCTTTAATCTACTCACTCGAGGGTCAGTTATAATTAACTGGGTACCTCTAGCGTGGGTCGGTGAGATTTAATTTACATATTCTCGCTTTTTGGCTTATGTTTTGAGTTTGGTTTTATTACGAGCATGATCAATTCCTTTATCCTAATATAATATCAATGTTGGTTGTCATCTTGTGCATGGTATACTCTTCTTTTGGTTACCTGATTGGTTGATCAATTGATATTTATTCTTTGATCAAGTGGTCTGGTGATATTTATTCTTCCATGCACTATTATGTGTTTAGGATTGATATGTGACGATTACAACACACTTTGCGTCTAAAACCCTAACTTTAGGTTAGGGTTTTATTTTTGTACTTGCTACGGGGTGCTCATCGGTCGGCGAAAACGGGACGAGACCGAATCCGGCAAAACCCTAGATCGAGACCGAGACCGAATGTGGTCGGTCCGGTCCGGTCTCGGTCGGTTTGTCGGTCGGTCCGGTCAACAAGGCTAAATTCGGGTTTGTGGTCCGGACGGACCGACCGAGACCAATCGGCAAAACCCCATACCGAGACGGACCGCCGGTCCATCGGTCCGGTCGGTTCGGTTCGATGCAGTCGGTTTTGTCGGTCGGTCCGGTCCATCTGTCCGTTGCTCACCCCTATTTGCTATCTTCTTGGTTGCTTCGTGATTGGTACTAGTCGTCTGGTTTCTTTGTGGTTTGTGGGTTGAGAGATGAAAAAGGGTTCTTTAACAAAATAGTGCTTGAAAGGATCAGTCTTTGGTAAAACTTTGGGTGGAAGTGAAGTTACGAGTAGAGGGTCATCTTCTAGCTTGGCCGATCAAGCTAGGATTAATCAGGATCTTATGAGTAGTATTAAGGATAGGTCGTTTAACATGCAAACTGAATCTATCCCAATTATTCCGGATCAGAATGCTCATGTGTCTGAATCAAAAATGCCAATGGTAGTTCCTGATTTAGTGAATAGTGACATGCTTTCAAGTGGAGCTGCTCATTCGGAGGCGTCAAGTCCTGGTACGTTAGACATGTCTACACCTCATGTTACATGTGTTGGTTCCGTCACTACTGATGTAACACGGGATGGTACGAATATCACTACTAGTGATGCTATTGGTGGAGATGGTGGTGTTACATTGGAACAGTCTGATGGTGTGTCGCCTGATCATGATACGGTTGCTAAGGATCCTACATCTAGTGAAGCTATTAAGGTTAATGATGTGACTAGTCAATCACATGGTATTGATCAGGTGGTATTGGATGCTTGTAAGAATTTTGAGGAAGTAATACGTGAAGTTAAATTAAAGAATGCGGAGAATGCTATGTCGAGTTGTAGTGGTCTACAAACGGCTCCTAAAGCTTCTGTAACTAGCCCTAGTGTGCACATGGTTACTCCTTCCTTTGCTAATGTTTTAAGTCCGGAACGTGTCACTAGGAAGGTTAAATTTCGACCTTTGGTTAATGAGAATCATATTGAAAATCATGACACTTTGTTACCAAAGGCTGCTATGGAGAGTGTTTTAAACCGGTATGATAATACTCTTGTTGGTTTCTTTGTTGGCAAGAATATTTCCTTCCCGGTTGTTCAAAACTATGTCACAAATACGTGGTGTAAGTTTGGTTTGAAGAAGCTTATGAAAAATGATGCGGGTGTTTTCCTCTTTAAGTTCGATTATAAAAAGGGTGTGGAAAATGTGCTTCAGCGGGGCCCTTGGTTAATCCGTAACTCGCCTCTCATTCTTAACAAATGGACTCCTGATGTGTCGCTAACCAAAAGTGAGGTAACTAACATTCCAGTGTGGATTAAATTACATAATGTGCCTTTACTTGCATATTCTGAAGATGGCTTGAGCTTGATAGCTACACAAGTTGGGAAACCGATTATGTTAGATGCTTTCACAAGCTCAATGTGTGTTGATTCATGGGGACGTATTAGCTTTGCTCGTGCTTTAGTGGAATTATCATGACACGAATTAAAACATGAAGTTACTATGGCTATCCCTAAAAAGATGATAGTGGTTTTATTACGGCATGCATCAAGGTTGAGTATGAATTGAAGCCTCCTCATTGTGAGGAGTGTAAAGTGTTTGGCCATGACCATACCAGGTTGTCCTAAATGTGTTAAGGAGGTGGTTCGTAGTGACATTAATGTGGTGCAGCTTAATACTTTGGAGAAGGCGGATGATGGTTTCAATGAGGTACATAATCGTAAGGCTAAAGGGAAAAGGTTGGGGTTCAAATGCCTAAGCAGTAGTCGTCCCGTGGTATTGATGTGGGTAAAGGGCTAAGTTTAAGCCTTCTAAGCCTAAGCGGTGTATGTAGGCGTGTCGAAGAAGCGGATGCTAATAAATAGAAAATTAATAATGAGGCAAGTACGAGTGGGACGATGGTTGCTACATCAAACCCATTTGATGCTCTTGCTATGGATGATCTTGATAAGAATGGTATTTCTTGTCCTCTCCTATTGTTGAGAAAATTGGAAAGCTTGAAAAGCTAATTATTGATGGAAAAACTACTCTTATAGATGATAATGGTCATCCTCTAAAAAAGGTTGATTTTCCGGGTATTACAAAGGAAGCTAAGGTGGATTGGTCTCAAAATACTGGTAAGGATTCACAAGAGCAACTTGTGAGTGACTTGAAAGAGAAGGAGCAGGTTGCGGCTTCTAAGCCTAGTTCCTCTTCTTCTCCGTATGCTAAGGTGGGTAACCCATTTTCTAAGGTAGGGGAAGTGGTTGTTTCGGACAGTGATGATGAGGAGGTGCTTCCACCGGATCCTATGGCTAATTTTCTCGCTTCGACAGGCGGTGGGCACGAGCTTGAAGATTACTATGATGACTATCTCGGATCGGTCTGATTAACTGGGCATTATGATATGAATGATATCAAGCTTCAAGGTCGTCGTGAGGTTGGGATTTTGTTTTGGTAGGTGTCTTATGTAACCTAATGAGGAGTGGTTTGTTTTCTTGTATAAATGATAGGAAGTGTCTTGTTATGTAAGCTTTTTTTGCCTATGTGACGGTGAGATATGGGACTTCACCCATATCCTTTGTCTTAAATGTTTTTGGAGTAATACATTTACGGAAACCCTTTACCAAAAAAAAATAATAAAAAAATAAATAAAATAAAAATCTAATTTATTGTTTATATATAAATTCAAGATTTTTGAGCCGAGTTCAATCGGGATGATAAAAGCATCAGTATCAGCCCAAACTTAAACCTACACTATAATTGTTTAGCTGAGTTCATGTTCTATCAAGCTTGAGCTTAGCTTGGCTTGATTACAACCCTAAGATGAGCTAGCCCTAACAATTAGTGAACCCCTCTAGCCCATGTAATACACTACATTGTTAAATATAATTAAGTAATATACACATAATTAGCAAGTTTGACCTAGAAACATATTGTGTTTTTAATTGTCCAATACTCCTGCTCTGACTTGTTTAGTGTTGTTGCGTACACAGTAACATAGACAGTGGTTATTAAAATAAAATAAATTAAATGAAATATAACAAACTTTTCTTCCCAAGCGGAAAAGAAAAGTAAAATAAATACACGCTTTAAATCGAGCATATTTATTCTTAGCACCATAAAGAATTTATCAATTGATTAAAGGTCCTTGAACTTGAACTAATAAAGTGCACTGCTCCGTAACAATTAGTGAACCCTCCTTGTTACTAAAAATGTCGTAACTACCGTCAGTTGTATAATGCGTAATACCCGATGGTTAGTACGTGAATCGGTTTAGAGGTTTTGTTCGCTGTTACGTCCCATGTTAACTAGTCTTGGAGAAAGATGCAAACACGAGCTTGGTCTTGGTGAAGGGATTGGACCATTGCTAGAAAACATCGTCACACCGTTAACAACTTTTCTAGGTGATAGATTTAGTTGCGCGAGTGCTTGAAATTGTAGTTGTGTCGGGTAATCTCTTACACAACCGATCCTAGGACCTGTCCCGGATGTTCATCTTGGGGATTTCATATTTCGTAGTTCTTTTGACAACGTTTTCTCGTTATTAAAAGGTTGGATCTTTACTGATGGTTTTCCCCTTGTTGAACTCGACTTTGGTACCTCTTCCGAAGTAGCATTAAGAAATGGAACATCGTCGTCTAATGAACATTTCTACATATATAATAAGAGAAGTACGTGCGATTAAAAGATGTAACTGGGTACCACGACATGATAATTAAAGTACATGTTATATTTACCTTGACATCCGTTAAATCAACTTGATGCTCTTCAAGAAAACCCATGAAATCCTTAAAGTTTTCTTCGGTTGGGTGATAATGTCCACTATATGGCCATATAGCCTGTCATAAATCTTGAGATGTATGTATAAGAACACATCTATTTGAAACAGGAAAAAGTACATTTTTCAGTTGAAATGCGTTGTATACATACCTCGAGGACTCCGTCATGAACCACCATTCGCCCTGCTGCCGTGGTTGCTGCACCAGCCAAAAAACTAGAATGTTGAAACAAACCTTTTTTCTTCTGACCAGCATACAAGGTTCTTGATGTACTAAGTACAAAGATCCATTTAGTCCCTTGACGGTTGTTACAAATCTTCGGTTTTGTTTGTATAATAGTTTCCCATTTTCGATTATCACTTCATACTCTTCCTCTCTTTCTGTATTTGGAAATCATAATACATGTCACATTTCACAAAAATATGGTAATCTTGATGGAGAATTAGATTGTAACCATTTACTTTTTCAACATAAAGGGTAAAGGCATAAAATAACAACGTCTTTCTAAAATGTCTTAAACTTGAAACACTTACTTTATTATTAACATATACACAGTCTTTCAAATTTTTTCCGACTTCACCCATATGACGATTTATATTAATATAATATCATATTAAATAATATTATTTTATTACAATATGGGTAAAGAACGAACATTGAAAGACGCGCATATATATATTATTAAAAGTAAGTGTTTAATCGTATTACCCAACATAAAATCATGAATTTATTAGAAGTGACAATTGTTGTATCATACATTACAGGTCCAAGATATTTTATGCACTGCTGATGGAGTACGTTTCTTGGGCATTTTTCGATAGTTATTTCTTTACCATCACCAACGTGCAGCCTGAAAATACCACGAAAAAGCACATAAGTTTATTATTACTAGCTTGGAGACTCATTCGTAAAGATATAACGATTTTGTATGTCATTTACTGATTAGGGTTTGTCAAGTAAGATTACCAGTAAAAGAAGGGTTGTGAGCTCTGACTTGTGAACCAAACATTGTAGTATAACTGTAGACATAACGATGTCGTGGATCAATCTGAAAATTAGTTTAAGACCAAAGAGCAATAACTTAACTTGATAAGTTCACTTATACAAGAAACAACATACAATTTGTTTTCATGATTTAAATGTATATATATACATCGATGAATATGGTTTTACTAACCGCTTCGAGCCAGTGGCAAATAGCTCGCTTTTGCGCATTGTTATCCTTCGATAGCCCTTTCCCAACCTAACATGAGACATTCATACAACTTTAGAACTGAATTTGGTTTGAGGCAAAGAGAAGGGTAGTCAAATGTAAATAAACAGTACTATACTACTATACCATGCATGATCCTTTTAAGTCAATAAGTCAATAAGTCAATGTTCAAATTCATTAACTTCAATTGCTTTGAAGATATGGAGTCATGGTCATCCCATGCAATTAAGAACTTGTCAAATTTCGCTTTCTTATTTTATGAAATTTTTACAACGTACGATCAAAGACGTGTGATCTTTAAGATATTATGTACTTAAATAAATTATAATTTTGACTCGGTGCATGTTTGGCTACGTATTCAGTGACATACGCGTCGTTACAAAATTGTACGTACCTTTGCAACCCTAGTACAAGCTCGCCCCATCGTGACACCGCACTCTCGGGCTTGTCATTGCAGAAAAATGACACGGAACTACGCTTCAAAGCGGCAAAATCCAAAGCTTTCCACCTATAATTTATAAAGAGATCTTGTAAATAATTCATGATCAGTAAGCTTTCAAAACTTGCATGGGGCAATTTAAACTTTCTCAACATAACCTAAACATTCTAAATCTGGATACTAAACACTTTTCATCCTAATCAAGACAATACAACGTAAAAGTAGTAAATCATATCGACTTAATTACCATAGTTCTTCAACAACGACCGCACAATCTGCCAGATTCCGTCTAGTTCGATAACTCTTGTAACACTTTTGAATCGTAAGAGCTGCAGTATCGAGCTCACTAACTGGCCTTGGGTAAAAAGATCACGGACTCGAGTCCTCATCATCAACGACATCATTGAAGGCATTCACATTGGTTCTAGACAAGATTTCTTTATCAAGAACAAGATTCTTAAAAGAAGCACGTTTCTTGTTCTACCGAGCGAAGAACATCGTTAGAACCAAACAATCGACTTAACTCACGAACCCTTTTCAAGACCCCAAAGAAAGACATGAACGTATGATCTCCCATGATCAAGTGTTGCAAGAATGTAATATGATGATGTGTTTGCTGGTTGGTGGGAATTGAAGTTTGTGGTATTTATAAGTGTAGGAATGAACACGTCACACGTGGAAAGTGATCATGCAATGTAACCGTCAAAGACGTCACATAGATTTCTAACGAACAGTGTTGTGTTGGAATAAGGAAACATCTGACTAATGATCAATCTATCGTCAAGATATGGTCTTTAAATGGCTATATTCGTAATCGTATATGTACACTTTGGTAGAATCATTCAACCTTAACAGTTTGGGCGTATGTGTTGATTGAGCATACATATATGATATATGCACGGTTCGATGTACCTATTGAACACGGTTAGAACATTTTTTTTAACAAAAAGAGGAAAAATATATATAAAATGAAATGCTTCTAGTAAGATGCGAGAAGAAATTACAAATAAGTTCTTAACCAGTCATACCAATTATAAAATTAGCATCTTTATTTTTTAATTATGAAAAGTAAAAAAGATGAATATTATCTAGAATGTCTACTTTCCTCATTAGAGTGGGATTAGAGTGTAAAAGGGAGGAGGAAAGAGGCCTGGCGAACCTTCATAATTAGTGAACAAGTGTAAGCTTGTTTGCTGACAATATAGTCTCGACCACACCGAGGGACAGGCCACAAGCGAAGGGCGGAGGAGCGGAATCAATGTGTTCCAATTTACGGCCTTGCACCGACCATCCAATGGACCATGGACTAAGCGGCCATTGCTGAAAGGACTATGTCCATGGGACCCCCCATAAGGTACATCTCGCGCTTATGGGCGCTATAACTATCAAGAATACACTCAAGCGGAAGGATAAAAAAAAACCCCGATGGACTGCCGAGCTCTGAGTCCTACGAGGCAGGCGGGATTCTCTAAAAAGCCTAGGTCGTGGTGGCCAAGAGGGCCTACTTGGAGACTTGGGATCTCGGCGAGAAATCACGAAGGTTGCTTAAAGTCCGCTCATCGAACACAAGCCCAGACGAGGTTGTACTACGAGGGCCTCTCTCGATACTTTCATAGAATCCAACACGTAGTTCTGTTTAGAACCTTGCAACGATTCAATACACGACATCCAATTTGTATAGGTAAGAAGAGTAGGAGTAGAGATATCACATCATATTCAGATGGCTCTCCAAATAGAGGAAGTGAGGTAACTGGTGAAGAAATAGTGAGATGAAGTTTACGCATCAAGTTACAAACCGGGCAATTTATGGAATCACTTTCCAAACCACGTCTCGACTAATTAAACCGATCGGAGACGATCAAGGCGTAATCTCCACAAGAACACGTTAACTGCGAGGAAGGCTTTTGTTCCAAATAGTTGGGACATCCATAGAAGCGAATATATTCATCAATATGGCTCCTTGTATCCGCTTCTTGTGTAAACACCATCTTGCCCAATTTGCCAAAACTACGAGTCCAAATTATTCGTTAAAGTAACATTCGAAACTCGGCAAGCATGGATGAGAGAAGAGTACCATTACGGCCATTGTCAACCGATCTACGCCAATTCCATATCCAACCGTTTGTGAACCATCGATCATTGATAAAGCAATCTTCATGCAAGTCCAACCTAAAGAGACGGTTATAGCGAATATTGAGGGGTTCTTCACCGATCCTTGAGTCCTTCAAAAACTTAATTTGGGTTCCGTTACCAACTTTGTGTCGTAATGTTTCTTTTGGAAGAATGCCATTCGAATGAAGGGTGTTTATAGAACCGATAATGGCAGGCCAAACACTATTCATAGAACACCTCGCGGTACCTAAACCAACATCTCCTCCATGGATAGCTTTGATAAGTGAAACCCATAGAGAATTTGGATTAGATACTAACCTCCAACGCCATATGAGGAGCAAGGCTAAGTTAAAAGATATAAGACTTCCAATACCAAAGCCACCATGTTCAAAGGAAGCTAGCACTTGATTCCATTTAATCCAAGCTATTTTTGCTAGAACCATCACTCCCGTAAAAATCGAGCTCTCGTCCGCTCTAAAGCTTTAACAACAAGCTCGGAACTTTAAATATCGACATTTAATAAATTCCCAAGCTTTCTAATGGATTTAGTAAGCGTCAAACGACCACCGATAGATAGAAGATTAGCTTTCCATGAAGAGAGCTTTGATTTGAATCGGTCCATAATCGTGCTTCAAGAAGATATTAAATTCATATTTGATCCGATCGGAGGCCAAGATAAGTGAAAGGAAACGTTCCCTCGAATATCCAGAAAGAAGAGCCATGGATGATAAATTCAAATGTGTAACACCAAAGCCCAAAACGTTAGACTTTTGAATGTTAATTTTGAGAGCAGAAGCCAAATAAAAAACGTTCAAGATTCTAAGAATGTTGGCCATATCATGAGAATTCCAGTCCGTTAAGATAACAACATCGTCCACATAGAAAAAGTGGGAAATTTTGAAGTTAGACGGCCCAACTGAGGCTACTTTAATTAACCGGGACGTGATAGCATCGTTAAGGGCAATATGAAGACGCTCCATTACAAGGATGAAAAGGAACGGCGATAGGGATCGCCTTGACGAAGCCCCGTTTAATGCAAAACTCATTAGTAGGCTTGTCATTGACTAAAATAGAAGTACGTGTTGAGCAAAGGCATTCCGGATCCATAAACGCCATGTGTCTCCAAAGCCGAAATGCCAGGAATGAAATCAAGATAGTTCCAACTCAACGAATCAAAGGCCTTTTCAAATCTACTTTAAAGATAAGAAGATTTTACTCGTTTCTTATACTAGTTAATGACTTTGCTAAGCATAAGGGGCCATCAAGAATTTGGCGACACGGTATGAAGGCGATTGCTCTTGACTAACAACTTTGTAAACCACCTTTGCAAGACGGTTAGCTAGAAATTTTGTAAAGATCTTGTAATGCATCCCAATAAGAGAAATAAGCCTATAAATCTTGACTAACAACGGATTGGTAACCTTTGGAATTAATGTGAACAAAGCGAGGATCATTGAACATTTTATTTAAAGTTAATGCTATAGTACAAAAGTTTAAAGTGTCTTTAAGTTATTGTCGATTCGCCATTTTTCTTTCTCAAAATGGTTATGCTCGATTGTATGACCGCTTGACTTTATTGATTTTTGACACGTGTTCTTTGTAAGCACGGGAGTTAGGTTGGGTTTAATTATTAGGATGACTCACAAAATCTTAGGCTACCTACATTAGTGACCTTTAGTGAACCTCATTTTTCTCGCAACTCGCCTTTCTCTCTCATGTGACCTACAACCGACCTTTTAGGCACAAGAAGGCGACTTACACTCTTGAAAAAATACATCACAAAAATACGGTTTAATTAAATTAAAACTCACACAACACACATGACTCGACTTAGGTCGAGTTCTCGACCCACTTCTCTCTCGACCCTCAACTACCTCGACCTCCACAACAACGAAGACCCTCGACCTTCACGACCCATTCGGTCGAGCCTCTTATGGTAGGTTAAAAAAAAAAAAAAAAAAAAAAAAAAGTCATGTCTTATTTGCTAAATATTGCTCGATCGACGGCTTCATAATGGTTTTCTATTGAAAAGTAAAAGTTTTTTCATTGTGGGTCACGCTAATAAGACAAAATGTTTTTTAGTGGGTTAAAGATTATGTAAGATTTTGTGGGTCACCATAATTATGATGCCCAACTAAACCACCGTACTTCCAAAAGACACGTGTCGAACAACGGATAAAATCGAGCAAATCGCACAATCGAATATGATCAAAGGTGAAAAAGGGTGTTGGAGTTTACCATTAATTGAACACATTTGAAATTCGGCATTAACTCTTTTGTTTATTTATAGACTATGTGTAAGGTATGGCGAAACCATAACGTTTTTAATACTTAACTTAAAGTGACACAAAATATGAAAATATTTATGAATTTATATATTATATCATATTTCATTTTATCGAGTTTATAATAAATGTTATACATAAGAAATTAAGTTAAAACTATCTTTGCATGTAATCTTTTTCATTTTTTCAAAAGACATTTTCATTGGGGTATATTCAAAAGGAGTCACGCCTCCGCCTTGGCGTGCTTTATTGTGCATTTTCACGTCGATCAAGTGTAGAGCCGACGATCGTGTCATGACGCTTTAGCGCGTCATGACGCGCTTTAAAATATGGTATCGCTTGATGCTTGGGACTCCTTTCTATGCATTAAAAATTAAAATAAATGAATTAAGTTAGAAAATAATTAAACACTTAAACATTCCAAAATGTTTGAAATGTACACATGTTTACTAAAAGTTCTCAACAAGCCAACTGTAATGTGCATATGTTAACCCTAAATGAGCTAAACTGAAGTGTGTACCTTCTTGAATGTTAATTAGTTGTCTCTATACTTTTTTTTTTGAGTAAACGGGAGTAATCCCGCACCGGTAAATATATTAACCAAAAACGCGTTTAAGTACAATGGATATGGTGAAGTCTCATATCTCGGCCGATAAATAGGCATAAAGCTTACATAACAAGATACTTCCTATTTTCTAAACAAGAAAATAAACCACTACTCAAATGATAACATAGGACATAATGAAAGAAAATTACTTCCTAGGACCTTGAAGCTTGGTGCCATACATGGCATTAAAGGCATCCAAATTCCTTGGAAGATCATAGACCGATTAGCATAGTCATCGTAGTCATAGTCATCATACTCATCTTCAAACTCTTGGCCACCACCGAATAGATTAGCGAGACTCATCAAATGGGTTGTAACCACCTCATCTTCGAATCGAAACCACGATCTCTCCCACTTTAGAAAAGGGTTAACTCTCTTAGTAGAAGAGCGGGCGGATTACAAGAATCACTAGTTTTAGGAGCCACACCGACTCCATCTCTTTCAAATCACTCACAGGGTTCTTGTGATGCGATACTGTCTTAGTAGACTTATCTTCATTAACTTCCATTCTACGACCATAATCCACATCCTTGTTGGTGTCATTAGAAGGAGTACCAAACGCATCCGTATATTCCATATTAAGAGCATCAAACGGTTAGATGTGAGATCTTTGTTCCACTCGAACTAGCCACATCGAAGCATTCTTCTTAGTGACTTCCACTTTCTTAGGTTCAGAGGAGTCTTTTGGGTTGATATTGAAACTGCTTACCCACAACCGGTTTAGAAAACCCTCCTTGACCCGAACAGAACCCACCTTGCTTTCCGCTTCTTCTTGTTATTAACCGTCTTGAAACCATCATTAACACGCTTAGTAGGTGAGTAGGAGGTTCAACAACTTTAGGACATTCAATAAGAGTATGACCAAAATCTTACATTTATCACAATGAGGTGGTTTCTACTCATATTCAACTCAGTATCTTCTCAATAGTCGAACCCGACCCATCAAGTAATCAGATCTCAACAATGAGGTCGTCCCTAAGCACCTCAAACGACTTCACTTCAATCATGCATCTCGCAAAACTACTACGGCCCCACGAGTCCTTGCACATTTGGCTAGTGAAAGCATCTAACCTTTTGGGCGAGTCTATCAATGTGGCAAGGAGACTAAGGCCATCATTAGAAAACATAGCAAGAGGAACATCATGGAATTTAACCCACACCGGGATGTTAGTCAAATTCTCTTTAAGTAAGTTGGTGTTCAATGTCCAAGGTTTAAGAATAATAGGTACATTTCTAATCAACCAAGGACCGTTTTCAAGAACATCATCAACACATTTCTTCGAATTGAACTTAAAAAAGAAGAACCCCTTTGCATTCATCATTACCTTTTGTATACCAAACTTAGCCCACGCATTGCGTACAAAGTAATCAACAACAGGAAAAGCAAGTCGTTGACCAAGGAAATACCCATACAAAGTATTCTCAAACCTAGTGTTCACTCTTCAACCACTTTCATCGGGATGAAAGATCCACACCATTAGATTTCTTATTACACTCCAACCTCGAAAGTTTGACGTGTGTTTCTTAGGTTCGATGAAGTAACACCAAGATACGATGTAGAAGGTTGTTTCAAAGCATACACACCAACCTTCTCAATACCAACAGCCCATGTGCATTCGTGATTCACCTTATCATTAACATTATTAGGACTACTAGTAGCATTAACATTAGAAGCCATAGGAACACTCGTATCTTGAGGAGGTTTCAATAATAACCAATAGCGATAAGCATCTCCTCTAGCTCCTTCTCGTGATCTGCGGCACCTTAAGATGCTCAAATGGATTAGCCCCAGTGAAGTAGTAGCATCCATCGTCACGGTGGTTTTAATGGTTGCCCATTGTCACCCACAAGAACAAGTTTTCCTCAAAGATTTGTTTTCAATAGCACAAATTTTCAATAAAGTATCATGACCCTCGTGCATGTCATGACCCTCGATGGGATTAACATCATGTAGAACCGGCTCCACATGAGGTTCACGCCTACAATCCATTAAGGCATCCTTTTCAACGTTAGGCACACCCTCCATCAACACGACAATAAACAAACCCTAACCAAAGGAACACAATCGAAACAAGAAAAAAAACAACCCGTACCAAACCACGTAATCGCTACGTATTAATTAAACCCTAGTAATAAACTAGGGGTTATAAGCATAATCGGCCATAGATCAACCCATAAAAACAAATATATCAATTCAGTAATTATAGCAATACGAATCAGCGGTGGGCAGTATCGATTCTCAAAATTGCAGCCCCTAAATCAGTTAACCATGCAACGTAATAGTAAATATAAAGATCATGCACTAGTATAATATAAGACTATAGCATGCACGTTAACCAAAGCAAAAAGGACACCAAAAGTGATGGATAGTATAATAAGATCAGAGTCCTACGATAAAGAAGTCACCAATTAATTATTAACCGACCGAAAAAGATTAAAAAATCAAAGGGTTAAAAATCGTTGTTAGGGAATCGTGGGAGAGGGAATCGCTTTTTGTCGCCAATAGAGGGTTCGTTTTTAGGGTTTCAAAAAGATTACAGCTAGTTGTCTCTATACTTAAATTAGCAATATCATGATCGAGTTGAATCCAAACTTAATTGTGGGGAAAGACATACTATTAGAGCACTCCCAACCATAACTTGAGTTATGGTTTAACACCGACGTGTCGCGTGTCATCGCCTATAACATTTCATCTTAACTCACCAAAACACACCCACAATCATAACATTCCCATGTTAAACTTTAACTCACCAACAATTTACAAAAAAACCCCTCATTTAGGGAAAAAAAAAAAAAAAAAAGGCCTAAATAACGTGCGTTATGGTGTTAACACCAACACTTTAACGCCGAATAACACCGAACGTGCAATGGTTAACACCAAATAACATTGAAATAACTTGGGGCTTTAATCATTGAAAGTGCTCTTATTGGCATGGATAATTCTAATTGACATGTTTATAATATTCACCGTTCAACATGCATGAAATGTTAGATCAGCTCACATAGTGTTTGAACAAATTTTTGTACAGCAAATAGCTTTCTTGTTGAACTGAAGTTTAAAGGAAATTACAGAATAATATTAAAACTTTTAGAAGATATTGTTGAACTGAATTTTAAATATTTTTCGGAAGGCAACAATATTATTCTGAAACAATCAAATGTACGGAGGCAACAATAAATGAAGCAGTTTCTGTTACTTTATGTCATATTAAAAATCAAAAGTTATATTTCACATCAAAGAACACTTTATGTACGAGTATGAACTATGAAGAGTGGACATGAGTCGAAGATTTTTTCTTTTTTTTGAACACAAGTCGAAGATTTCACAACGAATATTACCAGAGTTTTAAATGATTTGACCTAAGTAAGTTTGCCATTTTAGTCAAATTCTATTCGCTTGACTTCCGAATAGAAGGCAATGAATTCCAACATGTGTTGTCCCTTCTTTATTCTGTTTTCTAGATTTCTATTGAAAAGTTGTTGAATTTTGACAAGGGCTTGTTTATACATATTTCTTTAAATGGATCTCGACACCTTTTTTTTATATATATAAAATTTTATTTATTATAAAACTACATAATTAGAAGCGCATAACATAAAATATAAAGTTTGATAAGTCAAAAGATAATGAGACATAAAATACGAAACATAAAACGTTAAAAAGCTTTTCTTTGTTCACGCTCACACCGAACAAAGTGGGTAAAAGTGGCTTAGGGTACCCCTAACAACACTCTTTTAACAAAAACTACATATGACGAATATACTGCACCGTACATATGAAAAATGAGAATGAAACGTGACTTGGACGGAGTAAAATTTACAGGTATAAATATACAATCATTAATTATGACGATAAATTGATAAGATTATGGGCCATAATGAGACTAAGGAGTGTTTGTTTTGCCAAAACATATGAACCATATTTGACGTCGACCATTCGGGCGTGATCGACGCTTCGATTGTTTGTTTTTGTTCGAGAGTCGAGCGCAATCACATGATGCACATCTTCTCGAATCGATTTGGTGATTAGGTCATACTCCTCTTAAGCTCATAAAACCCTTTGGCCGTCAAGATCTAAAGCGAAACAACTAACCTTGGGTTATAGAAAGATCTGATTCAAAGTTGTCTACTTTAAAAGATAAAAGACCTTCCACCTTATTGTTTTGTTTTAACCTAAACCCACAAAATAACAAGAAAGTGTTTGTGTTTTTAGTTGAGAGAAAAGTTCTTTGCATTTGGTTAGAAGAAATGAAGATAGTGGTTAGAAGAAATGAAGATAGAGTGGCGTGAGATTATGGTTGTTAGTTTATGAGTATTATATATTAGGTTAACTACATATTTTGTTTAATAAATTTGGGCTAGACATCAAAGCGGTTGGCTTGAATATAGACAACATCGTGGTGGAAATTTTGTTTACAAATTTCGTGAGGATCGATTATTTTTTATAATGAGTTGATATTGGGCTGAATTTTGTGTTGGTTGGATATAAGTGTCGTGCTAGTTTTCGTGAAACCGTGGAATCAAAGTATTAACCGCAACACGTTTGTTGACAAGGTGAATCGAAATAGTGTGTTTGTGAATTTCAATATTGAATTGTTTCCAAAGATTCATTTTCAAAGATACATTCAAGCTACTTATTTGTCGATTATTACGGTTTAATATTATACTTAAAAAACGGATAATTAAAACCATTCGAGACAATTGTAAAACAACAAACATCATTATTTTTGTCGATTCAAACTTTATAGCCATCTCTTATGATAGCATGTGGTAGTCATATTCAAATCCAAATTAAACATCTTAATGAAACAAAACACCCTAACATTTAACATCTTGTAACAGAGCTACAATTTGGCAAAATGCGATGTAAATGAGTGTTCCTAGGTGGGTTAAACCTTAATTTAGCGTTATAAGCGTTTTTTTCGTAACGACGGTATAAGTGTGTTTTGTTATACCTTGTACCGAAAAAAAGTTGGTAGAGAGTGTGTTCGATGAAAAAAGTCGGTGATATGAAGAATTGTTGGGATGTCCATGGTGGTTTTCCAGTTTGGGATTGAGGGGAGAATTATTGAGTAAACCTAACAATCTCAAAGTTAACATACAAATCATGAGAATATCCATCTTCTTAGGGAAAAAACCACATTGTCACATACCCGTAACCGAGTTATACTCATGCGAATATACAATCGACAGTCACTACTAGTAGTAAGTCAACATTATTAATTAGTTGAGTCGATGCTTTTGCATAACTTAGCTCAGAACATTCTTCTATATTTATAATACTATTTGAGTTTCTTATGATTATTCAATAAGTAAATCTAATGACCGTGACGAAAAAAGTATTATGATATGTGAAGATCTACTTATATGGGCATGACTAACGCGTATTAATGCATTTATATAAATATGTGATCACACATAGACCCAAATTAAAAGGCCCTACACAATGTTTGTTTGAGTTATTTTTACATGCATGTGTAATGTTCGTACATTATTGTCTTTGCAGCTTGAAAAATATTATGATTGTACAATTTATTGGCTTACCCACACATGTGGTCATGTGTTAATTTCAACTAAGGGCACCCATAATGCAAAACACATAAAGGTTTTAATGTCCTAAAAGCATTTTGAAGAGTTTTTTAAGCATTACATCAAAAGTTTTTTAATAGTTTTTACAAAGACTTAATAAATCTCAAATATTTGATAAAACTTTCTCTTTATGTCTCAAGTCATAAATGCATTAAATGCTTCAAGTCTTTAAAGACTTCATGCATTACTCATACGCTAACAAATACGATTGAATTTAAGTATAGCATGTGTTTTGGATTTGGATTGCTTTATTTGTTGCCGCTTTGTTTATTAGCATTTGTGTTGTCATCATTAAAAATCCTTTTGGGGTTTTGAACCGATTGAAGCTAGGGCTTTGTGCTTTTTGTAGTCTTTGTTGGGTCGTATGTAGTTTAGAATGAAGGAGGGGTATCTAAGTACGGGAGGAAGAGGTGTTAAGCATAAAAAGGGTTCATTTATGATGGATATTGGTGTGAACAAGGGTAACAATGATGGTGTTGTTATGGATCGAAAAAGTGATGTTAGTGTGGAGGACACGAGTTCTCTTGATGCTAAGGTCCGTGATATGAAACGTAAAATGCTTGAAGGAAAACTAGTGCTTGTGGGTGATGATGAGGTTCCGTTAAAACCTCTAAATGCTGATCAACCAACTGCTGTAGAACCCTTTCCTTGCTTATTGGATACGTTTGGAACTCCAAATTCTTCCACAAAAGAAGCTACTCTTGGTACTAACGAGACTACATCAAATAAAGGGCAAGATGATTCCGTTAATGGTGATAAATCGAATACGGTATATGTTGCGTTGTGGCGAGCAAATTATGGTATGTTAATTTGATGGTAATAATACTTGTTCATGTATTCTTGTATTTTTTGGGGTAAAAGGTCAAAGACCCGTAAATATATTACTCCAAAAACATTTAAGTACAAAAGGATATGGGTGAATCCATACCTCGACCCGTTACATAGGCGGAAAGCTTACATAACAAGATACTTCCTATTCTCTATACAAGAAAATGAACCACTACTCAAAAGACAACATTAGAATCCACTGGAAACAGAATTACTTCCTACCAACGCCTTGGAGCTTGATACCATAATAAGCATCCAAATTCCCGGAAAGATCGTAGACATGATCCGCATAGTCATCATAATCATCTTCACGATCATGACCACCACCAAATAGGTTCATTGACTCATCAAAAGTATTCACAACCTCCTTTTCATTACTATCGAAGTCAACAATCTCTCCCACCTTAGAGAATGGGTTAACCCTCTTAGTAGAAGAAGTAGACGGAGAATCCTTTTTATTACCTGGATAATCAACCTTTTTAATAAGATTATCATCATCATCAACAAGAGTAGCTTTTCCATCAATAAGAAGCTTTTCAAACTCCCCAATTTTCACAACAATAGGGGTAGGACCAACCTCGTTAGTTTCCATTGAATCACTCGCAAGCGGTTCTTGTGATACATTACCGGTCTTAAGAGATCCAACCTCCTTTGCTTCCATTGTACTACCAGAATCCACTACATCAGTAGGAGTGCCATATTCATCAGTATCGATCATATTAAGTGCAACAAAAGGATTAGATGTAGCAATATTTGTCCCACTCGTACTAGCCACTTCAAGAGCTTTCTTCTTGTATTATCCACCTTCTTGGGTTCGTGGAGGAGGTGCTTTAGAATCGATACCTAAACTTAGGACCCACACCGTGTTTAGTAAAACCTCCTTACCTGGAAAACTTTGACCACCATTCCTACCCTTATTCTTGTTATTGGCGGTTTGAAAACCATCATTAACACTCTGTTTAAGTGAGTGGGAGGTGGAGCAGATTAGGACAATCAAGCGTAGATGACCAAAAGCTTACACGTATCACACCTAGGTGATTTCCATTCGTATTCAACCCGAATCTTATTCTTGTATTTTGTTAGACGTTATAAAGAAATCTATTATCTAAGTGTAATACTCAATTGATGCCCAAAAGTCACGAGAAACCGAAATATAAACAAAGCCAAAAAATGCAAAAATAGTTTTGTCTTGCAAAATACATGGTGTCAAAAAGAAATACTTACTTTACATTTAACATATCGTTCTAAAAAGCACAACGTCATGACATATCCTCCTACATTTATCACGTAAATATGATTATACCTTGAAATTGTTCTCAGATCCAAAGACCCCGAGATGCCTCAAAGAGAAAGATAGAGGGCAAGACAATGTATTTATACAAATGGTATTAAGTAATATGAGAGTACGCGTGACTAATGTATACGCATTACTAAAAAATCTAAAAATAACAACTTTAGGATTGTGGTATGCCTATTTCTTCTTCGCATTTCTTCATTGCTTAAGCTTTTAAAGTGTTGTAGCAAACGCGTTGCTGGAGATGAATGGGCATAACACAAGCATGTAATGTTAAACAAGTTATTGTCTCTTTAATCAATCAACTGACAGTTGCCAGCTAAACGTGTTACTATAATCTCTTTAAAATTATCTTTATAACCCTCTCAAAAGTTTCAAAGCACGAATTTCACAAATCTCCGCTAGCGTTATGCTCATTCATATCCAACAACGCGATTGCGGCAACATTGTTTCCATATAGTCTATTAAAAAATACTCAATCGGATAAGTTAAAAGATCGTTTAGATATTTATGGAATGCAAACTAACATAGGTACGTTTAACCTTTAACATTCCATATTCAATTGCTATGATAGCTTTTTTTTTCTTCCTTTGAATTTCCGGCAATGCGGTTGATACAACATTGTATCCATCTACCATGTCCAAAAATAGCAAGAAAACAAAAGACAAACTCAATGAGATAAACTAAAAAGCCATTCAGTAATTCAGGAACAAAACAAATACATGGATTTAACATTTCTCATTGATGTCATGGCCAATCTTCTTTATTTTGAATTTTGATCCAATGAAGCCTAACTAAAACCCTTTATCGAATTAATATACATTTACCAATAAACGCAACACTAGAGTAGTAAAACTAGCTTAATTCTTATATGTATTAGCTTCTACATCCAACTAAACGCAACACTAGAGTGCATTATTTTTTTCTCTCTTTGTATTTATTACATGAATTGCGGCTTGTTGATATTAAGAGTTTTAATGACCTTAGGATTCTTAAAGTAGACTTATACATTCATAGAGTTAGGATATTTGGGATCTCCATAAGACCAATTTTGAGGAATACTCATACATACTCGATTCCCGGTTTGACCGTAAATAACTCTATTTTCAAAACTTTGACGGGAACGTTTGACTATTACTTTTCCTCATTTAAACTCTTCGATAAATGACAAGACTATGACATTTGAACATTGACAATCCTTGTTATAACATGTACTCGATTACTTTTTGAACAATGGTACAAGATTATAACAAAACACCATTTTGTTGCTGTAATACGGGCTGACGTCGTCGCCTTATAAGCTGTGATGCCGTCACCCTTTAACCGTGACTCAAAACACATTTTCAGATTTAACACGCGACGACTCAGGGGATTTTAAACCAGACGCCGTCTCAAATGATTCGGACGCCGTCGCCACAAACCTGTGACGCCATCCGATTATGGATCTGCACATTTTACAAAAAAGCGCCGATACCAAATTAGTTCATTTCGAGACAAATGACCAATTGACTCTTACAACTTTAACAAATTTTCATATAATCTATGACAAAGATGCTTTAATATACAAAAGATCACTTGACCCGCTTTGACTTCAAAATAGGTAAGAAATATACTTTAATCCAAACACACCAAAATATTATAATGACTATAACCTATACTTGTCGGTTGACAATACATTAACAAAACTATAAAAGACTCTTGAGGGTAAAACTTATCACATGAGCTCGATGTCTACCTAGCTCCTAATATCATATATTACCAAACGTCCTTGATCAAACCATGATCCAATATCCAATCCAAGCCATAGCACTTCCAAGACACATGAACCTACAAGAACATAACAACTATAACATGTGGCGATTACGCTTAGTAAGTAATTAGCTAACACATGTTCAATTTATTTATCGCTATTTATATGCATCACAACCATATAACCACAACACATAACTATTCAATTAGCACATAAGACATCTAGCACATACCTTAACCATTTAATAGTTCCAAGTCATATCTATAACAATCCAATATCAAGTATCAAGGTCAACACACCTTTAAAGTATCTATAATCACTTAACACAACAATGTAATCACATACTATAACAATTTCATAGTAAACATATAGTAACCAAGTTACTTACCTTATCATTCCAAGCTAAGCTAAATACAATATCACCAATCAAAGATCATCATCATCCATTCCGATCCAAGTTTGATACCCTTAAATACATAATTAAATATAAACTTAATACATATTCAAATAACTATAGCCATGGTTTACTTAATCATTTGGCTTACATAAACAACCTATAATCATCATATAATCATATATTGATTATGTGATGATCAAACCCATAATTATCCAACTTTTACCCAAAATAAGATTTTCCCCAAGATTACTATAACTCTTTTTAATCATCAAATTATCATAACATGATCATATCTCCAATTACCTATTTTATCTTCGATTCAATTAGAAGGGTTTCACCCAACTACACTATAACATCTTAATTAGTGTTTAAAACCACAATTACCCAAAACCCCCAACTTGGGTACATGAACCCTAACTCTTAAATTTACAATAAAACCCAATTAAGGATTACTCACCTTGTAAGGATCATCTCTATAACTTCCTATTAGGGAAGACACCCTTAATTCATCACCAATTGGTCCAAGACCAAACCATATTTTTCCAACCATTCTTCTAAACCAACATTACCAATGATCGTGAACTTTTAGAAATTTACCTTTTAATACATGAAGCTTTCTTCATATTAAAGCTATTTCACCATTTGACACTTTTGGTCCCTTAAACCCCTTTCTTTCTATTTTAGCCACAAGACACTTATATTAAGTTTACAATGTGGCAACTTAGGTCTCACTTCATTTATATAACTACAACATAACATTTGATAATTATTAGTTTGACTATCGGGTTAACTAGTCAATCCCACAAGTCTTTAGACCATATCCATCTAGGGTAGGGCCTATTTGTATTTCGGGATACCGGTGTAACAATTCTACCCCTTATTTAGATTTAGTCTCCAAAATCTCTCGCCATTTCCATCTAATACTTAATCTCAACTTACACCATGTCACACAAACAATGTCTAAACGCATTTACTTCATCAAAAGATTTCTATAACAACACATCATTATGTCATCCGAGACATAATTTAGCAAAATCAAATATTTCCATAATCAATTTCTTACCATTACATTCACCTATACAATCACGGTCATATTATTTTGACTTTGCATAAGTCAAGTTTTAACCAACATTTCACTATAGTATTTCATATTTTAATAACCTCATTACTATAATGTATTGTCATTGGCATAGCATTCTCATAAATTTTCACAATTTTAATGACCGAAATGGTCTTATCCAAGTTACTACATGCCCCCAAGGCATGCTATAGGACAATTCAAACCTTTTAAATTTATTTATTATGACTTCCATAGTTATAACTTACATCACATCATCATTCAAGTTCATTTATTATACTTTACATTTCAAGTTTCTATAACTTTAAGTTTTGCATAACGACTCTTACTTAGGGTCCGACACTAAACTCATATTCCTCTATCTTATTCCCTTAAGGCGTCTAGTTAGTTTTAGACTTTACCTCATGTCGAAACACATAAGTCGAGTCACTTATATTTCTTCATTTACATAGAGAGGCGTCCCAAACAATGTAAATCAAGAAATATAAATTCGTAGTTTGGTGACTCATTATTTCCTTACTTAAATTAAAAGGCGTCCCAATCCACTTAATTAAAGAAATTATGAACCATCCTACTCATAGACTTCTGACATAGTCACCAATACATCAACTGAACACACTTTAACTTTCCAAAAACTCTCATTTCTTAGCATTGGATCCTTTTTACTATAACAATTCCCGAAGGAGCCATCTCACATGCCGAGGATATAGACAATCTTTTCCGGTGAAGGTAATCTAATTTATCCCAAGGACTTCTATAACTTTCTCTTGCCGACTGTGACTATAACACATTCCTTAGGATTCACTATAACTTATCCCAAGGATTACTATTATATATCCCGTAGGATTTTGTAACAATAATCAGTAACATCTTTCGAGTGGCTGTAATTTTACACTATAACAATATATAGGATCCGTGCTATTTTATTTTATCATATACATAATTTCATCATTTTAATTTAACCAATACAAATTTATGGGGCTTAGGAGTTCGCTTTGCTTATTTATATATTTATCATGTGTTTAATCATTCCATTTTCTCATTGACCCACAACCTCGTTGACCATTTTCACATTTTTACTATTACAAGTTTTAGTCTATTTGATTTCATCCTCATATACCTTTATAGGTTCACTCCATCACACACTCATTATCCTTCCATATATCCTCATATGCATTCTATAACATTATCACGACCTCGTCGTGTTTCACCTCCATAATTTCTTTCGATATTTTAGCTTATTGCTTTTTAATTTGATTTGCACTTGTCCTTACCATTTTATTCCATATTTAGACTCTACATACGCCACCAACTATAAGCATTCTTCTTTACATTTTTTCACATATCTCATTTTAGTTATTAGCAAATAAGATATCTCATTCTTATCCTTCAATATCATTCTATATTATTTTTTTACATTCATAGACACTTAACTATTAGGTGACAATTTCCATTTTACATTTATTCGGTGTTACAACACACTATAATATTATACTATAACTTGATTATTATCAATCATTCATACTCACTTATTACGCTCTACAATTTATATTTGTCCCGTCTCTAATACCACGTTATTGGCTACCCATTAGGCATTCACATAATAAGACCATAGGTTGGTCATCAACAAGACACGAGTCGCACTCCTCCTATTCATAATTATAACTTTAATTATTATAATTTCAAACCATGTCTTCTATAGGCATTCACACCGTTGTATCATTTCTTTAATTCTCTTTATAAATCCTATAACAATTAGGCACACACAATCATATCGCACCTATTGTCACCATCCAAGGTGAACGGATTATAATTTTCTATCGCATCTATACTATAACGTACAATTTACACAATCATAAAACATTCATGGTGTCCCATTCACCTATACACATACGGTCCGCCATGGACCTACATCAATCACACAATATCACTATAATATATAAAACATTATCACATAGTTTTCATATAGCTCAAGGAATAGTTTACTCTATAACATAGCACACATAATTTCGCTTCACTTAATTCCGCAACTAAGAGTGGTTTAAGACTAGGCAACCTATAGTGAAAACCTAATTCACTTAAACCGAAGCTCTGATACCAAGTTGTTACGCCCCGATTCCCGGTTTGACCGAAAATTACTCGATTTTTAAAACTTTGACGCGGAACGTTTGACTATTTCTTTTCCTCATTTAAACTCTTCCATAAACGACAAGACTATGACATTTGAACATTGACAATCCTTGTTATAACATGCATTCGATTACTTTTTAAACAATGGCACAAGATTATAACAAAACATCATTTTGTTGCTGTAATACGGGCTGACGTCGTCGCCTTATAAGCTGCGACGCCGTCACCCTTTAATCGTGACTCAAAACACATTTTCAGATTTAACACGCGACGGCTGTGGGATTTTAAACCCGACGCTGCCTCAATGAGCCGGACGCCGTCGCCACAAAAATGTGACGCCGTCCGATGTCATGCGAACTGCACATTTGACAAAGAAAACTACTTAATACCAAATTAGTTCATTTCGACACAAATGATCGACTCTTACAACTTTAACAAATTGTCATATAACCTATGAAAACATGCTTTAATATACAAAAGATCACTTGACCCGTTTGACTTCAAAATGGGTAAGAAAATACTTTAATCCAAACACTCCAAAATATTATAACGACTATAACCTATACTTGTCGGTTGACAATACATTTACAAAACTATAAAGACTCTCGGGTACAAACTTATCACATGAGCTCGGTGTCTACCTAGTTCCTAATATCATATATTACCAAACGTCCTTGATCAAACCATGATCCAATATCGAATCCAAACCATAGCACTTCCAATACACATGAACCTACAAGAACATAACAACTATAACATGTAGCGATTACTCTTAGTAAGTAATTTGCTAACACATTTTCAATATATTCATCGCTATATATATGCATCCCAACCATATAACCACAACACGTAACTATTCAATTAGCACATAAGACATCTAGCACATACCTTGACCATTTAATAGTTCCAAGTCATATCTATAACAATCCAATATCAAGTATCAAGATCAACACACCTTTAAAGTATCTATAATCACTTAGTACAACATTGTAATCACATACTATAACAATTTCATATTAAACATGTAGTAACCAACTTACTTACCTTATCATTCCAAGCTAAGCTAAACACAATATCACCAATCATCATCATCATCATCATCATCATCCATTCTCATCCAAGGTTGATACCCTTAAATACACAATTAAATATAAACTTAATACATTATCAAATAACTATAGCCATGATTTACATAACCATTTGGCTTACATAAACAACCTATAATTATCATATAATCATATATTGATTATGTGGTGATCAAACCCATAATTATCCAACTTTTACCCATAATAAGATTTCCTCCAAGATTACTATAACTCTTTTAATCATCAAATTATCATAACATGATCATATCCCCAATTACCTATTTTATCTTCGATTCAATTAGAGGGTTTCACCCAATTGCACTATAACATCTTAATTAGTGTTTAAAACCACAATTACCCAAAACTCCCAACTTGGGTACATGAACTCTAACTCTTAAATTTACAATAAAACCCAATTAAGGATTACTCACCTTGCAAGGATCATCTCTATAACTTCCCATTAGTGAAGACACCTTTAATTCATCACCAATTGGTCTACAAGACCAACCCATATTTTTTCCTCCATTCTTCTAAACCGACATTACCAATGATCTGAAACTTTTGAGAAATCTGCCTTTTAATACATGAGGCTTTCTTCATTTTAAAGCTATTTCACCATTTGACACTTTTGGTCCCTTAAGCCATTTTCTTTCTATTTTAGCCACAAGACACTTATATTAAGTTTACAATGTGGCAACTTAGGTCCCCCTTCATTTATATAACTACAACATAACATTTGATAATTATTAGTTTGACTATCGGGTTAATTAGTCAATCCCGTCAAGTCTTTAGACTATATCCATCTAGGGTAGGGCCTATTTGTATTTCGGGATACGGGTGTACCAAATACAACACGCCAATTAAAACAAGGGCCTGACAATTCGACTAATCAATAAGGGATAACTAGGGAGTAAGGATAATCTAAGTAAACACCTTTACCTATCATAATAGTTACCACAATTTACTTTTCTCGCATAGTAGTTTAATTTAGTCTAATTATTAGTTAAAAAACCAAATCTCTCAAACCCCGAAATTTTACTTGCTTTCAATAAAATATAAAAACATAAAAATAATCTTTCTATAACCTCTAGACCTATTTCATCATAACACGTCGGCCTTCATAACACTATTCCCATAGAGAACGATCAATTCTCCGTGTCTTGCCTATACTACACTACAACGGTTAGGTACACTGTCTAGAAGGACTATAAAACTTAGTGGTTTTGTAAAATTTCGCATCATATGGATCGACTAGAACAAGGAGAAAAAGAGGATGTGGATTAACTTAGTGACTAAGTTAAGAAGAATCTAGAAGGCTTTGTATTTAGTATAAATACAAAAGCTAATCTTACTTTCTAATAACATAACACATAAAAATCTCTTCTTCTTCTCGGTGGGCGACCATGATAACCCCTAAAGGGTTTTGGGTTTGTTAAACAAACAAAAAAAAATGTAAAAGGACGCATTTCTTCAAAAGCATTCATACCAAACAACTACTATATACAATACACCGTACCCTATAATACACGCATTTATAATAATATGTGTATAGACATGCATATATCATAGACGAAACCATAAAGTTATAGTTGAAGGTGCATACATCTTCGTACGAAAAATATTGTCTTTCTTTTATTTTGAATATCTCAAAACAACATTATTTTTTTATTTTCACGCAATCAAAAGTATTTGAAGTATGTGTTTTAATAAGATTACAATAATTTTGAAACAAACGAAGTCTAATTAATAAAAATTTATACTAAATTTTTTTTGCTAAGGTGTGCCTAGTCAACCTGCCCCTCCTACCATCTTAGCTAGCCCAAGTAATACACTACATTGTTAAATATAATTTAAGTAATATACACATAATTAGCATGTTTAACCTAGAAAAATAATAGTGTTGTGGTTCAATCAATCAAACAAGTGTTTAGTGGGTTAAGTTGTAATGATATTTGAATAGTATATTGGTTCAGATTTTATAAACTTTGTGTCCGAAGACAATTATCTTAAGACACAGAAGTACATAGTAACATAGACTGTGGTTATTAAAATAAAATAAATTAAATGAAATTAAACAAAGCTTTTCTTCCCGAGCGGAAAAAAGAAAAAACAAATACACGCTTTAAATGAGCGTTTAAATCGAGCATATTTACACTTTAATACCCTAAAGAATTTATCAATTGCATAAAGGTCCTTGAATCTGAACTAATAAAGTACTCCGTAACAATTAGAGAACCCTCCTTGCAGTCGTAACTAACGTCAGTTGTATAATGTCTAAGAACCGATGGTTAGTACGTGAATCGGTTTAGATGTTTTGTTCAGTTGTTCGTCCCATGTTAACTAGTCTTGGCGAAAGATGCACACACGAGCTTGGTCTTGGTGAAGGGATTGGACCATTGCTAGAAAACATCGTCACGCCGTTAACAACTTTTCTAGGTGATAGATTTAGTTGCGCGAGTGCTTGAAATTGTAGATTTGTCGGGTAATCTCTTACACAACCGATCCTAGGACCTGTCCCGGATGTCCATCTTGGGGATTTCATATTTCGTAGTTCTTTTGTCCCAATTTTCTCGTGGTGACTCTTAGCAGTAGTTTCTTTTGACAACATATTCTCGTTATTAGAAGGTTGGATCTTTACTGATGGTTTTCCCCTTGTTGAACTCGACTTGGATATCTCTTCAGAAGTAGCATTAAGAAATGGAACATCGTCGTCTAATGAACATTTCTACAAATTTAATAAGAGAAGTACGTGAGACTAAAAGATGTAATTGGGTACGACGACGACATGATAATTAAAGTACATGTTATATTTACCTTGACGTCCGTTAAATCAACTTGATGCTCTTCAAGAAAACCAATGAAATCCTTAAAGTTTTCTTCGGTTGGGTGATAATGTCCACTATATGGCCATATAGCCTGACATAAATCATGAGATGTACGTATAAGAACATCTATTTGAAACATGAAGTAAGATTTCAGTTGAAACGCATTGTATACATACCTCGAGGACTCCATCATGAACCACCATTCGCCCTGCAGCTGTGGTTGCTGCACCAGCCAAGAAACTAGAATGTTGAAACAAACCTTTTTTCTTCTGACCAACATACAAGGTTCTTGATGTGCTAAGTACAAAGATCCATTTAGTTCCTTCGACGGTTGTCACAAATCTTCGGTTTTGTTTGTATAAAAGTTTTCCATTTTCGATAATAACTTCATAATCTTCCCTCTCTTTCTGCATTTAGAAATCATGATACATGTCACATTTCACAAAAATATGGTAATATCGACGGAGATGGTATCATACGTACAGGTCCAAGATATTTTATGCACTGCTGATGGAGTACGTTTCTTGGGCATTTTTCGATAGTTACTTCTTTACCATCACCAACGTCCAGCCTGAAAATACAACAAAAATGCACATAAATTTATTACTAGCTTGGAGACTCGTTCGTTAAGATATTCGTAACATTTTTTGTCATTAACGATTTTGTATATCATTTAGTACTTATTATAAATACTGATTAGGGTTTGTCAAGTAAGATTACCAGTAAAAGAAAGGTTGCGAGCTTTGACTTGTGAACCAAACATTGTAGTATAACTGTAGATTGTGCCCATAACGATGTCGTGGATCAATCTGAATAGTTCAAAAACTAAGAACAATAAGTTTTGGCACAAAGAAATATGAAACAACGTCTATGCAAACAAGCTTACATACGTTATCAATCATGATCTCAAAAATTATAAACATGAATGGCTTTACTACTTACCGCTTCGAGCCAGTGGCAAATAGCTAGCTTTTGTGCATTGTTATCTTTCGATAGGCCTTTCCCAACCTAACATGTATGAGACATTCATACAACTTTAGGACTGAATTTAGTTTGAGGCAAAGAGAAGGGTAGTCAAATGTAAATATTCAGTACCATACCATGCATGGATCCTTTTAAGTCAATAAGTCAACAAGTCAATGTTCAAATTCAATAACTTCAATTGCTTTGAAGATATGAAGTCATGGTCATTGCATGCAATTAAGAACTTGTCAAATTTCGATTCTTATTTTTATGTATTTTTTTACAACATATGGTATGATCAAAGACGTGTAAATTATGATTTTGACTGAGTGCATGACATATGACTTGTTACAAAATTGTACGTACGTACCTTTGCAACCCTAGTACAAGCTCGCCCCCATCGTGACACCGCACTCTCCGGCTTGTCATTGCAGAAAAATGACACGGAACTACGCTTCAAAGCGGCAAAGTCCAAAGCTTTCCACCTATAACGACGTTCGGTTTTTGTTATTTTATAAAGAGATCTTGTAAATACTTCATGATCAATAAGTTCTCAAAACTTGCATGGGGGGCAATTGAGACTTGCTCAACATAACATAAACATTCTAAATTTGGATATTAAACATTTTTCATAGACATTATTCATGTAATCAAGACAATACAACGTAAAAAGTTGTAAATCGACTAAATTACCATAGTTCTTCAACAACGACCGCACAATCTGCAAGATTCCGTCTAGTCCGATAACTCTTGTAACACTTTTGAATCGTAAGAGCTGCAGTATCGAGCTCACTAACTGGCCCTAGCCTTGGAGTAAAAAACATGACAGGACTCGAGTCATCATCAACGACCTCATTGAAACCATTGGCATTGGTCGTTCTGGACAAGATTTCTTTATCAAGAACAAGATTCTTAAAAGAAACACTGATCGTTTCTTGTTCTACCGAGCGAAGAACATCGTTAGAACCAAACAATCGACTTAACTCACGAACCCTTTTCAAGACCCCAAAAAAAGACATGAACGTATGATCTCCCATGATCAAATGTTGCAAGAATATAAGAATGTTTTTGATGTTTTTGCTGGTTGGTGGGTTTTGAAGTTTGGTATTTATAAGTATAGGAATGAACACGTTACACGTGGAAAGTGATGATGCAATTTTGCAACCGTCAAAGACGTTTAATTATATGTGACATAGATTTCTAACACACAGTGTTGTGTGGGAATAAAGAAACATATATGACTAATGAACAATCTATCGTCAAGATATGGTCTTTAAATGGCTATATTCGTATTATCGAATATGCACACTTTGGTAGAATCATTCAACCTTAATAGTTTGGGCGTAAGTGTTGATTGAGCATGCATATTTGCACGGTTCAATGTACCTATTGATTAGGGTTAGAACATTTTTATTTAGAGCTAATGCCAAAAATAGTACAAAAAATTTAAAGTGTAGTTTGGTACACGGTTTTCATTGGTTTAGAATGAAAGATTTTTTAAAAGATTTGTTTGGTTTCTTTGTATATATCTGACACACCTCTGCAACATGAGGTTTTCTCCATATTTTCATTCCACATAATTTTGGTGGGTTTTAAAAAGGTAATCATATTAAATGTATTTTTTATTTGATATTTTTTTTTCAGCCACATATTATTCTCTTTTATTCTTATTTTTAATATTTTATTTTAAATAAATATATAAAATAAACTTATCAATCATTTATTTTTTCTTTTTTCATTTAATTCAAACCTATATTAAATTCAAATCCAAATCTAAATTCAAATCCGAATCCGAATTCTAAACCCACCTACAAACCAAACGGACCCTAAGTGTATTTACGTTATAGTCAATTTCACCATTTTTCTTTTCAAAATGGCTATGCTCGATTGTATGACTGTTTGACTTCATCGGTTTTTTGACACTTGTTCTTTGCAAGTATAGGCGTTTGGGTGGTTTAATTATTAGGATGACTCACAAAATCTTAAGCTATCCACAGTAGTGACTCTCAGCGACTTTCATTTTTTCTGTCATCTCAGTTTTCTCTCTCATGTGACCTACAACCGACCTTTTAGGCACAATAAGAGGACTTACATTGCAAAAAACATACCTCACAAAAAAAAAACATTCTAATTAAGAAGGGACGGGGCCGGGGAAGAAGCTGCAGCGGCAACTCACGAACACTGAAGCAAGACTATAGGCATTTTTTAGAGTTTTGATGCACGTCTTTTGTTCATATTCCTGCGCAGTTAAAAGAGAAATTGCCCCCAAGATAACCACTTGTGTCTTTATTGGATATGCTCAATCCGGGTATAGACGCTATGACGCTCCACATAGCTCACGACCTTGCACGAAGAAATCTCTTAGATAGGCGGATGCGAATCTGGATCTATCAACCCTTCGCCATCAGCTAGTTGCCTTCTTAGCCTCTAGCCCTTCAAGTTGCCTATCTCATTCATATAAGGAATGATACTTTTAGATATCTTTCCATTCAGGGAGAATAGCGAAATACAAACAAGCTATCCCGTAGGGCGTGTGTGGACGACTTCTAGCTTGGATTCTGACCTCTGGAAGGCATCGCAACTCTTAGCATGTGCTATGTAATCTTCAAGGACCGTAGGCCAGTAGTGCCATGTCCTCCGGATCTCTCAAATTTCCCTCAGCGCGCTCGATCCACCTATCTTTCTGAGTTTGATTGGTTTTCGCTCCAGCTGACCTTTCCATTTTAAACTCACACAACACACCACTCGACCTAGGTCGATTTCTCGACCCACTTCTCTCTCGACCCTCAACGACCGCGACCTCCACAACAAGGAAGACCCTCAACGACCTAGTCAACTGAGCCTGTTATTGTGGGTAGCCTTATAAAATCTCCATTTCACTAAAAAAAAATTGTCTTATTTCTCAAAAAATGTTCGACCGACGGCTTCATAATGGTTTCCTAATGATAAGTTAAAAAGGTTTTTTTTTTTTTATTATTATGGGCCACGCTAATAAGACAAAAATGTTTTTTTAGTGGGATAAAGATTATGTAAGATTTTGTGGTCACCATAATTATGAAGCCCAACTAAACCACCGTACTTGCAAAGGACATGTGTCGTGCAATGGATGAAGTTAAACATTCGCACAGTCAAGCATGATCAAAGTTGAAAGAGGGTATTAGAGTTGACTATTTATCGAATACATTTGAAAAGTTTATACTATTTCTTGCATTAACTCTTTTGTTTATTTATAGACTTCATAGAAGCTACGGCAAGTGTTTTGAAACCTGGTTCGACCCGGCTGGTTCAACCGGTCGAACCGGGTCCGGCCTAAAAAAGGGTAAGAAAAAATCGGGTTTTTAAAAACGGGTTAACCGGTTAGACCTGCCGGGTTTAAAGTGACCTGGGTCAACCCGGTTCTTGAAAACCGACCGGGTTTGGTTTTATTTCATTTTTTAATAGAAAACCGAGTTGACCTGGTTGATTCGGGTTAACCCGGTGGTCGAACTAGTTGGGAAAAAAAATAGTTTTTATTAACATAAAACCGGGTTGAACAAGTTGAACTGGTGACCGAGTGACTCGACCGGGTCGATTTAAAGCTCGGTTTTCAAAACATTGGCTATGGCGACGTCATAGTGTTTGCTAAGATGCGACTTAAAACGGCACAAATATAAAAATATTTATAAATTTAGATATTATATCACATTTATTTATATCGAGTTTATAAAAAAAGTTATACATAAGGAGTTAAAACAAAAAACTATCATTTCATGTAGTTTTCTTCATTTCTTTAAAAAAAACAATTTTCATCATAGCTATATTGAAAAAAGGCGTCACGCTTTGCGCCTTAGCGTGCCTTATCTCGTATTTTCACGTCTCATCTCACGTCGCGCTTAGAGTCGACGCTTTAATCTGTTGCGTAACGTGAAGATCACGTCTCACACCTAAGAGCCGCCGTAACGCGTCTTTTAAAACTCCGATATTGCATGATACTGAGGACTCCCTGTATATATTATAAAAATGAATAAAGTGAATTAAGTTACAAAATAGTTAAACACTTAAAACATTTCAAAAATGTACATATCTATACTATCTATAATGAAAAAATCATTCTTAAAAGTAAAAAGTGAAAACTTAATCTATTTAGATAAACAAACTAATAAACGACTAAAAACCTAATTATGTACCTATTGGCGGAAACTATTCAATCACTATAATCTCGAAAAATATTCAATCATATAATGTAAACGGCTGAAAACTTATGCCGGTATAAGATTCTATTGATGTGCATGAGTAATCGTCTAGTGTTTACTAAAAGTTCTCGACAAGCCAACAACTTAAATGTGCATATGTTTACCCCAAATTAGCTAAATTGAAGTGTGTACCTAGCTTCTTGAATGTCAATTAGTTGTATCTATACTTAAACTAGCAGTATCGTGAGTTGAATCCAAACTTGTGGATCTTGATGCATCATTCTAGAATGTAACTAATTGACATGTTTAAAATATTCACCGTGGCATGTTTATAATATTCACCGTCCAACATGCATGAAATGTTAGATCAACTCCAATCGTACTAGACATGGAATTGAATAAGTTTGTTAAAAACTTGTATGTCTTATTCATATGTGTCTATTACACACTCTCTTCCAGCAATCAATATATGTTTTCAAAGCCTCAACGAACCTTCGAAAACACTCTTTAAACCGAACTCAGTGCTTCAAGAAGTAACATGTTAAATTACGACGTAGCCGCAGCCAATTCTCATCACAAAATAATTACATTGGACATATGCTAAACCCTAATAATCTCACGTTATAATTACACAATTCCACTTTAACTATGTATATACTCTCAGTTTAATTAGAGTTAATAAAATTACTATACTAAACAAGGACAGAGTACGCTAATGCGAAAGCCATCTACAAACTTCAAATAACAGTGAATTACTAATTATATAGAACGTGTTTTTTCAAATGCGAAAATATAAAACTTATAAACTATACATACAAGTAATATATAATTACAAGTTAGCTAGTTTGACAAATTAAAAACATAATGTTTCAACGAATTTTTTTTTACAGTAAATAGCTTTCTTGTTGAGCTGAAGTTTAAAGGAAATTACAGAATATTAGAAGAGTTAGAAAAACAGGCGTTGCCACTTTCATAGTTTTATTTTTATTTTTATTTTTAATTTTATTTTACAGCCATTCCTAAAACGGTTTTATATTTGTACATACAGTCATAAACAAGCAGAGACGGAATTTAGAAGGGGCCGAGGGGTTGTGGCCCCTCCAAATATTTTGACAATATCTACATTTTATGCCCATTTAATTTATATATGGTTTATTTATTTTTAATACAAAAATTTCAGCGAATTGTTAATCGGCCGCCCTGACATAAATACTTTTCAAGTTGGCTTTTCCACCAAACAACGTTCAAGTTCCGTCCCTGTAAACGAGTAGTGAATCTCATGCATATATATAAGTACAAATGCGTAAACCTTTGATATTTTATATACTCATAATTTGACCAGTATTTATAAAGAAGTTTAATCGAGTTTATCGTATTACTATTAAAAATAGATTATGGTTTACCATATTCGGCCCTGACTTACAGGCTTAGGGCTTACTAGGGTTAAGTTTATTATATTTGTAATTTATAAATGTTGGTCATTAATAAAGTTAAATATACAAGGTTTTCATTATTTAACATGATATCAAAATGAGTTTAATTTTGAGACCTACTCAAACATCACCAGCCAGTGCACCCTGTCAAATCTCTCTTACCTCCAATCCCAAAACCTATCATTATATGCAAAGGAAAAAAAAGCAATAAAAAAGAAGTTAGCCTTTTTCTTCTTAAATCTTCAATGTTATTTATTTTCTTCTTAGGTCCTTTTTTCTTGTGTGTTGTAGATCTTCCTTTGTGTTTGTTGCTTTTCTCACGCCACAACAATAACAATATTTTTTCAAAGGTCTTGCAATCAATAGCAAATCTTTTCAGAATAATGACTTGATATTTTCTCTTCCTTCTTTTAGAAAATATTTTCTTTTTCATTTTAGATTCTTTTTTTTACAATCAAGACAAACTTTCCACAACTACAATAACAAGGATTGGGAAGACATCGAAGACTTTCCCTCTTTCCAATAGGATGCTTTAATAAGGTTTTCAAGATTGGGACCCTACCTAAAATCGTTTTTGTTTTTGCAAAATCGTGATCGTAAAATCAGATCAGGATCTTAAGATCATACTCTAATGTTAAATCTTAATAGTTTTTATAATATAATACAAATTCACAAATTATTATACATTATGAACACAAAATACTATGAATGTTTCATATAAATGTTGTCCTAAATTATCATTATGAAATATTTAAAAAGATTAACATGTTGATTTTTTAAATTCTAAAAAAAACAACACATAAATTTTTAGTTTTTTTGTTTGTAATCCGAGAAAAGTAAGATCGGATCGGATTAGATCTTAAGATCGTATGGTCAAGATTGAGATCTTATAAGATCTTAAGCTTGAAAAGATCCTATGTAGGATCCGGATCGTTTTTGCTTTGCAGTATCGTAAGATCCTAAGATCAGGATCGGGATCCTGACAACTATTTATCAACAAACTACTTCTTTTTTTTTTTTTTTTTTTTTTTTTTTTAGTCTCGAGATTTGATTTCGTTTTGAATTGTGAGGAATATTAGAGAATAGATTATGGATTACTATATTCAGCCCAAGCCCGGTGCCTACTAGGGTTAAGTTTATGTTACATTTATAATCTATAAAATATAAATAGTGGTCATTAATAAAGTTAAACTAATAGGTTACATTTACTTGAATTTATTGTTACAAATTTTAAAGAAAACTTTAATTAACTAGTTAATGATTATATTGTCATTTTGTACAAAATTTAGAAAGATAAAACAGCAAAAATATGTTTTGAGTCATACATTTTTCTCTTTTATTTGACATGTTTGAGCTATGTGGATGTATATTAAACATTTGGAGATTGGTTGTAAGTGTGCAACAAATCTCCTGCGTATATAGTTTCTACTTTGGTTGTATATTCTTCTAAGAATTAGGGATGGCAATTACCCGTACATAAATGGGTGAGCAAAATCGTCAATTTTTACCAACGGATGGGTCGTGGGTGAAAATCTGTACCCATCAGTGGATGGTGGGTGGGTGACGGGTGAGGCATACCCATCGCGGGTAAACCCATGACACCCATTTAAAATACCCACGGGTATACCCTTCAAAATACCCGTGGGTGCACCCATAAACACATGTTAACCTTAATTATACTAATTAAAATATTTATGATATTGCATGGTATACATTTAATAGTTACCAAGTCTCAAGAGAACACATTAATCTAAAAGATTGTTTGAGTTTCTAGAAAACGCAATTTCATTGTTAGTTTTCATATCATGGTTTTGTAGTTTTGTTGCATTACACTAACCAATGGGCAAAAAATACCCGCGGGCGTGGGCATGGGTAAAAAATTGTACCCATTGACAGGTGACGGGTGAGAAAAACTACGCATGGGAGAGGCTGAGGTACCGTGCCCATTACCCACGGGTGCCATCCCTACTAAGAATGGCGTGAAGAAACCTAGCAAGAAGCTATGAATAATTTACAATATTCGATTAAGACCATACTAATTAAAGGGGTGATTTGCGTTTAAAAATGATTGACACTCACATTTTAAATGTTTGACATTTATACCCTCACATTACTTTTAGTTATATACATCCCGTAAGAGTATAAATGTTCAAGACTCAAAATTGAATATCCCAATCATTTTGAGTGTGCAAATCACCTCCCTAATTAAATGTTATCAAACCACTCAATTTAATTACATGAAACTTTTCTACATTTAGACGAAATCCAGATTTCTTTGTATTTGAATTTCCGGCTAATAAGACCACATGTAACTGATGTCAAGTGATCGCCTAATAGATTCTGTGAAAACTTTTCATTCTCGTTTGTATTTCGGCTCGTTGGTTCCTTTATAACTTTTAAGCCTTTTCAAAACAAAAATATATAATTCAAAGATAGTACTTGAATAGTTAAATGTGCTTCTTATGTTTGAAATAAGGATTATTTAGGTATATTGCATCTTATGTTTGAAATACGGTCACTCACGTACTAACCCGATCGACCTTTGGTTTCGAAAAATATTTAAAATTTGTACAATGATGTTAACGTACTCTCTTAAAAACGTTGAAACAATCAAATGTGGAGGCAACAAGTAGGAACACTCATTAAATTATATGTTACTTTATAAATGACATTTTTATAAATTTATAAATGAAGTGGTTTATGTTACTTTATGTCATATTAAAAATCAAAAGTTATATTTTACATCAAAGAACAGTATATGAAATGTGGACATGAGTAGAAGATTTTACATTAGAGAGTTTTAAATGATTTGACCAATTAACCTAAGTTTGCCATTTTGGTCAAAGTCTATGCGCTTGACTTCCGAGTGGAAACCAAAGAACTGTTCCTTTACATATGCTGTCCCTACTTTAATAATATTAAATCGTTATCTTGTCATGAATATCGATTCGAGAATAACCAAAAATAAATTTTTTTAGACATTAAACTCGACATTTTGTCTTCCTTTAATTATTACGACCAAATTACGACCATTTTACCCTTCAAAAATATTTCAAAAAAATTTAAAAATTTCAAAAAAAGTATTTCAAAAAATAATTCAAAAAATTTAGAAAAAATTTCAAAAAAAAAAGTATTTCAAAAAAAATTTAAAAAGGTTAAAATGGTCATAATTTGGTCATAATACTTAAAGAGACAAAATATCGTTTAATGTCTAAAAGAATTTTTTTTTTATTCGTCAGAATCGATATTTATGACAATATAATCTTTAAAATATTATTAACCCTTTTGTTTTCTAGATTTCTATTGAAAAATACTTGAATTTTCACAAAAACTACATGTAACGAATATATTACAATGTACATATCAAAAGTTGGTGGCATGATTTTAAAAGGCTCGTAAAGGCCTCGTAAAAGCGTGAGGCTTGGTAATGTTGTCACGTCTTTTTATTAACTTGATATATATGAAATATGATATAAGTATATAAATATTTTCATATTTTGTATCGTCTTATGTCACGCTTTATAAACGCAAAAGCTTCATTTTAGCTGCAAAGACGTGATGTTTGATCGTCGCCGCGTCGCGCGCCAGCTATTTATAACCTTGGTTGGTGGCATGGAATATGTGAGATCATAAACTATACTTGAAGAGGATGTCCATGATGGTCCCGGTTTGAAGGAAGAATTGTAAGGCATGCAAATCCAATGTTCTCAAAGTTTACATGCAAACCGTGTATCCATCTTCTTATATCAAAATTATTCACATTGTCACATACAACTCCTTAATTAGTGGAGTTGATACTTAATTTTGCTTTAAACATTTGGAATACTATTCGATTTTGTTTAAGATTATTCGAAAACTTATTCGCATGAGTGCATGACTAACGCGTATAAATGCATTTTTATAAATTTGTGATCACACGTAATGTTTGTTTGAGTTACTTTTACATGCATATATGTGTAAGCTTTTCATTGCTTTATCGACGTGTGTTTAATGGTCGTACATTCTTGTCTTTGCCAACTTGGGAAAATACTGTATCATGATTGTAACGAGCTTTGATTGAATCAGAATATGTACTTTTGAATGGCTAGCTTACACACACACACGTAAGGCTAAAAGAGCAAGGTGCAGCTCTTCTTTAAGAACAACTATTAGCTCAGCGTTACCTCACAACCTCATCATTTCATCAATAACACACAGTAATTAAAATATTTTTCCAAAAAAAGAGAAGAAAAGATACACATTATTGATATGATGTATGTAGATCCGAAAAAAAAAACTCACCAAAAATACCCACTTACTCAAAAAAAACATGAAAAAGAAAAGAGAAATACCAACCACACGTTGATGGGTTGGCTGAAGGACAAATTAAACGACACCGCTGCCAGTGCAAAATGGTGGCGTCATTCACGCGTTTTTAGCGAACGGCGGACCAACAACGGCTTGCACCGCACTCTAAGTGTAATGGTGACCATCAAAGACCAACAACACAATTGTCACATCAAATTCTCTCTTAAGACAATTCTATTACCAATTTAGTGTAATAAGATAATCAATAACACCAATTTTATTTTATTATCATTTCCATTTTTTTTAAACTATGATAAAATTTCATTAACAAATTAAAATATTACATTAAAAATGAAAAAAAAAATCCGTTAGAAATTTTCTCCCATAGACGATTTTTGTGATTCAATACAACCCTATTCGATTTTAATCTTTTCGGTTTCAAAGATTCTATAGTTTACGCCTAAGTTATTTGTTTATTATATCCCTAGTCGTTGGTGGTTATTCGTCCCAAAGGGGTGAAGATAATCAATTCGGTGAATGTGCAACTCTTCAACAGAAACAAACAAACCGTTATTAGTAATGAGATACCACTTGGTGGTTACTGGGATATCACTTGAATCGTGTGATCACTTTCCAAAGTAAACTATTCGACCCTAATGCCCGGGTTACACGAATATCTACTTGGGATAAGACCAAATCTGCAGCTATAGAATTAGGCACAATTCAATAACCCTTGCGCTTATAAGTGTTTTGTGTTTTACGTGTGTGTCTCATGCATGTTCGGATCTCCTATATAGGAGGTTACTCTTGAGCTATTCCCATGGAATTATGAGTATTAATCGCCCATTAATAGCCTCATAATTATCCCCATTATAGTTTGTTAGTGGTTACATGACCAATTAAATGTGGTCATAAAGAAGTTGTAATCGCCATTTAGCGATTTTCCATAAGCGATTTTCCACTAGCGGTGATTTCACTTGCGGTGGAAGTACAACCTATCGATGGAAACACCGCTTATCAAGATTTCATAGCACTATCGGTGGATACACCACTCGATGGAAACACCGCTATCGCTGGAAACACCGCTATCGCTGGAAACCACAAGCGGTACTTTCCACAAGCAAGATTTTCACCAAGCGGTACTTTCACCAAGACTACCAATACAAACCACTATAAGAATCGTGGAGTTCATGGACCTTATGGGTGTACCCTCCGTACTCTTAACCCATTGCAAGGTGTGAACTAATCCCACAAGTGCACTAAATTTTCCAACAATCCTCCCCAAATTTAGTTCACTTCCTTTGCATGAAAAATAAACATCAATCAAAACATGTGCATAAGCGAAAATGTCCAGAGGATTGAATTTCCATCTTAGTAAATTACACGTTCAAATATTCGAGAATCGTGGTGTTCTAAGAATTGAACCCTTCAACCCATTTGAATACACGAAGATAAAATACACACAAGTTTTCAAACACTTAATGACTCACGACACTATACAAGCCATGTGTCCATATCCAAATTCATAAATGTTGTAAAAGCTAAAGTCCAAAGCTTCACAGCGGCAAAACTTCAACATTTACATAGGTGGTTCCTCTTTAGTCATGCTCACGCCAAGCACTTTTCAAAGAAAATTAACCATTAAGTAAAGACTTCATCCTCCTTTCAAGAAGTTCCGAGCACAACCTTGGGATGTAAATAAAACATGTGCTCTAGTCCACCGAATGTTCGATTTCCACATTGAACTCGGCTCCTAAGTTTCCTCGGGAGGAGTTGGGTGTCCTAGCATTCGATGACTAAGTTGGACTTAAACCCATCCCTTTAGCAGACTTTATAACCAAGTCTCTAGCTGCACCCTTCGTCAGTGATCGCCTAAGTTCATTGAGATCTCACAAACTCTATAGATACCACCCCATTCATGATAAGCTCACGAATCATGCTATGCCCGACACCTAAGTGTCTAGACTTACCATTGTACATCGGCTATAAGCCTTAGCCAATGTAGCCGCACTATCACACCGGATAGAAATAGGTGCTATAGGTTTAGCCACAATGGAATCTCAAGAAACAAGTTTTTCAACCATTCAAATTTCTTTACCAAAGAAATGCTAGAGCCACAAATTGATTCCATTGTTGAACCGGTGATGCAAGTTTGCTTCTTGGATGCCCAAGAAATTGCACCTCCACCAAGTAGAATACCCACCACCGGTGTATTTAATTGTCTTCGAGTTATCGATCCAACTTGCATCGGTGTAACCTTCCAACATCGATGGGTAACCAAGATATGGAGACTATAATCCATAATTCTCTTCAAATACTTCATGACTTTGAACGCTTGCCGTTGATGAGCACTAGGATTACTAGTATACCGCTCAATTTTCCCACCGCAAAACCAATATCGGGTCTTGTACAAGTCATGGCATACATCGAGCACCAATTACCCTAGAATACTCAAGTTGAGATCTGACCTTGCCATGATTAGGCATCGACTTCTCACAGTATCCATAGGTGTACTCATCGAGTACAATCAAAGTAATTGAATTTCCTCGACCTTCTCAATATAATGAGACCGAGATAGAAATTCTATTACTTTCATGTTTAATCCTTATACCAAGGATAACATCACCTCCCCATGTCTTTCATGGAGAACCTTGATGACAAAAATTCCTTTGTCGGTCAACTGATTTTGGTCGGTGCCAAAGATCAACATGTCATCAACATATAGACAAACGATGACTCCTTTACCGTATTCATCAAATTTGCTATATACACATTTGTCGACTTGGTTAAGAACATAACCACTAGACAAAACCACTTCATCAAACTTTTATGCCATTGCTTAGGTGCCTGCTTTAAGTCCATAAAGAGACTTAATCGGTTTACACACCTTGTTTTCATTGCACGGCATGATGAAGCCCCGAGGTTGGTTCATATAAACCTCCTCTTCCAATTCACCATTCAAGAAAGTCGCTTTCACATCCATCGATGAATAACCGATTGTGAATAGATGCCATAGCAATCGCGAGCCTTATGGTAATCGACACGAGCCACGTGGGCATAAGTATCAAAATAGTCTATTCCCGACTTTTGTTTAAAGCCCCGAATGACTAGTCTAGCCTTGAACTTTTCAATAGTTCCATCTACCTTCATTTTCTTTTGAAAATCCATTTGCAACCCGAGGTTTGCAACCGGTGAGGTAGATCAACCAACACCAGTGTTGTTGCCCATGATGGAATCCATCTCATCATTGATTGCTTCTTTCCGTAAAGCAATGTCACGGGACTTCATTGCTTCTTCAAATGTTTTAGGGTCATCCTCAACAATGAAGCAATAGGAGTATTGGTCCGAGACCTCATCCCTAGTACCTTCAACTAAGTATAGTTGAAACTCGAGTCCAAATGACTTTGGAGTCTTGACCTTTTGCTCTTCCCGAGCACAGTTGAGGTTCTTTGAACCACAACCTCATCGGGGACCACCGATGGTTCATCATCGGGGACCTCGATACACCGTGTCATTAGTTCCATTAGGAATCCTCGACTTGGTCTAGGGACCGATGAGAATCTATTCTCATCAAAGTCTCGTATCCCTTGATTCAATTATCGAGTTAATCGAAACATGTTCATTAGGTTCAATAACATAGAACCTAAAAGCCTTGGAATGCTCAAGATATCCAACAAAGATGCGATCATGCCTCTTTCACCCAAAGTCTTTGCTTTGGATTGTGGAGTCTTACAACGACCTACAACCCCAAACCTTGAGATAGTTCAGTTGGGTTTCCTTTTAGTCCGAGTTCATAAGGGGTAACCTTGTTCCTTTGTTTGGAACCATATTTAATAAATAGCAAGTCATAACATAGCTTCACCCCATAACCCTTGACTCGATCTGAATAGGACAACATGGAATTAACCATCTCCTTCAAAGATCCTGCTTTTCCTTTCGTAAATACCATTTTGCCGAGGAGTATAAGGGCGATTGTTTCATGGATTATTCCAACAGATCGAAAGTCTTGAGTATCCATGTACTCACCTCCCTATCGATCCTTAATCTTTTGATTAAAGACCCAAGTTGTAATTCAACTTCAGTTTTAAACACTTTGAATTTATCTAATGCTTCATCCTTGGTATGTAACAGATAGACATAACAAAATCTAGAAGCATCATCAATAAATGTCACAAAGTACTTCTTATTCCCCAAAGAAGGAGTGACATGCAAATCACACAAGTCACTGTGAATAAGCTCCAAGATCTTAGTCTCACGACTAACACCCTGAAAGGGTTTCTTGGTTATCTTGGTCAACATGCAAGTTTTACACATTTCAGTGTCCATGTCAAAAGCAGGGATTAAACCATCCCTAGACATATCTTGCATTCTTTTATAATGTACATGGCCATGTCTTGCATGCCGTAGGCTAGAATCAGTGTCAGTTGTGGTCACAAAAGCTGAATTAACATTGTCAGTAGAAATATTAAGCCTGAACATTTGATTACATAAATAACCAAAACCAATAAAAACATCATGCTTAGAAAGCACAAATTTATCAGACTCAATAACTTGTTTATATCCATGATTATTCAAAACACTACTTGAAACCAAGTTTTTCCTTATATCAGGAACATGAATAACATTAAACAAAGTTACAATCTTTCGTAACTAAACCTAAGATCTACACAACCACCTACCATGCACCAAGGTCATTGACTCATTTCCCATGTGAAGAATAGAACCATCATTCGTTGACTCATAAGTCTTGAACCAACTTCTATCTTTACACACATGAACTGTTGCACCAGAGTCAACCCACCACGCAACATCATCATCCCGCACATAAAAGATTCGATACATATGTAACATAATAAATCGAAAAGACTTATTAAACATATTCGACCTTTCGGTGAGTTGGTGAACCACCACTCCTGAACCATTAGTGCACGATCCATTGGCTTTACCACCAATTTTAACACCTTTGCGGTCCCTTTTAATGTGACCGGTCTTGCCACATTTCCAACAAGTAGGTGTTGCCTTCTTGTTAGGATCTCGCCTTGTGTTATCATGATATTTGCGTTTGCCTTTGTTGTCATTGTACACGTGGAGTTGTTATGCTCCACCATATTGACAACAGATGGTCCAAGAGATTGCTACTTTTGGCTTGTCATTATCCCGCACTTTGAGAGATTCCTCATGTGCGGATGATCGCCTAACTCAACAAGAGCTAACTCCTCCTTCATATGTTTCAAGGTATGCTTGAAATCTTTCCATGAAGGAGGAGCTTGTCAATGACACAAGAGACTTTGATAGCCTCATCCATGTTCATTTGGTGTTGTGTAAACCTTCCAAGTATTCCAAGAAGTTCATTGTATTGTTCCATAACGGTCTTGAATCACCATTTTGTAATTTGTGAAATTACTAACAAGGAACTTTTACTTGATGCATCCTCGACCATATATTTGGCATCCAAGGAATCCATAGTTCTTTGGAAGATTCAAAGTTCGATAAATATCAAACAGAGAATCGAGACATACCATTGAGAATAAGACCTCTGCATATGTAGTCATCATTCTCCCACTTGCTCCTCCTCCCGATCCGCTCCACAAGTAGCATCATCCCCATCATCGAGAATTGGAGTAGTCAAGACATAGACCAAACTTATGCTCGACAAAGAAGTGCATCTTCTTCGCCACCTCCTAAAGTCCACCCCTTCAAACTTATCCGACAGCAAAGTTTGAAGCCATGTGTTCATTGCGGCTTGCCATTGATTATCACAAAATAGTTTACTTTGATTGTTGGTGGTTATTCGTCCCAAAGCGGGGTGAAGATAATCAATTCGGTGAAATGTGCAACTCTTCAAAGAAACAAACAAACTGTTATTAGTAACAGATACCACTTGGTGGTTACCGGATATCACTTGGAATCGTGTGATCACTTTCCAAAGTAAACTATTTGACCCTAATGCCTGGGTTACACGAATATCTACTTGGGATAAGACCAAATGCAGTTATAGAATTAGGCACAATTCAATAACCCTTGCGCTTATAAGTGTTTTGTGTTTTCTGTGTGTGTCTCATGCATGTTCAGATCTCCTATATATAGGAGGTTACTCTTGAGCTATTCCCATGGAATTATGAGTATTAATCGGCCCATTAATAGCCTCATAATTATCCCCATTATAGCCGTTAGTGGTTACATGACCAATTAAATGTGGTCATAAAGAAGTTGTAATCGCCATTTAGCGAGATTTCCATAAGCGATTTTCCACTATCGGTGCTTTCACTTGCGGTGGAAGTACAACCTATCGATGGAAACACCGCTATCAAGATTTCATAGCACTATCGGTGGATACACCACTTCGATGGAAACATCGCCTATCGCTGGAAACATCGCTATCGATGAAACCACAAGCGATGCTTTCCACAAGCGAGATTTCACCAAGCAAGATTTTCACCAAGACTACCAATACAAACCACTATAAGAATCGGGAGTTCATGGACCTTATGGGTGTACCCTCCGTACCTCTTAACCCATTGCAAGGTGTGAACTAATCCCACAAGTGCACTAAATTTTCCAACAGTAGCATTAGTCAATATATTTAGATTAATTAATTGATATGATTGATTCACATCATGATCCTAGGCTTTATTTACTAAATTCGTTAGTTTTATTGTACTAATCTAGGCTTTATTATATCCTACGCTATTCAATTTGTTTGTAGTGTTTGTTTTGTAATCTAGGCTTTATTATACCCTACATCGTTTTGTGGGTATATTGCTATCCTAAATTGCTGTATCTTTATATTTTGTTGCTGGTTGGTTTTCATGGTGTTCGTGGGTTGGCTTTTGGCTGCTGTTTTGTGCGTCGGTTGTGTTTGAATAACGGTGCACGCTAATTAGAGTTGGTTGCATGTAGTAGGAAGAAGAGTGGGTTCTTGAGTCTGAGAGGAGGGGAGTTAAACAAAAAGGGGCCTTGAACGCTTCAACACAACTATGAATAGCGGGAAAAATGTTGAGAGTGTATCGAGTACAACAAACTTGGATCATCCTTTGATGAGCAATAATCATAACAAGAATGATGCACCCGTGCGTTGCAGCGGGTTCTTTGCTTTTTATTTTTATGTTATATGTGTCGTGTTTAAATTGTTTGCGAAATTTTTATGTAAATGTTGGTATATTCATTTCATTTGGCACATTTGTATAATTGATAGATGGGTCGGGATGTAAGGGTAAACCTTGACCTTAAGTTTGATGTAAGGGTTTTTTTTTTTTTTTTTTTTTTTTTTTTTTTTTTAATATATATGTATATATATTTAATGAATCATAAGATCCTTAATTACGTATTAGCGGTTTGCTTGCTTTTATTTTTATGTTATATGATTTTTGTTATATGTGTAGTGTTTAAATTGTGTGCGAAATTTTTTATGTAAATGTTGGTATTTTAATTTCATTTGGCACATTTGTATAGTGCTATTTGTGTCGGGATGTAAACGTTGACCTTAAGTTTGTTGTAAAGGCGTGTTTTAATTTTTTTTATATGGCACATTTGTAAAGTTTGTTGTAAAGGGATGTAAACGTTGACCTTAATTTCATTTGGCACATTTGTATAGTGCTATTTATATGTATATATATTTAATGAATTCGCTAGATCCTTAATTACATAATAACAAATAAAGTTGAGCATTGAATCTGCAAAGTGGCGCATACTTCGGGGTTAATTTTTGCCATTTTTCAAACTTTTTGAAAAGATAAGGATTGGTTTTGCAAAATGTGACACACTTCGGGGGTACTTCTAGCCATTTTTCAGAATTAAGGATTCCTTTTGTAAAGCGTCGTTGACTTGAGGGGTACTTTTTGCCATTTTCCCAAACTTCCAAAACGACGTCGTTTCAATATTGTCGTTTTGCCTTTTAATTTGGGGCCTAAATTGCCGTTTCGTCCAATTATTTCAAAGGCTAATACGCCGTCGTTTCCTACATGGATTAAAAAAGATAATATAAACTTGAACCGTATGAATAATACATGTTTGATAATATGCGTATTTATATGCAAAAGCAATAAAAATGTGGTCCTGTTTATGTGGAGGCCCTGTGCGACGGCACGTGTTGCACACCCATCCGAGCCCCCTCTGAACATAGCGTTTCCTCCCTTGGCAACCATGGCTGGAATATTTGTTGCGACTATTATCAATGTATAGAACAATGAAGGTGAAGTCAATTCAAACACAGATCTAGGGTCTCCATCTTGGGCCAACTATTGAATGCTAATACGAGACACTAATGTTTCCTTAGCGGATAAGTTTCGTAACATTGAAAACAAATGTTGGAAGGAAAATTAGTGTTATTGGGTGAAGATGAGAAGCCATTGAACACGTGGAGGTGATAAGACGAGTTCTGTTGGAAGTAGTCATAATGGTGAACCAAGTAAGAAAATTGCAAACTTTGTACCTTAATAGCCCCGACCGTAATGGGGTTGGTGTTGCCATTCCCATAAGATCGCCTCTGAGGTTAAGGAACATTTCAAGAATACCGTCTATAGATTTTCAAGAGAGTTGCATATCACGTGGTTGAAAACTATGTTAAGAGTGTGGAGTAGTTTTGGTCTTGTTCGGTACTACGATGAATGGAAGGCATGCCTTCTTTAAATTCGCTCAAACGCAGTAAGGAAGAAATGCTTGAAGGTGGACTATGGTTGATCGTAATGTGCCATTGATTCTTCGTAAATGGTCTCCGTGGCGAATGTTTCTAAGGAGGACTTAAAGAGTGTCCCGTTTGGGTTAAACCCCATTATGTGCCAATCACGACATTCGCGGATGATGGATTGAGTGCTATTGCTACAAAACTTGGCACCCTGTCATGTTAGATATGTACACAAAGATCTATGTGCATGGAATCATGGGGCGGTCTAGATTTGCAAGAGCCATGATTGATCTTCGTGTCGACATCGAGTAAAAGATACTCTTGTTGTGGTGGTGCCTAACATTGAAGTTGATGGATATACCTTGCATTCGATTCGCGTGGAGTACGAGTGGAAACCAACTAGATGTCCAACGTGCATGGTTTTTAGACATGCTTTGGACCAATGTACGAAGAGCCCTAAAGTGGTTCCTACTACGTCCATAAATCGGGTTGAGGTTTTTGGAAATGGTGGAAAGAAACAAGGTGGAGGATATTATGGTTTTAATACCAAGTCTAAATTTGTTTACATGCCTGTCTCGAAAATGTCATCACCAAGTAAGCATTTGGAAGCTAGTAAGTCGAATCGATTGATAATGGGGTTGTTAAAACTCATAATCCGTTTCGAGTTCTTGAAACGGAGGATCGGGATATGGAGGAAACAATTACGCTAAGACTCAACGGACGAATTCTTACGCTAATTTGGGTGTTGCGAATCAAGCGTCTACATCTACATCTAACATGGCATCTAATATGGCATCTACATCTAAGGGTACAAACATGAATCTTAAGGCTGGTATTTTGTTGATATTGCTAAATATGATGATCATGCTTATGAGGATAAGACTATGATATGGAACATGTCTATGATGAAACAACGAGTTTCATGGATCCTAAGAGCGAAAGAGGGGGTTGGAAGTAAGAGTTTGTATGAGCGTTGGACAGAGGATAATGAGTATGATCCATATGATGATGATGTGTACGATGATTTAATGGAAGATCAACGTGCGTTCTCATGACGCCTTGATATAAGTCTCCGTGGTCATAATAGACATTAGATTATATTTGTTTCGCTTTGAATCAAATGTAGTCTAATGGTTAGTTTGTTTTCCTTCTAATAGGAGGTAGTAGAGTCTTTGTTATTTAAGTTTTACCGCCTATGTAACGTACTGAGATGTATGACTCACTCACATCTTATATACTTAGATGTTTTTCTGTGGTGACTGATGTGGTTAAGTTTTAATTAAATAACAAATTAGAGTTATAAACTAATATTGGTATTATATTTACTTAATTGAAAAAGTTAATTAATAAAGATAGAATTCTAAAGCCGCCATAAAGTCATCTCATTTCTATAAACTAGAACTATAAATATGTTGTAAACTATAAATATAAATTGATTGTTTTGCATCTTTTAGTATTGTAGATATGAAAATTAAAGACTAAAATTCAATAGAGTCATCTAAGTTTTATCGCTCAATTGAATGTAAATCAAAATTGGAAAGATACATATGTATCAAAGATGTTATTAAAATTTTATATATATAGAACAGATTCGGTATGGCGGTTAAACTAGTGACCCGATGAACCGACGACTCGATCGGGTCAATTAAAAGACCGGGTTTTAAAACATCGGTTTTTCCCGGTGCTGTTGATAGGGTTACCAATTCTATACATGTGCTTGAGTGTTGTTGTTTTGTTTTTGTATAGGAGTTGATATTGTTGACCGGCATATTTCTACCAATGTCCTTCATCAACTTCAAACCATTGATCATTACTAGAAACATCATGCGTAACTTTTAGACGACAATACGACATGACTACTAATGATTTGATAGAGTTTTTACTGGTGTTGTTGATAGGGTTACCACTTTTATCCATGTTCTTTTGTTTCGTTTTTGTATAGTCTTTAGTTGATATTGTTGATCAACATATTTTTATCAATGACTCTCCAATATATCATCAACTTCAAACCATTGATCATTACTAGAAACATCAATGCGTAGCTTTTAGACGACATGATTACTAATGATTTGATAGAGTTTTTACTGGTGTTGTTGATAGGGTTACCACTTTTATCCATGTTCATGCATGTTCTTTTGTTTTGTTTTGTATAGTCTTTCTTTAGTTGATATTGTTGATCAACATATTTGTATCAATGACTCTCAATATATCATCAACTTCAAACCATTGATCATTACCAGAAACATCATGCGTAGCTTTTAGACGACATGAATGCTAATGATTTGATAGAGTTTTTACTGGTGTTATTATTGATAGGGTTACCACTTCTATAGTTCTATACATGTGCATGTGTGTTCTTTTGTTTTGTTTTTGTATAGTCTTTAGTTGATATTGTTGACCAACATATTTGTACCAATGTCTCTTCAATATTTCATCAACATATTGATCACTACTAGAATCACGAACCAAAGTCTTTCATAGATTATAAGTTTGTTTTTTATTTGTTATTCTTCTTTCCGCAATCAACTATACATAGTTTTTTTTATGATTTTTATAAAACACCAATTTATTTTTGTTTGTTTAATATTGTTTTTTTGTAACGTGATTGTATCAAACTTTTTACTCCATCCGTCCCAAATTATAAGTCCATAATGGCATTTTTTGTTGTCCCAAAATACTTGTTCACTTTTATATTCCAACCAATCAAAAGTGTGTTTAGTGGAGAAAGAATATATTTGATTGGTTAATAAAGTAGTTAGTGGAAATTTCTTAAACTTTATGCAAAGTGTAAGTGGACTTATAATTTGGGACGGAGGGAGTATCTCATTAAGAACTCTTGGAGCTAGCCCGTCTATCGGGTGAATCTTGAAGATAGTATATTATATTTCTAACTTAAGAATGTGTTAAAGTATAAAACTTAATGGCTTATGAGCTTGATGCAGGTTTTATTGATCAGGTTTTAATATTTACTAGTTGGATACCCGCGCACAGCGGCGGCGATAAATATAGTTATCCCTACCCGCTTAGTGAATTCATTTCACAACACTCCAAATTTATATGTGTTAGTCGTATGTGTGTTTGTTTGAGTTTTCCGTATCTTTCCCGAGACATCATTATTCCCGCATATTAAAAGACTTTTACAATCTCAAAGTTATAAAAATTTGAATCAAAATAAAATAAACCTACTAAAAATGTAAAAACTAAAAACTCATAAAAATATATCAAAATTGATGTTGAATTAAAGAGCACAAAATTTTAAAAAATATGGTGAAACTAGATCATAAAAAAATTAAACGAATTAAAAGATATTTAAATTTAAAAATAAAAGTGATTAATTAGTTAAGAAGTGATACGTGTCGCCCATTATTTAAGCTCCTTATTTTAGTTTGTTGAGCTCCTCCATTTTGTTATTTTTAGTTAGAAGTGACACATGTCACTCAACGATTGGAGCTCTTTATCATAATTTTTTGTAGAGTCCACAACTTAAATGCTTTATATAGTAGTATAGATAATGTCTCGTTATACCTATGGTCTACCATAATGCACTAACGAGCAGTATACCCGATCGTGTGTAGTGTAGTATTCGGTAAAACCGAGGTCGTCCCAAGAGCTATGTGAGCGGATTCTAATTAAGTCTAGGTGTCACAGATTTTAATTGGTTTTTAAGATTGAAATAATTAATTAACTACTAAAGCAAGAAATGCAAGAAAGCAAATAAAGGCGAGGGTTGTGATTAATAGAGGAGAAGTGTGCTAACCTAGTTACTCATCTTATCATGTTAAGTTCACGTTTAATTACTTTCAATTGCTTCAAGTGGGGTTTTAAGTCGCTAGGACAGCATTTGGTCAGATCGTTCTAACCTATCAGCAAAGGCTACCACCGGAGATCAAGCTACTACCCTTGAAAGTCCAGTTATTTTTAGTCCCCTAAGCCAAGTCATTAAGTTCCGCTACATGCAAGATTCATAACAATGAGTGTCGGGGCGCTAGCATCTTAAAAACTCATCCCTAACTTCTTAAGTTCATCCAAACGGCAGGTGATCAGTTGGTCAAATCGCACAAGTGAAGAAGGGTCGTCAGTTGGTCAATTCTTACCCTTCCCACTCACCCACCTACTTAGGGTCACTTGGTCATATCTCCTAAGAAACTAGACACTACCGCCATTCAAAACTACCAAACAAGGGTAGCTACCAACAAACTATGCATGCATACACTAGAAACAATTATACGGAAACAATGTAAACATAAACAAAACAATTAAGGAATCATAACTAGGCTAGCACCGGAGGTGCTTAGCATTCATATTAATCGATACAATCGATTCAATGTTTAACATATTGAAATACATGAATTGAAAGTAAAAGAAATGATAAATTGCTAATGCTTATCGTTGGGAGTGATTTATCCCTCGAGATGGCTCTGTATGCTCCTCGAGATCTCGCCTTCCGCCTCCTACCCACGTTCCTCCTTTTGTGTGTGGAGATTGATGATAAATGTAGAATTTTGGGCGGTATTTATAGGCCGATCCGTTACTGGCGTAACTTAAGTTGAGAGTTACGCCGTAACATCCATTTCTTCGTATTTTGCTCGAAAAGTCGGTTACGGTGTAACATCGTGAATGAGTTACGCCGATTTATGGAACGAGTTACGGCGTAGCTTGCGCGCGCAGTAACATCATTTGACCTAATTAGTTACTGGCGTAATCCTATGAGGGAGTTGCGCCGTAATCTTCGCTTAGTTGGTTTTCAACCACGCTCATTACGGTGTAATGTGAGAGAATAGCTACGCCAGTAATTACTTCAAAATAGGCATACTATCATATATCTTCAACAAACTTTCCAAATCCAGCGTCTCATTAGCTCCAATGATCGTAAATTACCCGAAAGTGAAATATAGGGAAAACAAGCGAAATCCATATAAATGATATAAAACACGAGCATTATCGGGAAATTGACACTTAATATTCGTGATTATTTGATGTTATCGAGCTATTCATATTACTAATAAGCGATAAGTGTAAGAAGATGTTTTAAAAATTCGGTATTAAAAAACTTAATAAGTTCGAGTAAGGTTTTAAGATCCGGATCCCGACTATAATCATTTTGTCATTGCAAGATCGTGATTATAAGATCGGGTCAAGATCTTAAGATCATACTAATATGTTATTTTTTAATAGTCTTTGTTATATTATTATTATTTATCATAAACAAAAAATTATATGAATGTTTTACGGAAATTTTGTCTTAAATTATGAGTGTGGAATGTTTAAGAAGAATCACATGTTTTTTTAACTTCTATTAAAAGATAATTCATAACTTTATAGTTTTTTAGTTTGTGATTCGAGAAACGTAAGATCGGATCGGATTAGATCTTAAGATCATATGGTTAAGATCGAGATCCTATAAGATCTTAAGCTTACTAAAATCATATGTAGGATCCGGATCGTGATTGTTTGTAGAATCGTAAAAACGTAAGCTCTTAAGATCAGGATCAAGATCTTAATAACTATGAGTTCGGGAGCTATTTTTATGTTAGTGTTAACTTAAAGGATGCTTTTTGACATTTATGAATGTTAATGTATATAGTTTGATACTTTGATTGTTTAAAGGGTTAATGTGTATTTTAGAAAGACTAAAGGGGTAGTTTTGAAAACTTCAAAATTGACAAATAATACAGTATACATGAACAATTGCAAAATATTAATAACGGAAATTATTATAATATGAAATGTCTAAAAATTAACAATATCGCAAAAACCGAAAATATTATACTAGCGATATTGGTCATTAAATCTACCAATTTGACGTTAGTATCATATCATCATTCAGCAAACTCTAAATTAACCACCAAACCAAACAAATAAAATACATTACTTTATATCCCACAATATACCATATAAAAAGCAAATTCTTAAAGGGACCAATGTACAAAAATAACACCTCTTACCGAATAGTGTTGTATGCGAATGTGATTACACTGTTAATTTGTCGACACGTGTTCGAGACAAAAATAATCCTAATCATTTCAAGTCCATCACCATCAAATCTTGTCCACGTGTTGTTTGACTTTTAAACCAATGTGCGAACGACCACGCGTGCGAATGAAAATCTACTTTATTGGGAAGGAACAAGAATATCTACTTTTCGGGAATAAAATCTTATGTTTTTACTTTTCTTACTTTATTGAAAGAAATAGCCCATTAAATTTTGTATACAAAATACAACACACTTCAACACTTTGACAAACACTTTAACAAATCTTTTATAAGAAATAAACACATTTTAACCTTTACATAAAATTAAAACAACACTTCTAACAACTTCTCTGCCCACCACCACGCACGCATGGTAACGATCAAAAAAACGCTCACTCATGGAAGGGTATGCAAGAAAGGCGAGGCATACCAAGCAGATGAGTGAGTGTTTTGTTTTTGATCGGTTACTGTGTGCGTATGTTGGTTGCTGGGTAGAGAAGTGTTAAAAGTGTTGTTTTAATTTTTATGTAAAGGTTAAAAGTGTGTTTATTTTTTTATAAAAAGATTTGTTAAAGTGTTTGTCAAAGTGTTAAAAGTGTGTTGTATTTTGTACACAAAAATTCAAATGGACATGTTCCTTTCAAATAAAGTCAGAAAAGTAAAAAGTATAAGATTTTATTCTTGAAAAAGTAAATGTTCTTGTTCCTTCCTAATAAAGTAGATTTTCATTCATACATTAGTTAAAAAAAAGTCAAACAGTAAGTGGAGAAGATTTTATAGTGATGGTAATTGCAAATGATTAGGATTGTACTTTTTATCTAGACACGTGTCAACAAATTAGTGGAGTCGCACATTTGCACATGAACATTTTCGAAAGAGGTGTTATTTTTGTACTTTTTGGTGACCACAACCCAAGTTTTTATCCCCTTTTAAGAATTTGCTCTATAAAAAAATGTCATGGATTCGGTAGTATGTAACATCAAATGACAACCAAATGTCCTATAAAATACCTTACTTTATACCTCATAATATACCATATAAAAAAATGTTGGGGTTGCACATACCACTGGTAGTCTATCGCCACCACTTACACATGGTTATGACATATGAAAATTTTAAGTTACGCCGTAGTCACACTAAATCAAACGAGTACACAGTGAAACGACAAAAAAGATGTTTTATCAAATGAATTAAAAAAAAAAGATGTTTCGAAGTGTTAATGTTGGTTCCCATGGTATTCGTTTATCCCCCCTTTTTTATGCGGACGATGTCATTATCTTTTCCGACCGAATCAACACGATATGGATTATATTATCCGTATCCTCAACATTTTCTACCTTGCTTGTGTCTTAAAATTAATATCAACAAGTCGAATCTTTATAGGGTAGAGTCCCCATTCGGAAGTTGAGAGCATGGTCATTGGTTCGGGATGCGCACCTAGTTATCTCCTTTCTCCAATCTCGGTGCGCTATAGGTTCAAATATGAGCCACATCTCGAATTGGAAAGTCCTGGTTGATTGTTTTAAATCAAGGTTATCGGTTGAAAGCTAGCTTCTTTGTCTTCAGTGGCCGCTTAACTCTCGTAAAACCGTGCTTGGTAGCCTCGGTATTGACTTCTTGTCTATTTTAAAGCTCCTGAAGCAGTTATTAAGGTCTTGGAAAGTCTTCGCGCCTCTTTCTTTTGGGGCGCCTCTGCTGAGAAAAGGAAGCTAGCTTGGGTCAAATGGTATAGTATTTTAGCACCTCTTGATAAAGGTAGTTTAGGCGTTGGTAGTCTTAAAGCCTTCAACCTCTCGCTTTTTCTTGAATGGAGATGAATTCTGCTTAAAGACCCTTCTGCTTTATGGGTTAAAGTTTTAAAATCAATTCATGGAGAAGAAGCAGGATTCGAGTTAATGGTCGCCAATCAAATGGGCTATGGGCTCGTATATTTGGGTCGATTTATCAACTTCATTCAAGCGGTTGTGTTCCTTTAAATGCTTTTCGTTTCAATGTTGGAGATGGTTCTATGATTCGGTTTTGGAAAGATATATGGTTGGAGATCAACCTCTCGTGCTCGCTATAACAGGCTGTTCCATCTAGAGAAGAATCGAAATTGCCTTATTAGAGATCACATTATTAATGGCTCTTGGTCATGGGACTGGTGTAGACCGGTTAATAGGGGTAGATCTCAAGTTGACTTCAATAACATGCTGGTTGATATCAGCTTGTCGAATATTGTGGATGGAAGTGATTCGGTTGTTTTCTCCCTCTCCTCGGATAGCAGTTTCTCAGTGAGCGTAGCTCGAAAGTTAACATATTCTTGTGGCGTTTGTTTCTTGATAAAATCCCTCATCGTTTCAACCTTTCTGCTCGTGACATAGACATTGGTTTGATCATGTGTCCTATTTGCAATGGGCATGTTGAATCGAACTCTCATATTTTCTTCTCGTGCACTGTTGCTTCAAATATTTGGAGGCTTATTCGAGGTTGGTGTGATCTAAAGTTTTCGTTGTTCAATTCTTGTGTCGATTGGGATAATTGGTTCACTTCACGGAACGCTTCTAAAGATAAACAAGACCGGGCGTATGCCATTTTTGCTTCTATTTGTGACATGTTCAATAGTATCCGTTTATTTGCATTTTCTTGGTTAAAATTTAGAGGCAAATATTGTATTTAGTTGGATGATTGGCTTAAAATGCCTTTGTAATTGCTAGCTTTTGCTAGTTTTTCTAATAATATGCCGTAGTTAAAAAAGAATAAATAAAAATTGTATGAAAACCATAGAGTATACATAATTGTATATTTGTACTCAAAAGTTACCACACAATTAATAAACCTTCCTATCGACCTAGTATATAAATTGACAACTTTTACAATCTTTCACCCATGGGACGGTGATTTCACCCACTCTAAGGCTATGCACAATGGCGACTGGTTAAATCGGTGACACATCGCCTTTCTCTCTCCGACGACTGACGACGACCTAGTTGCCACAAAGTGACACGAGAATTTTTATTTTTTATTTTTATTTTCTTTTAATTCAAATATTTTTAAAACAAAATTAAACTTCATTAATAAAATACTTAACATTACAACAATAATTAAAACTTAAACTAATAAAACGTAGACGTTACAATCCTTATTAAAACCGAAACTTAATAGTCTAAGGTGTAACGTTCTTTGATTCTTGACCTTAAGTTGTTCAAGTTCTTGTAGTTGTCGTGGGGCATATTTGTGTCGAGAGGTGTGTTGTAGAAAATTAAATCTTGCGTCCGGGTTGATTATACCGCCATTGCAAGTCACGGCGTTGAGCTCAAGTTTCTCCCTTTAACTCCTCGGCTCGCCTTGCCGCTTGCTCTGCAAGCTCCATCTCTTTCGCTTCAACTTTATGTATTCCTCTTCCATATTCTTGGTTTTTTCCTTATTTGAACTTTTGATCTTGAAAAGTTCTTGGCCATATTAGTAACAAATGAAGCGGGTGGCTCGTGTGATTTCTTCTTGCGCGTCACGACCTTTTGGTCGTGATTCTCAGTCTCTTCTTCTTCGTAATCATCCACGTCTTGGGGATGAAAAGGACCTTTGTTGACCCCGAGGTGGTTTTCAAGTCCCGGATTTCTTCCGACTAGTCTTGGTGAAAGTAGGCATCTCAGCAGCTTTTCCAAGCGTAATGCCTCTCAAAACTTTCCAACACTCCTTCATGTAAACTCATGCTTGTGAAGCACACGGTATTCGTTACAAGCCTTTCCATAGTCGTCTTCGCCATTCTCACCGCCTGTGATTATCCTTGATATTATCCATAATTGCACAAAAGAAACCAAACCTAGAACGAATCCTACCCTTCCATTTGGTCGTTATGGAGTCGTAGGTTCTTGTTGAACCGCCACTTTCAAAGTGCGCTATCACCTCATCCCAAAACCCACTCCGGTTGATAGAGTTCCTCTTTCCGAATTTTCGACACATGTACCAAGCTCTACAAAGCGCGCTTCTTCCGCTTTTGTGCATGGTACGGCGGGTGCGGTTGCAACATTCTTGCCTTACCCTTCCCTTTGTAGCCCGCTTTGTAACCTTCTTTGATTTGACGGTGGCGTCTCTTCGACATCGCCTTCAACACGAATAGAACCGTGGTATGAACCGTGCCTCGAACCTTGTCCCATCAAGCATCTTGAGTCGGGTATTGTTGAGGCGTGAAGCATTGAGCAAGAGGAATTCCATAAAATGCTCATAATCCATATCCGGATTAACGATGAAGCGGTGAAAACGATTGATTAGGTTGGGAAGATTGTGAGAAATCCATGTTAGGATGATATGACGAACCGCTTGGTGCTTGGTTTTGATTGATACTCGGACGACCGGTGGGAAATATGGACGATTGACGAAAATGGGTTTTGATTATGGTTGGGTTGTGGTAGTCGTGTTTGATAATTAAAACCGGTGCTTCAAAACTAACATCCCGATTTTGTGGTGGTGTTAAACCGGTTAATTGAAACGGTGGATCCGTGAGAAATTCAAGTTCGGGAATTTTGGGAAGTCGGGATCGTCGGGTTTTGAGTTGGGAGTTTTCTTTGTGACATGATGATTATTGAAGAGAAGTTGTTTGAATTGTGTTTGAAATTGTGTGTTTAAAAATGTGTTTGAGGTTGGTATTTATAATGTTGTAAAAGTGGTAAAGTTTTGAAAAAAAACAAGGGTAAAGTTTGAGTTTATACTCGGTTGTGAGGCCAACCGAGTTTGTCTTCCATCTCTCCCCAACCGAGCACGACCGAGACCTCCACAACGGGCCAACCGACCACGACCGACCTTGCCAACCGATGCCAGCCTCCTCCACTGCGTATAGCCTAATATGCTAAAAGAACTGATCTTACGCTACAAAACACATATTGTTTAGAACTACAACTTAAAACATATATGTATTTGAATTGATTAATGACTCTAGAAAGAAAAAACATATGCTATTTAGCAAACATGGTTCACATATAGAAAATTTTTGACCAATTAATATGTCACTGGATATTATGCGACTATCATTTATTAAAAGCAAAAAGTTAAGTTTCTTCCAAATGCAAAAACACGGTTTCAAGGTATGAGATTGATTGACTGCTCTTTTTGTTCTAAATTATGCATTTACGACATTTTATTTGGACCAAGTTGTTTGCGTATGATGGAGAAAGAAAATGACTAGATATGACAGCCACATACATATACGTTCAGCTAATCAAGTATCTTAATAAGCAAATATTTTTCATTTGTTTACTTAGTGCATCTCCAAATGCAAGCATGATTAATAACTTTTCTTTATCAAATTAGTCATCGAGAGACTTTTTATCATTAGAGTGAAAGTGAACGACTTTTTTCTCAATGACTTTGGCGTGTTTGGTAACAGATTATAAAAGATTATGGAGGTTTAAGGTACTAAACTACCAATAGCACCACCTTTTATTTATCAATGGTGCACATCAAATCAAGTTGTGTTAAAATAATAATTTTTTCCTTTTTTTTTGCATATACATCTAGGGTTTGAACATAATACGTATGGTATACTGGTATAGTAGTTGACTGATGTTTGATAACTTATTGCATAGGGCATAGATTCTTCATTACAAAATAAATAGTCACTTCAATCCATTCATTGACAAATGACAAACCAAAAGATATTTTAATTGGGATGTGATATACATACCTTCCCTATGTTGTCATATCATAGGATTTTTGGTAAACCAGATAACCGCGATCTGCACTATATGCTCGATAACGTCCAATCGTTGGATCACCTCCTTATAGGAGGTATGGATAATTGTCCATTTTAATTAACAAAAGTACGTATCAATGTCACTCGTCATGGACTTTTATGAGGTTTGATTTTGTCATGGGCTTAGCTTAAGTAAGAAGGCATTATTTTAAAGAAATGATTGGCACTATCTTCATATTTATTATGACACTCATCAGACATACAGCTTAAAACACGTTATACTTAAAATATAATCGTATAATACATACTCTAGAGTGTCCTAATAAAATTGAGAGTGGGGTTATTTTTTCTTGATCATGTTTTTCGAACTTTTGTTGACTAACTCACTGGGTTTAAGTTCGTTGTCACACATACTTTATCGGGTAAAGTCCGAGTGCAGTTGCATAAACGAGTTCAGATTATTTTTGATGATAGATTAATTCTAAAGTTGTTAATGATGTAGATATTGGTTATAAAAAACAATGCATGGCACAAATTTTTTTAAGTACAAATTCTAAGTCAAACGCATATTTTCTTGCAAGAAAAAGTGAAAAACCATTTATTCGTAAACAGTCAGAGAATCAAAACCAGAAATAAACTTTGGATTTTTAAGCCCAACTGTCCAAATAAAGTAGCATTCAAAATAATTGGGCTCAGATGGGCTCAATTGCTCAAAGGTACAAACTTATGAGATTAGCCCTTATTTGTTGACACATTTATGTAACGAATTATAGTTCTCAACAAGTTTCCTATCGTGTAGCGTGAAAGTTTGTTGAATTAACTTTTGTAAATAGTATCAAAAAAGGTTCTGTTTATTAGAAAATTATGTCTAAGCCCCGTACGTGCACGAATATTAAAACTAATATCGTTATTTGTAAAGTCAAATTTAAGTTAAACTGTAACCTTCACAGGTAATAAAATTAAATTAAAAGAATAAGAACAAAACTACCAATAAAATTTAGTGTAAAAATTGTCTGATAGTGTTTGTGTGAACATAGTTATATTATATTCACACAAAACATTATCAAACAACTTAGATGTTGCTGCTATCAACCGAGTATCTAAACAAACATTTCTTTCAATCCTTTTACGATGTGGGAGACAAGTGATATCACACAACATTAGAATAAGCACTTTCGATTATGTCAAAAGAAGTGATTGTAAAACTACAAAACATATATGATTTGAAACTACGACCGATAATATACATGTTGTGGAAAACTAGAAGGGGAGGGGTTGAATAGTTTCTTGATTTTAAGTTGATTTCAAAACTTTAGATTCGATATTATGTGAAATCGTATGGATGTTGAGAACGATAGATCTAATGATAATGCAAACAAATAAATAAAGATAAGGGATAGAAATAGACACAACCGATATAGTGGTTGGCCTGAGACTGACACCTTCCTCGCCTCTTTCCACTCTCCGAGTCACCCACTCGAGATTATGAAAGATTATGGAGGCTTAAGGTGCTAAACTACCAATAGTACCACCCTTTATTTATCAATGGTACACATCAAATCAAGTTGTGTTAAAATAATAATTTTTTCTTTTTCGCATATACATCTAGGGTTTGAACATAATACGTACGGTATACTGGTATAGTAGTTGACTGAAGTTTGATAACTTATTGCATAGGGCATAGATTCTTCATTACAAAATAAACAGTCACTTTAATCATATCCATTCATTGACAAAAGACAAACCAAAAGTACGTATCAATGTCACTCGTCATGGACTTTTCTGAGGTTTGATTTTGTCAAATGTTGGTCATGGGCTTAGCTTAAATAAGAAGGCATTATATTTAGTTTTTGGACTTTACGTCGTCACACATACTTAAATCAGGTAAAGTTAGTCCGGTACGGTTGTATATAAACGAGTTTAATTTACTTTTTGATGATAAATCAAAGCTGTTAATGATGCATGTAAGTAATGGTTCAACCCCTTAAAGATGTAGATATTGGTTATAAAAAACAATGCATGGCACAAATTTTTTTAAGTACAAATTCTAAGTCAAACGCATATTTTCTTGCAAGAAAAAGTGAAAAACCATTTGTTCGTAAACAGTCAGAGAATCAAAACCAGAAATAAACTTTGGATTTTTAAGCCCAACTGTCCAATTAAAGTAGCATTCAAAATTATTGGGCTCAGATGGGCTCAATTGCTCAAATGTACAAACTTATGAAGTTAGCACTTATCTGTTGACACATGTATGTAACGAATTAAATTATAAACAAGTTTCCTTTTGTGTAGCATAAAGTTTGTTGAAATTAACTTTTGTAAAAAGTATCAAAAAGGTATTGTTTGTTTTAACTTGCGGATATCATTCACTAATTTCACTGTGCTTCATTGTCCATCTTACATTGGTTGAAAACAAAATAAAAAAATTAATACTTTATAAAAAATTTGTATTTTTAAACCTCGTGTATATACAGATATTAAAACTAGTATCGTTATTTGTGAAGTCAAAATTTAAGTTAAACCGTAACTTTCGCACGTAAAATGTGATAAAAAAACAAGAACAAAAATACCTTTTCAAAATGTTAGTGTAAAAAGATGTCTGAATATGTTAGTGTGAACATAATTATATATATTCACACAAACGTTAATCAGGCGTCTAAATGTTGTTGCTATCAACCGAGTATGTAAACAAACATTTCTTTCAATCTTTTTACAATTTGGGAGACTAGTGATACCACACAACATTTGAATATGAGCACCTTCGATTATGTCAAAAGAAGTGATTTCACATTTGTAAAACTACAAAACATATATGGTTTGAAACTAAAACTGATAATATATATATTTATATTGATCGCAACTTTTAGAGATAAAAACCACTGGCGTGAAGAAGGTGTATGAGTGATGTGGTCGCACAAGGCACCACAGCAGGTCTCAATTTGTGTCTTATCTTTATATATCCGACTCAATTTGTGTCTTATGTTATATATCCGATCGACTCTTCTCAGAAATCTCATTAGTTAAATACAACATATCTTGTCACAATAAAAAAATGTCATTAAAAGGTCTTTTATAAGAAATTGTTATAAATGAACACCTTTATTCACACCTCGAAGTTTTTTTTTTAGTTTTGATGAGGTACTTTGTAATTTTCGCCAAGACCTCCAAATTCATTTGCTGCCCCTGTACAAACTGACTTTTATTTGCTACTTATTCATAAGCAAACACGGTTCATAATTGTCGATAGATATTATCGACAATCATTCTTGAAAGTGCATTGATATAGGCTGTAACTAAAGAGCAAAGAGATTTATGCGATAAATGAATTGACAGATCACATCTTGTATAATTCATTTATCAGAGGCTCTCATTTGCGCCTCTTTAGCAGGCCCATTTATCATTTTCCTCTTCGAAAACAAGAAGTTTCTCTTAACGTTTATAAGGTATAAAATTTGTCCTTCTTGAAGAAAGATGGTTTCGAGGCTGAGATTATTCGATTGGTATTTTCTTTTTTATGTTACGTTATAAAATGATCGCCTTTGACAAAATAATAATAATAATAATAATAATAATAATAATAATAATAATAATGTGATTTTTTTTTTTTTTTTTTTTTAATAATAATTATAATAATAATAATAATAATAAATAAATAAAAATAAAAATTTGTTGTAAAAAGCAACCCACAAGGTCATTAAGTGCACTTTGTTACAATTTTATGCACTAAGGGTGCGTTTGGTATGCTATCCGGAATCACAATCGGTATGACATTCATTAGAGGGTAGTATGAGATTGAGAACACCGATTCCATTTCTATTGTTTGGTGTGAACTTTAGGCTATGGTTATCACATGCTTTTTTTAGAAAGGCATAAGGTTTTATATGTTAATGGTGGGTCCTACGGAATGAGTTAACAGGTCTTACTCCTCTCCTATGAGTCTATGGGTATCAAATGATAATTTCATTCCCTAACTTAGTAACCAAACATTTGCAATAATAATCATTGTGATTGATGCATTCCGATAGTGGTGTACCAAACGCACCCTAAAGACCAACTAGACAGCTTATTTGCAGTTGCTATCACCCAACACTCTATGCAGATATTTCTTTTAATCCTTTTCTCGATATGGGACACTAATTCCACCCCAATATTAATTTTGCCACTTTCTAATATGTTATTACTATAATATACTAAAAGGCAGGAGCCTTACTTTTGCAAAACATTTGCATTAATTGCAAACTTTGCTAACTCTACGAAAACAAATACGAGGTTGAGTGTCGTTGCAAGTAAGTCCTTTAACATTAATAATCTTTCGCAACTTGGCAAAACAACCCCGAGGTTTAAATGTCGTTGCAAAGTAAGTCCTTTAAGCAATCCCGCTGCATCGCGCGGGTTTTCCAACACTCGTTAAAAGTAATTTCACGTTAATATGTAAAAGGGAAAATTGCATAAAAAAGTACTTATTTTTTGTCCAATTTCAATTAAAGGTACTACTTTTTTTCTTTTCTCAATTTATGGTACCCGACTTTTTTTTAGTGGCCGATTTAGGTTTTTTTTTTCTAACTTCCGTTAACCATTTCGTTAGTATATTACATGTTTGTGCTCGAGTTTGTATAGGCATTTTATGTTTGGTTCATTTTCGTCCGTTTTCATACATTTGCATTACGTTTTCCGTTTTACACGTTTTTCTGCTTTTTACACGTCGTCCGTTTTACGCGTTTGGTCCTTTTGCATGTTTCCATATGTTTTACACTTTTTCCGTCTGCTTTTCACGTTTCCGTCTGCTTTACACGTTACGTCCATTTTACACGTTTCGCTTTGTTTTACGTTTTCCGGTTTACACATTTACTATTTTACTGTGTTTCATCCGGTTTACACGTTTCGTCCGCTTTTATGCGTTTGGTATGTTTTTGCACGTTTTTGTCCGTTTTACGTTTCCATCCATTCTATATGTTTTCGTCCGTTTTGCATGTTTTTGTCTGCTTTTACACGTTTCGTCTTTTTACGCTTTGGTCCTTTTTGCATGTTTCCATCTATTTTACACTTTTTCCATCTGTTTTGCATGTTTCCGTCTGTTTCTACACGTTTACGTCCATTTTGACACGTTTCTGTTTGTTTTTACACGTTTTCGTCCGGTTTTACACAGTTCTGTCTATTTTTACAGGTTTTCATCCGGTTTTACACGTTTTCGTCCGTTTTTGCACGTTTCGGTCTGTTTTCGCACGTTTTTGTCCATTTTTACACGTTTCCATCCATTTTATATGTTTTCGTCCGTTTTTGCATGTTTTCATCAGTTTTTACACGTTTTCGATGTTTTGTCCGTTTTTGCACGTTTCCATCATTTTTTCCACTTTTTCGTCTATTTTTACACGTTTTGTCTGTTTCGACGTTTCGTCCGTTTTTACATGTTTTCGACGTTTCATCCGTTTTTGCACGTTTGAGCCCGTCTTTACACGCTGTTCGTTTTGCGTTTGACCCGTTTTACGTTTTCGTCCGTTTTACACTTTTTCGTCCGCTTTGCACGCTTATGTCCGTCTTTACGTTTTCGTCGGTTTTGCACGCTTTTCTACTATTTTTGCACGTTTCATCCGTTTTACACGTTTTCGTCCGTTTTGCGCTTCCATCCTCTTTCCACGCCGCGTCTATTTTACACGCTGTATGTTTTGACGTTTCGTCCGTTTTTACATGTTTTTTTATCTCTTTTTGACGTTTCGTCTGTTTTCGATGTTTCGTTCGTTTTTGCACGTTTAAGCCCGTTTTTACACGCTTTCATCCGTTTTTGCACGTTTATGTCCGTTTTTACATGTTTACGCGTTTTCGTCCGTTTTTGCACATTTTTACACGTTTTCGTCTGTTTCTGAACGTTTTCGTATGTTTTTACATGTTTTCGCCTGCTTATGCACGCTTTAGTCAATTTTACACGTTTGGTCCGTTTTACATGTGTCAATCACTTCCCATTATTATAGGGTGATTTTCTTGATCATGTTTTTGAAATTTTGATGACTAACTCACAAGGTTTGAGCTTCTCACACACATACTTAAATTGGGTAAAGTCCGGTACGGTTTTACATAAACGAGTTCAGATTAATGTTTGATGATAAATCAAAGTTGTTAATGATGCATGTAAGTAATAGTTTAACCCCTTAACGTTGTAAATATTGGTTATGAAAAACAATACGTGACACATTTTTTTTGAAAGTACAAATCCAAAAGTCAAAACCATCTTTTCTTATAAGAAAAACCATTTGTTCGTAAACAGTCTGAGAATCAAAACAAGAAGTAAACTTTGGATTATAAGCCCAACAATTTGGGCTCAGATAGGCTCAATTGCTCAAAGGTACAAACTTTTGAAGTTGGCATGCCAATTTTTTGTTTGTTTTCTTACCAAGTACTTTATTTAATTCATAAAATATATTTTTTTTTCGAGTTTTGGGATCTTGAAAATATAATTTTATTATTTTAAAGGAAATAAGCTCTGCTGATACATGCAATACAAAACACCTCCTAAAACAGCTTATATTTTATGGTCTGTTTTGCAAAGAACGTGGTACTGGGATTGTACCTTGTATTCGTGTTGGTAGAGAACTCATGGTTATCCGTCTTACATTGGTCGAAAACATAGTAAAAAAAATTAATACTTCATCAAAAATTTATGTCTAAACGTTGTGCGTGTACAGATATTAAAACTAGTTATTTGTAAAGTCAGAATTTAAGTTAAACCGTAACCTTCACAAGTAATAAAATGAAATACAAAGAATGAGAACAAAAATACCATTTAAAATCTAGGGAAAGAGATCTAATGAGAAGAAATTGAAATAAGAAGAATGAGAAAAATTTGAAGAATGTCTTGGTTGTGGTTTCTTCTCACCCTTCTCATTTTAATTTTACTTACATTCGATCCTTACTCTAAAATCTAGTGTAAAATTGTCTAAGAGTGTTCTTGTGAACATAGTAGACAACAAATATTGTTGCTATCAACCGAGTATGTAAACAAACATTTCTTGTTTGGGACCAAGTTTCTTGGAGCCTTGTCTTCTTAACAATTAAATGATCAGCCTTTCAAACAAAAAAAAAATGTTGTAAAAAGCAGCTTGGCAAGTCTCTAAGTGAACTTTGTTTCATATTATGCACTAAAGACCAACTAGACTACTTATTTGTTGATGCTATCACCCAACAATATATACATATATTTCTTTCCATCTTTTCTCGATGTGACACCGATTCCACCCCAACATTAAATTTGCCACTTTCTAGTATGTTAATAAAAGTGATTTCACGTTAAATTGTAAAACTACTAAACATAACTACAACTAATAAACCTATATGTATGTGAACTAATCACAATCACAACTTTAGAAAAACAAAGCACAGTTTCGAGGCCAAAGATTAATTGACTGTTGCTTCCTTTCTTTATTTATGTTGCAAGAATTTGTATCTTATAACATCTTATTATGACCAAGTTGTTTATGCAGAAAAACATGGAAGACCGATAACAAGATCTTTAAATCACATGTTTTAAGCCTTTTTGGCACAACTTTACATAAACAAGTTCGGTCTATTTTTTGATGCTGACAATGCACGCTTTAAATCCTTTTGTCATATGGGTCAATGGTTTTCTTACGTTTTGGATGTTTTTTTACTTTTTCGATCGTTTTTTATATTTTCGTTGGTTTTTCTACGTTTTAGTCCGTATCGTCCATTTTTTTTACATTTTTGACAATTTCTTTTATGTTTTCGTTTATTTTTTTACGTTTTCGACAATTTGTTTTCATCTACATTTTACGTTTTCGTTCGATTTTTTACGTTTTCGTCTGTTTTTTCACGGTTTCGCCCGTTTTTTACATTTTAGTTCGTTTTCGTTCGTTTTTTGCATTTTGTCTGTCTTTTTATGTTTTCATCCCGTTTTTTACGTTTTTGTCCTTTTTTTTGCGTTTTTGTCTATCTTTTTTATATTTTCAATAGTTTTTTGAGTTTTTGTCTGTTTTTTGACGTATTCAGCCATTTTATTATGTTTTCTTCTGTTTTTTTACGTTTTAGTCTACTTTCGTCCGTTTTTTACGTTTCCGTCAGTTTTTTTACGTTTTCGACCTTTTTTACGTTTTCGTCTGTTTTTTTACGTTTTCGTATGTTTTTTACGTTTTCGTATGTTTTGTACGCTTTCATCCATTTTTTACGTTTTATTCCGTTTTCTTACGTTTTCGTTCATTTTTTTACGTTTTCGTCCGCTTTTTTACGTTTCCCTCATATTTTTACGTTTCCATCCTTTTTTTATGTTTTCGTCCATTTTCTTACATTATCATAAGTTTTATTACGTAACATAATGTAAAAGAACGTATAATAACGTACAAAAAACTAACGGAATCATATAAAACGGATGAAAACGTAAAAACGAAACGTAAAACCGACTAAAACGTGAAAATGAAAGACAACGTAAAAATGATTTAAAACGTAAAAATGGCGAAATGGACAAAACGTAAAAACGGATGAAAACGTTAAAATGTATTTAAAATGGACAAAAACAATAAAAAATAAGTTCGTCGAAAGTATACAATATTGGATCTCTAGAGGCTCGTAAAGGGAGATTGCTCAGGATTTCAAGACGGATTTGAGGTTCCAGAGCTCGGCTGTTGCGGCGCTTCAGGAGGCGTATTTGGTGGGATTGTTTGAGGATACTAACTTGTGTGCGATTCATGCTAAGAGGTTTACTATCATGCCTAAGGATATGCAGCTTGCTCGTCGTATCCGTGGTGAAAGGGCTTAGATGTGTTTTATTAGTATCTGTTGATGTTGATGGCTCACTTCTTGTGAAATGATTTTAGATCTGTGGTTTGTTATCTGTTTAACGGTTTTATGTTTTAGATGTGTTTTGTGGTTTCGAGTTTTAATGTGTACTTAGTTTATGGTAATGAATGCTTAGTTAATCATGTTTAATTTGAAATCCATTTTATGTTATTTTGATTTTGGTTTACTCGTACCAGCAACTAAACGTTGATCTATATATTACGATCCCTTGAACATCCTTGTGTGGACCAATTTTTTGATTTGTAGACACCGTCATATCAAACAGACATTTGGTTGTGGCGGTGGTCGCAGATTGGCAAAAGTCGGATCCTGAACCATGTTTTCGGTAGTAGTGACCCACTTGTTTATGGGTTATCTGTTTTTATCCGTCCGCATTACTTGAAGATGCTGCATCGTAGATCACTAGTCTAACCATAATTCTAAACTTGAAGATTTGACTATCAAGTGATCGGTGGAGAAATTTTTCCGCAATACAAACCGTTTACCCACACACGACCTGTGTGTCCTGAACCTGCAATGCTTTGGTTAGACAAGCCATGTCTCAAATCAAGTGAAGGTGTTGAGATCTCAGCTAGCATAAACAAGCCTTCTAATGTAACAGTTAAACACAACATTGTGCAGTAAATTATTGATCAAGCTTTTAAAGTGTATATACATTATTGATCTTTAGAAAAGAGTGAAATGAGGATTTGAATATGTGTCTCTTTTAGCAGAATCGATGTTTGCCAATCGCTTTGAATAAAGAATTACATTCAGAAATGAATATCTTGGTCTTAGTTTCGGTTTTTCTGTCACGCTAGTATAACAGTCATATATCATACATACTAGAAAAATCACATGAATCTGATAATGCTATCGTATCATAGTGGTTAAAACTTTAAAACCCTATATACAGTGAACACGAATGAAGTTAATTTAAATACTTTTGTATCAAGACACGAAAACATAAATCACACCCAACTGTTTGGGAGTGAAAAGTTATGAAACCGGAATGAATCTTCACCTGCAGTATCTCTGCCTAATCTGATCTCTAGCATGTCGTTATCCTGTGGATTGATACCTAACCGGACCACTTGATTTGATGTCGCTAAGTGAGCGGTCTGTGTCTGTGGAGGCAATGTTGATGCGACTGGTGGGTGAATTTGGGTCCTGAGATTAGCGTTTCTTAACATAGCCACTTCTTGGTTCCACGCAAAGATGTGAAGTGAGATAGGGCTTTAGCGTGTCTGTGTAGAGAGAGTTTTTGGCTAAGTGAAACTGTGTCATAGCATCGTATGGCTCCTTCTGGTGAAACCATCTATGGAAGTACTTTTTGATTTCCTATTCTTGAAATGATGAGTAGTTTTCTTGCTCTTCTAGCTTCTCGGTATAAACTACTGAGACCTGAACGTGATGAAGGTAACTCTTCATTGTCTTCAATGACAGATGTTACATGAATGAATCCCTGTCAAATAATCAGCAAACAATAAATTAGCTATTATCGCATCACTATTTGAAACTTATCTATAAGAGGGTGGGTGTTTGGGAATGCTTATTAATAAGTTATATCTGCACATTTTTGAAACAGATAAACAGTTTTGAGTGTTTGGATTACTGGATTAGACAGTGTATCTACTTATTTTAGTGTAAATCAGCACATCAAGTTGGGACCTCTTAAGTTTAAGAAGATAAGCAGTTAAATATAAGCAATCCAAACACCCCTAAAGTCTGTTTACAGTATCAATGTTAAAGGGTGTCTATGCTATAAGCTTACAAAGAAAACAGGCGTTGTTATAGCAGCATATGGCCTTGAAACATCAAATTTTGAAAGCATCTTTTGCATAAAAAACGGATATATAATACTTTTATGGCACTAGTGGACTAACCTCTTGTGTTCGACCTATGGCAAATGAAACTTAGTAAGAACCCATGCATCACTTGAGCTCAATCCATATTGAAAGACTTGATAAATAGTATACGAAATGACTTTAAACAGTAATATTGATCCCGAAATTGTATGAGATGGCGGAAGCAACAAAACTTTGGTTCCTTTATAAACACAACAATCAGGACAAGTATGTCAGTCTGCAGGTGTAAACAAATTATGAGACGATGTCTTAAGTCTCAACCTCTATAATATGTACAAGACTCGCCATAATTTTGCTACAACACTACTTCGATTTCTTCAGAACTACTACGAGTTTTAATTGACGTCTCTTCTTTCTCGAGTTCCTGTATCAGTTTTTCAATGTCTTCTATAAACAGGCATGAAGTGATCGGCTATCATATTATGTGATAATCTAATTTTACTGTACAACGATCGTGGGGTTAGAAATATCCCTACTTTGTCTTCTACCACATGATCCTGATCCTGATCCCGATCCCGAACCTGATCATTATCCGAGTCACTTGAAGAGCTTTCACTCTCAGTCACAACTTGAGGGATTGTGACTAAATGCATAATCTTACCTGCTGGGAAAAATCTGAGCGACTCTTTTGTTTCAGGAGTATTGCTCTCTGACGGGCTTTTAATACCCTCAGCAATAGCTGCCTCCTCTTCTTCCCTCATTTCCTTTGCCACGTCAGCCTCCTCACCTTCACTTTGGTCATATAACTCGTGTTCTAGTTTTTCCCATAATTCAAATTCGGTCATTCTGTCTTCATGAGTACTAGGCTCGTTGACCTCCTCAGTATGAAGTTCATTGGCATGCCATTCACTAGTGTCATCTGATGAAGATACAGGAAGTTCCAGAGCTGTTGAGATGCTTTGAGCTTCTGCGTTGGAAGAAGATGACTCTGAAGAATTAGCATTTGCAACTGCGGGCGGCGGGGGACCTATGCATGCCCATGATGATATATTTATAGATGGGCGTGACCATGCAGCCTGAGCCATGGTTTGGGCTCTCCTCATCACAACCCACAATCATCATCATATGCAAATTTCACTTTAGTAACTCTTCACATGTCTTTAGGTGCCAATTTCGAAACATTTTTTTATAAGGGTCAACTTGGGTTATACTTTATCTCAGACAGCTATTTGCTAGAAAGGGAACAGGTGAAATGGTGTTTTGATGAAACTTCCTAAAACGTTTTATTGTTGTTATGATAACAGTATTCTTTTTAAAATCCAACTAATATGGTATAAATTTAAGCTAACGAAGAAAATGTGGTTGCAGGTGAGTCCTACCTGTTTGGACCCGCAGAAAAAAAATGACATATTTCAGCCCAAAAAGTGAATGGGTCAATTCAGGTTAATTTTGTTATCTAACGGGTCAAATAAGTTAAAAATCGCCCAAAGTGTATTTGTAATAAATACAACCTCCTAAATCATTTTATTATTTATCACACTAGTTGTTTTAATTAAAAAAATGTAAACGAGGAGTGATTGGGCCAACATGACCCGCCTGTTTTGACCCGTTACACAACCACCCAATAAGCGGAATTTTCACCCCAAAATGTCAACCATTACAAACAAGACGCAGGATTTACCTGTGTACCACTAGATACAGGACGGAGAATTTCACCAGCACCAGCAACTTTAGCTTTAGCACTTGCAATCGATGGAAGTCGAGAACCCAAGGCAGATGCAGACCGATAGACAGTTCTAAGAATCCTAGTATGCTTGATCTGAGTCCTCAGATCGTTCAGCCAAGTTGATGCTGTAACATGTACAAACAAATAAACCCATGAGAATTGTCCCACTCAAAAAAGTATCTAAAATCTACAAATTTACAAAGCGAAAAAATCAACTTCACCTCTGCACGTAAATCGTCCACTGAAGCGGCTGAGAACGTAGGGACCAGATCAGCTCCATTTATAACAGATGTAATGAAATCATTGCCGGAATCCGCCAACTCCCAAGTCATACAAGCCCCTAATCATTAAAAATCACCAAAATATATTACACATAGGACGATTGCGATATATAATTTACAAGAAAGATATACGCTTATAAACCTGGTGCAAATGTAACACAAGTAGTTGTGGATAGTTCTTTCTGCTCCCGCAACACATAAGTCAAAATTGCAGCAGTTCCACCACCTAAAGAGTGTCCAACGATCTGTATCCAGCATTTACTCGTTAAACATATATATAAAAAAATAAAGAGTAACTATAAGTTTTTGGTTAAAAACTTTCCATTGTGATTTAGATCCTCAAACTTTGTAATTGATTTACCGACTAGATCCCTAAAGTTCATTCATTTTGATATAAGTTAAGGGACGAAAACTCGTTTTCAAACTTGGAAGACTAAATCTACCATGGAATACTGACTTAACTATATTTTTGGCGAAAGGATACAGGGCCATTTTAACGATTACCCACGAATAATCATATAAAGTTCTGATCAATACCAGAAGCTTATAATCAGGATGATCTTGAAAAGCTTTGAGAAGAAGAGGAATCGCGAGCTTTGCAATCCATCGAGCAGCCGCAACCATTCCACAGTGAGCATAACCTAATTTTACATCAGTAACACAACTGTATGATGGAACGGTACCACTGCTCCAGTTGCGGCTGTTAGAGTATCCTTTATGCTATGAGTTCCACGAATCAATAGAAGAAACGTTTTCGTCTTGTGGTTGACTAATATGGTAAATGCTGGCTTCAAAATCTGCAGGCAGAAAGAGAAATAAGACAAACTACAAAAGTAAATTACACGCCCTTGTCATATTATAAAAACAGAAAACAGATGATTGGCAGGGCAGACAAGACTTACTCCAGCTTTTGGTTCCTGAATAAGAACATCCTCTTGTGAATAGCCTGTCTCCTCTAAAAATACGGGAAATGGTTTCTTTGAGAAATGCCAGCAAAGAGTCAGCAAGTCCAAAAGATATCTAAGCTCGGAAACTATTGCAGGTCCTTTAAGCTGCTGGCTCTCTTTACCCCCAAATACACTACTTACATGCAAATGACCCTGCATAGCAAGACATAAAAAGATATATCTGAAAACTTGTTCAGAACTAATACTAGATCACATTCAAATAAGATTCGCAATCATCTCAATATGAAATACAATGACCACAGTTGTCAACCAAACCACAGCAAGTATCATCGCATTGTTGTCTGTTTAAGAGATGTGGTATTATAACGATTGTGCACCTACACCACTAAGGCTGTTCAAAATTACACCTACTTAAGTACTTAACGAAAAACATCCAGAAGAATTCAAAAGAGAACCAGATTCACGAAATCCTATCTCCAGGTGTGTCCATGTTGCAACATTCTTTCTAATTCAACTGTACATACTTGTAACAAGCAACGCAAAGGGAACTTTCAACCCGTGTATGTGAAAGCAGTCCAATTTCGTTAAGCTTTATTTGTAACTGGTCCAACTAGACAGGTAAACCTTAAAAGTTTAGTTCAAAAGAGAGCTGTTTGAAAGTCGCCCAAAGTGTATTCAAGTGTCTACATTCTCCTTTAAGTGATGATTGTTTTGTAATAATTCTTGGTCGTGCTTGATATATTGATTAACTATGATACTAAAATTGGACAAGTGTGAGCGAGTCAACCCAACATGACTCAATTTCACACGTTCTTTCCCATTACCCAACCTACCCATTTTGCCACCTACAAGAGCCACACACATCATTCCCAACAGATAAGGTGCCACGCCAATACAAGAATCACTTTTATCCTAAACTAATCAGGGTAAAACTATAAAAGGGGACCACGTGAAATTACACTGTTAAACCCACAAAAAAGCATGTGAGGCGAACCGCCCACCCCCATAAGAAGTCTTCTCTTACACCAGGGCATCTTTTTTTAGCAGAAATACATAAACTGTAACAGGGTATGTTCCAACCAACTTCATCCCTAAGATCGAAATCATCACCACTCACAAAGCAATTATCATGATTTATCGATAGTATACGCTATAATGCCAGAAAGACCAACAATTGTTGCGAGGAAAAGCTAGCCTTAGGTGTTTAATATGACTTAGCCTTAGGTGGTATTGAGTGAAAAATAAAGAAGCATGTACTAACCTGCCTTTTTAACAAATAATTGATACCAAATGCCAAATCTCCAATAGGCCACTTCCCCAAAGTCTCAGAATAAGTAAACCTCAGTGTCTCAGACAACGTCAAAATAGTTTCCAACCACGTCGCAGGCGCCTGAATCAGCCTATGAGAAACTAGCTCAACACCACCTGAAGGACCACTAGCTTGCACAAGGCTCTCACTTTCGTCATCATCTTCCGTCGTAGGAGTCGTTTGTAGCTTCTTATTTAACGTATAATATAACAACGCAGCAACACCAGCTGCAGTCGCCATAGTTGCTGTAGCCATTTACAAAACCGATATCTGTTGCAAAAAACATGAAAAAACGTATTAATAAGACTTGAATCATTTACTTTAAAGACAGTTAATCTCAAATGTATAATATTTTATAAACTAAAAGTGTAAACAAAGTTATGGAAGATTACAAGTCAAGCTCTGAGTAGTATTACCTCAGCAGAAACCATTGGACGAGTGAGTACCAAAGCATTATCATGACCACGATCAATCGTGATGTACCTTAAAGAGTAATTGATCTTAAACACAAAAGTGGCAATTGCTTGCTCGCTAAAGGGACAAGCCCTCAAGTTTAGCTTTCTTAGTTTTGGGCACCCTTTTGATAGCTCTAGAAGTCCTGCATCAGATTCTCCCGTATAACTTAGAGATAGACGCCTTAGATTATTACCATGCTCTCCAATGTAACCTAAACCCACATCCGTCAATCCACCAAAACAAAGCCTGATATCCAGCCTCTCGAGTTTGCTGCAACCCATTAGCATAGCTCGAACCCCATTGTCTAGTGGTGAATCTGTTATATCGTCTTCACTACCCCACCATATACGGAAATCACGCAGATTTTTCAAATGAGTTCCGAAACACTCAAGAGCTTCATTTGAAATATCTAAGAGAGTAACCTCTAAAAATTCCAAATTAGGACAACCTTGTGCCAGAGCAGTAAGTCCCATTTGAGTCACCGACCCATGATGGGTAAGTTTGCGCAATTTCTTGCAAAACTGACTAATAACTCGCAATCCCTCGTCTCCACATATATCCTCGGTATGTAGAAATTCCAAATTGGGACACCTCTCAAACAAGGAACATTGGCAATTATGTTCAATATCTCCACATGCGAGATCCAATTCCCGTAACTGATTGAGATAAGGGAATAGAAAAGGGAATGAAGTTGTGTGCAACTCCTCAATACGTAAACCACGAATATTCACGGGGAATTTAAAGCCACTATAATCCCAATCTTCATAAGCAATCCCGTAACCAAAATGATTGAGCTTCTTAGCATGCTTAAAGACATTTACGAAATTACTTAACCGTTGCGGAAAAATATTCAGAGATACTAACGACTTGCTACATTTCTTTGCAAGACGTGTAACATCTTTCATATCGTACCAATCAAAGGGCCAATGAAAATCTAACGACTCCATAACCGAGTTACGCAAAGCCAACTCATGCAACCATTTCCCGTTCGGCCTGTAACCACCTTGGTAATCATTTTCTATCCAATTATTATCTAAACGCAATCTTCTCAAATCTTTACAATCCCTAGCGATATCCATCAAACCATCCTCCGAAAAAAACTTACATCCCCAAATCTCTAAACTCCTTAAATCTCTAAACGTTTCCGCCAAGAGTTTAAGATCAGAAGCAGACACAACCATGTTCCGTATAGACAGCGAATTCAAACGCGTAAACTTAGGACACGTTTGGTACGAATGAATCGTAAAGAATGAGAATGCAACAAAGAATGGAATAGCTGAGAATGAGAATGACTTCAAAAACAAAAAGGTTATTCCAGTGTTTGGTAGAAATGGGGAATATAGTCCTCGAATTGGCTGAAAAATGTTTCATCTGTTTGGTAGGGATATAGAATGAAATACTCAAATTGTAGTAGCATAATAAACTGTACCTTATTACACATTCATCCTTCTGAGCTTTGATTTTTCTTTTTTGCCAAATCTATTTAGAATTTAATTCAATAAAATCTTGAAAGCTGGCTATTTCAATAATATTGTTATCAGGTCACTTTTTTGTTTAATTATACTATCATTATATCATTTATAAACAATCAAGAATATGTACTCAAGTAGATCGCAACATCCGAACTGGAGTAGACCAGAATATCATATCACCAGATGACGAAAACGAAACACATGGCCTAAATCATAAGCATGCCACAAACACAAAGAATAAACGAAACACCCCTATTAATATATGTTGAACCAGAATTACAAGTTCATTCCCAGAACCACA